>JBBPCZ010000156.1:14715113-14725613 GCA_037974445.1 Brycinus macrolepidotus | reverse complement strand
TGTGGAGGTCCACAATTTTGTCTCTGGTGTCTTTGGACAGCTCTTTGGTCTTGCCCATGGTAGTAGTTGGAGTCTGAGTGACTGTGGGGTGGACAGGTGTCTTTAAAGAGCTCAGACAGGTGTTACAAATTAAGATTACTAAGTGGAGTAGAGGTGGACTTCTTAAAGGCAGAGTTACAGGTCTTTGAGAGCCAGGATTCTTGCTGATTGCCAGGTGTTCAAATAATTATGTGCAGCAGTGCAATACAAATAAATTCTGTACAAATCATACAATGTGATTTCCTGAATTTTTTTTTTTTTACATTCTGTCTCTCACAGTGGGACTACACCTACAATGTGAATTTCAGACCCCTCCATGATTTCTAAGTGGGAGAACTTGCAAAATCGCAGGGTGTTTAAATACTTATGTTTCTCACTGTATAGTGACTCACTAATAATACATAATAAACATTACATAACAATTAGCCAACTTAGCCTGTGACCTGAATCACTTTTGAGGTTTTGGGGTTTATGGCGATTCTTTCAGGCAATATTTAATTACAGAAGTTAAAGTAATTATTAAGCTCAGAAAGTTTTTCATTTCTTTATTTTATTTGGTGTGCCTTAAATATAATGCTTGACCTGCTATGGCCTCTAATGTACTCTGTGTTTTGCAATTTTCAGTAGTGTTTTTTCAGATTTGATAGATCTGTACTTTTTGAGGAAATTGCACCTAATTGTTCTCATCTTGCCATGTGCACTGACTATTTAGTGCTCTGATCAATCGTGAGTGAATGATTGAGCCATTGTTGAGTCTCCCAGAAGTTGCTTTTTTCTGCTCTCATCATAGCACACCTCTCTGCCTGTCTATTGTTTGCTGTTGATTATATCTTTTCCTTTTTGCTCTGTCATTGGACCCAAGTAATCTATCTGTGGAAAAGGGAATTGGTTAAATCCCGTCCCTGGCATGGCCCTCCGTAGCCCTCTGCCAGATGAGCAGAACATGCTCTGCGGCTCTGTCTCATCCAGACAAAGCAGAAATGTAATGGCATCTCACAACACATTCAATTTTGCCACAGATGGAAATCGATCAGGAGGCACTTAATGTACAAGAGCGCAAAGTGCAAACGTTTTCATTCTGTTGGTGTCTGTCTCAAAATGTGTTTAGAGATTATTGAGGAGGGGGGGGGATTGTCTGTCTTCTTCCTCACACTCTGTCTGTGTCCCTCATTCCTCACTTGTTTTTCAGTATAATTCGGTATCTATGAAGAACAAGACTGCAGAGGAGGCATACCTGGAAATGCTCAAGCCAGCAGAAGCAGTCTCATTCAAAGTCCAGCATCGCATTGATGAGTTCAACCAGCTGAAAGACACTCCTGGAGATGGATTCTATATCAGGTAGGCATGTTTTCTTTTCTTTGTGTGACAGTACTGTAAAAGACCCTGGTGAATTCTAGACTAAAGCCAGTAACTTTGTTCATATAGGCTGGTCTAAATATGGTTACAGTACGCTCGAGCTGTGCATTACTGGAAAGCTCTTAATCTCTTCAATTATGTGTGAGGCTGAGGATGAGATTTTGCATCTCACAGTAAAGGCTGGGTCTAAGTGTCTGCCATATGTGGATTCTAATAGTGGCTGTAGTAATGAGATGGTCTGAGACAGAGTCATTTTCTGAGTATAGTGGCGATGAGAAGAATAACCGAGTACTGTTCAGAAATAGCTGGGTTTGTCTCTGCAAATGGAAGTTTTCTTTGTGCAGCTGTTGCAGGCGCTTTGCCTGCCTGCTTGATGTCATCTGCAGTAAATAATCTTTGCCAGTCCATATGTCATGAATGAGCAGGGCTGAGGAGCCCCCAGCTGAAATCGGGCTACAATTTCATTTTGCACTCAGTTGTTTTCTTTCTTTGTTGGTCTGTCTGTCTTTCTCACTCTTATTTACTTAGAGCACTTTATGACCGAGTGGCTGAGACAGAGTTGGATCTCTCTTTTAAGAAGGATGACATTCTCTATGTGGACGACACACTACCAAAGGGCAATTTTGGCACATGGTTGGCTTGGCAACTTGATGAAAATGCACAAAAAATGCAAAGGGGGCAAATCCCTAGTAAATACATGTAAGTGAAGTCAAAGCATCGAAAGAGTTAAATCAATCTATCTGTGATCTCATGACATGCTTGTGGTTTAAAGAGTTGTTTTGACTGAACTGGATTTGTCTAAACATGTTGCTATGTAGGATGGATCAGGAGTTCTATCGCAGACATAGTATGACTGAGCTGAAGGATGAGACGGGCTCCAGTAAAACACTCTCCGCAGCTGCGCGCAGGTCCTTCTTCCGCAGGAAACAGAAGCACAAACGCAGCAGCTCCAAAGATGGCAAAGACCTGCTAGCCCTGGATGCCATTAGCACAGACTCCATACCATTTTTAGAGGGTGAGAGGAGTTCCTGAAACCCCCAAGCAATGTATTACAACAAAGATGTGTTTAAATTCTGTGTATTAGTAGTATAAACTGTAGTTTAGTGTACACAGTTGTGTAATCAGTAGACATCATAATTTTCCAAGAAATATTGAAATATTCATCCTCTATAATTTAGGATTAGTTTACAGTGTTTTCTTTCAATTTTTGTCAGTAATGTCATGTGCCTGCTCGTCTGTTTTATAGCTTTTATCACTTGTAGGATTTATGTGATGTGTTTTGTGTTGTTTGGTCAGAATGCGTGAGTCTAGCCTACCAGAGGGTACAGAAAGTAGACTGCACCTCTCCCAGGCCAGTGCTAATCCTGGGCCCACTAGTGGACCCTGTTAAAGACATGCTGGTTAAAGAGTCTCCAGGGAAATTCAGCAGATGTGTACTTGGTGAGTGCCCACACTGTGCCAACAATAGAAGTACTAATACTACTCTCAAGATTTTTTTTTTTACAGTGTGATTTTAATAGCTTTAGAATGTTGCGTATGACCGAAAGTTGACCTTGCCTTGTGTGATGATGCAGAAGTGATGAAGGCCTCTCAGCAAGCCATTGAGCGAGGGGTGAAGGACTGTCTCTTCATTGACTATAAACGAAGGAGTGGCCATTTTGATGTGACAACTGTTGCCTCTATCAAGGAAATTACAGACAAGGTCTGTTCTGTTTATTTTTTATGATTTAGCCTTCTGTTATAGTGAAATATTAACAAAAGATTAATAATCTTTCCAATTTCATTTGCCATTGGTATTACTGACTAAGAACCACTGGCCGATAAAGCAAACTGAATTAGAATAATGTTTTTATTTATTTCTTACTTTCTGCTACATCCTGCTGATTAATGAATCAGTGATTGTAAATATTTTATGTATATAAATATCTAGTGTATAGCACTATATAATCAGTAATCATGCATATAGTCTTAAATGTTATGTAAAATGCATTGCATATACTAATAGTGCACATACGAAGAAGGAACAACAACAAAAGAGGCTATTGATTAACATTTGTCTGTGAAGATGACAAGGTCTGAGCTTTTGATATTTAGGTTATCACAATAAGCTGAGGCAGCTGTAGCAATCACACTGTTTAATTTGAATATTGCTAAAGCAGTGGTTTTCAATCCTGGGGATCTGGCCAACTTGATAATTAGCCTATCAGATGTTTGCAAAAGCAAAATGAAAGTTTAATGTGAGTTTTATGAATGTGACCTGTTTCAACCCCTCTGACAGGGTTAGAAAATGTAGTCCTGGGAGTGCCAGATGGCTCTTCTGAAGTCCCTTATCGTGGTTTTTAAGTGTGCCGGTTTTTTTCTCTAACATCCACTGTTCCTGTTTGCGGCCATTCATTGTTCATGTAACATGACTTGAAGAAGTTCTGTGTTGTGTCGTTCTCTCTCATAGGACTGTCACTGTTTGCTTGACATTGCACCTCACGCCATCGAACGGCTTCACAGCGTTCACATTTACCCAATCGTCATTTTCATTCGCTACAAAAATGCAAAGCAAATAAAGTAAGTGGCCACCTCCATCCCCTTACACCCTCCTTTTAATAAAATCTTTTCATTATTGAGAATGAGCCAAAAAGAATGACTGTTTAACTATATGTGACACTAAGGTAGCACACGTTCTTGGCTGTCCTTGTTAGGCTTTGACAAGACTTAAGAAAGTGACAAATTTCTTCCCTAAATGCGGCTGAAAGCCCTTTAGGGGCGTTTTATTCCAGACTTATTCCATAGGTACTGGGAGTCATTTGAGAAACGGAAAGCCTCAGTGGTACAGTATGAGCTGCAGTGCTGCGCTTTTCTTGGCAGTACACTCTGCGTGCTACTGCAGTTGAGCGAATGGCTGTATTAGCTCAGCTCTTTATGTTAAACAGATATACGTTGCCACCTAAACCAAAGCCTGAGAGTGGGCGGCTGCCACTCTCAAGGTTGTGCACTGCTGAATCCAGGGCCTGTTTTATAGCAATTAGAATATCTAAGCTGATAATGTGTGTATCACAGGTACACATTTTACAGATGGGTCTCTAGGAGTTCAGGGATTTAAAGGATGTTCAAGCCAAGTTACACGCTTTTAAATTTCATCATGGCCATAAACGGTGACATAGATAACTAATGGTGAAAAATCATCCCAGCAGAGCTCTGTAAATTGGAGAATTCTCAAGAGGTCTGCAAACCGGGGCTTCTCTTTTCACTGTATTAAACTTGGGAATAATGCCTGTCATCCATGACCTGCTAAATGGCTCTAACTATAACACCAAAAGTGAGCAGGCCTTGAAGGCAGTAGGAAGCTACACTATGCGTATCCATGCTGCAGACTATATATTTTTGTAATCTTGTTGTCCTTAGGAACCACTCAACACACACACGCGCACAAACTTACATAATGTGCAACAGCTGGAATTTTGGGCCATTTTACAAGTCTTTTTTATGTAATATCATTTGTCCAAAGTGTTGTAACTCCAGCCACATGTTCTCTTTCAAAAAGATTTTGTCTGCTCCACTGTGACAGCAGTAAGCTTTTGTTTTTCTTTAATTGTTGTAAGTGCTAACAGCACTGATTCTAATGTCTCTGTGAGTAAAAAGACTACAGACAGGGTCAGTACAGCATCTCCTCTTTCTCTGTGCCCTGTGCAGAGAACTGAAAGATCCGGTATATCTGCGGGATAAAGTCTCTCAAAAACATTCCAAGGAACAGTTTGAAGTGGCACAGAAGATAGAGCAGGAGTATAGCAAATTCTTCACAGGTTTGGAATAAACCCCATATTGTTTAATGAACTTCTCTTCTAGCTTCTTCTCTTGTTTTCCATTTCACATTAAAAAGATTCTCCCGTTCGATATAAATACTTGTATTCTTTTAAAACTCCTGATGCTTTCTCTTGCAGGGATTGTCCAAGGAGGCACGTTGCCCTACATTTGCACTCAGATCGTGACTATAGTGGATCAGGAGCAGAGTAAAGTCCTGTGGACTCCACTGGGCACTCCCTAGGTGGCTCTCCGCTTACTGGCTCTTGCACCTGAGCTTCAAAACACTATGCTTTACACTCGCACTACGTGCAAAGGTACACTACAGTGAGCTTCGCGGATGTATAGAGATCCTCAGTTTTTCTTTCATGATTCATTTTATGTTTAATTGTATCATTTTATGTTTAATTGTAACAGAGCCTCTTATTTGTGTGCGTGTGTGTGTGTGCGCGCGTGTGTCCGTGTGCGCACAGATCAGGATTATAGCACTGAAGTTATTGTTTTCCTTTGGTCTTCCTGACAGACATCTAATGATTAGTAATGCTGCATCTAAGACACTTGTTTACAGAAGAATCAGTCCGTGATTTATTTAATGTCTGCTTGAATGTGTACTCCCCCTTATCTTGATGAAGTCATAACTTCCCCCAACCCCCCGCACACACACCCAGCCTAAAACCAGCCCTGGATCCCAACCCACTTTTACCAAAATGACATGTGTATCTCTCTGCGTTATACACATCACTTAAAGGACTGCAATCTCATTGTGGGTAAACAGTAACTTGTGGTAAGCGTGTTTGTGTAAATCTAATAATGACTGTTGGTTTGAATCATGGTGCGTATATTTTGGGTTAAGCTGAACAGCAACTAAGCGGTTTTTACGGGCCAAATGGAAGTGCCTTTGGAGATCCACTGAGCGTATGACAATGGCATGTTATTGAGGTGGAAGGTTGATGTTTGAAACTCCTCAGATTGCACTCCAGGGCTAGACAGACCACTGTGTTAACATTCTCATAGAGGAGAATATATATTTAAAAGAGATCATGAAATCTAACGCTTGTGCTCATGCATACAGCACTGCAGTACAGGCAAACACTAAACCCGTATGTATGCAAACTCATTAAATATATAGATCTATATATATATACATATATACATATATAAATATGAATTATATTAAATGTATTTTGACTAGGCTATCAGCCTAGAAGGGTGCAGCAAGTGTCCAGTCAGGTCTTAGCAAATATAAGCATGTTCTTTTTGTATTTCTCTTGTCTTTTCTCTTTGTTTGTCAGTCACTTTTATATGTACCCACTGCAAAACATCATGGAAGGAAAAGATGCAGGGTAAATATAATTGGGTCTTTTAGGCTAAAACTGTTTAAATGTTAGTCATTTTTAATGTATATTTAATTTTTTTTTTTTATTCAGCAGGCGCAGTCACGTCCTTCATTCAGACCAGTAGTCCCACTTGTTATTGTTGTGCCAAAATTCAGTGTGTCCATTTCTTATATTTCTGTTTTGCACTTGCAATGTTATGGACCCTAAAGAATAGCTGTTCCTAGGTTCCCAGTAGCGGTTGAGAGTAGGTACTATACTTATTACTTTAAGATTAATATTCATTTAGGTCTATCACTCATGTTCCATACATTTCATTAAATGCCTTTATTCTTAAATTAGTAAGCAAAAACAAGAAACATTATTTACATTCTCATTTAAAAAGGGATTTCTTATTGCACAGTTTTCTCAAAGGAAAATCAGTCCATATGCTGACTATTGGGTTGAAATTAGGCATTTTATTTTGAGTGACTTTCATGTCTGTTTTCTGAATAGGTAACAAAGGTTTAAACGAGAGGGATTCAACACGTTTGTGTGTTCTTAGGAAGAATGACTAGAAGACAGGTACTGTTATGATTGGGATTTTCAATATTAAAAAAAAGAATGTGATTTGTATGAGATGTTAAAGATATTAACATGAGAATAAAAGTCATTTTCTGTATCACACTACATCAAATGGTGTCCAAATGGTGATTGAAATGTATTCATTGTTCTGCAGAATGAATTCTTTCTTTCAGCCAGCGAGATCTGCTGCGTGCTTTAGAAAGAGCAGTGCTTGTACAGTAGACTTGACAGGTGATGTACTGTCTCTAACTGAGGGCAGTGAAGATGATGAGGTGTTAATTATTGAAACTGGGGTTCTGAACATCTTGGGTCATTTGCAGCATTTTATCCTGTTAACTGTATCCTCTCCAAAGTACCTGCCAAACTGAAAGAACTGAGTCAAACTGAGCTGCATTGCCAGTACTGTTTTGAGCTGTGTGGAACTGTACCATTCCACAGTAAAAGTGTATTTTTTTTCTTTTATATGTCACTAGTGATGATGAGAAGGACAACTATACAATAAGTTTTTCTGCTTCACAGAGCAAACTGCATGACATTCTATACTCTTTTGAGGATTTACTGCAGTTATACATATTTTCTTCACAAATGAGAGCTAGAATGAGCATAAACACATTAGGTTCTAAGTCTGAAATTGATTCTGAAAGTGTGGGGTAATGTCTTATTGTAATGTCCCATACGAACACTGAACTCTACTGCAAGATGTGCTACAAAAAGAAGGCAAGCCAGTGGAGGCAGTGTGATGGTCTGGGCAGTGTTCTACTGGGAAACCTTGGGTTCTGGTTGTAATGTTGCAAACCCAATACACCCCTTCATGGCAATGATGTGCCCCGTCACTGCAAAAACTGTTCAGGAATGGGTTGAGGAACATGAAAAAGAGCTCAGACTCCAGACTCCCCATGTTTCAATCCAACCGAGGACCTGTGGGATGTCCTGGACACACTAGTCTGGTCAAAGGAGGCTGTGATGCATTTGGACTATGATTATAATCTTGCTTTCGTCCTGTACACTGTATGTGTTGAGACAAACTGGCCCTCAAACATTATTAATGCATAGGCCTCATCACAAATACCCTGGTCTAAGCTCTGTAAGCTCTTGATTCTTGAATCAACATTCTGAGTTTTGTTTCTTGCTCTGGTTACACAACTAATGTTGCATTAAAAGAAAGATTAAAAGCCATTTTTATATGCTGTTTGATCAAGACTAGACATCTCTTCTGAAGTTCCAGAGAGCACTGGTCTGTATATAGCCTCTTTCTCCTTAGCGTTCACATGTGCATGTGCAATGGTGAAAGTGCCCTTGGTTATGCCAGCGCTGATTAGCCAAGCTCAGTCATGAGGATGAAGGCACCTCCTCCAAGCTCATGTCCTCATTTGCCTCATCTGCTAATTTCTGGCCTAAGGCTTCTTCTTACATTGCCATGCTGCACGGAAGCCTACTGCATGAGATACTATAGCACTCCAGCTTTACCCCTGCACAACACGTCCTCCAAGTCCCCTTACCCTTCTTTTAGTCTCTTGCTGGGGTATCTGTTTCAAGACAGCTGCAGACAGATCATCTGAACTTGAGAAGTCGTTCTGATTGTGATCCTAGTTAACCGGGCAAACGACCTTTCTCAGCTTTAGCTGAAACATATACATATAATAGTGACAGATTAGCTCCCAAGTCTGCCCATGTATGAAAGTTTGCACACTGTCCATGGATTACCATCTAAATGGTCGGGGACCAGCAGCATCTGTTGACAGTTCAGCACTTTTCACAGGAACAAGCTCCTCAGCCCTTTTAAGCCGACAGCTGGTTAAGGTTTCCAGGAAGATGATCAGTGTTTGATTCTGTTGCCCTCCATAAATTACATGGTAGCACATGACCTGGAGCACTTCATCACTACTTCAAACTAGCGAGCTACTCTGAGAACTTCAATCAAAATTAGAACTATTCATGTAAATCAAGGTCTACAATATAGTAGAAATAAGATGTTAGTATGAGTTAGCTGGGGTTTTGTCAGCGTTAGTACCTTATGAGCTACAAAGCATGACTTCCCATCATTCATTTTAATCCATTTTATAATAAAAACCCTTCCATGGGACCTTGTACATTTCACTCTGTAAGCTTGCATTCCCCTGGCTGCCCAGTAGGGGAAGTAACTGGAGTGTCTTCACCATTGGTCAAGCAGCTTTTCTCTGCCTCTAGAGAGACATACCTCAAAATAATGACTTGAAATAAAAATTAATTGTGTTGTATGCAGAGTTGCTACAGGGACTCATTCTGAATTTAACACACTGGAGGCGTGAAACAAAATGTGATGTGCTAAAGTTTTAAATAAATTGTGCAAATAATTAGAAATTGCACTAAAATGGCACGTTTAAGTCCATTCCCTGTAGAAGACATGACTTATTTTCACTTGTAAAAAACGAAATTAGGCCAGGTTCAAAGTGGCTTATGATCGTATAGCAGACTGTCCAGCCATATAGTATGCATTAATTGCCTTAAATAAGTTGTAATAAAAATAATTCTCCTGTATCTACATGAAAATACTGGTGTTACCCTATTGAGCTTGGCTCCCTATGTTTGGCTTTCAAAAATAAACTTTTCAGAGATTCAGTTTCAGTTTGCTATTTGGTTCAGGTGCAGTATCTCACCGGCAGTAAATCCATACCATAAAGATGTCGGTAAACCATCTTCACACCTCGTTTCATGTTTAGCTGTGTTTGTGATGTGAAACTGACTGACAGCATGTTCTGAGAGATGCTCTGCAGATTTAGTAAGTTAATAAGTGAATAAAACTGAATAATCATTATCTTCTTTGCCTTCTTGTTAGTAGTAATGTATTTTTATGCAGTTTATGAAATACTTTTATGGCTGAAATTTATACACACACAAGCACACACACAAACATAAATATATAAATTTCGACCATAAAAAGTATTTAATAAACTGCATTATATATATATATATATAATGTCCTATATATATAGGACAAAGGTATTCAAAATAATATGCCAATTTTAACAGGTTTTTATGCCTGGGTTAATCTGATGTGTGTGTGTGTGTAGTAGAAAACAGTGGTGAACTGTTAGAGCTGTGAGATAACGGCTTTAGCTGTTTTTCTGATGTGAGGCTCTGTCATGACGCGCGGCTGCGTGGTTTGGTCTCTAGAGGAGAGAGCTCAGGATCACTGATCACACTGCGCACCCGCACACTCGAACCCGCACACTGCGCACCCGCACGCTCGAGCCCGCTGATCTGCAGCCCACGGACTCTTTCATTCTGACAGTCTGGCTCCGCCTTTCTACCTGTAAATCTGCCCAGCAGTGTATGGGCGAGAGAGAGAGAGAGAGAGAGAGAGAGAGAGAGAGAGAGAGAGAGAGACGCACCAGATCAGCTGTCCACGAGCGCCAGCCCTTACAGGAGCGGGCTT
>JBBPCZ010000156.1:14704250-14715013 GCA_037974445.1 Brycinus macrolepidotus | reverse complement strand
GAGAGAGAGAGAGAGAGAGAGAGAGAGACGCACCAGATCAGCTGTCCACGAGCGCCAGCCCTTACAGGAGCGGGCTTTGATCTCCCATCAGGTCTCGCGCTGAAGACCCCCTCTCCGACAGACAGTTCGGGGCGAGCATTAAAGTTGGCACCAAGGAGAGAGACGCATCTACGCGTGTCCGTGTGGAGCGTGTGGAGGGGACACGGTGATCTGGAGAGCCGCGTGAGGAGCAGAGCGAGATGCGGGTCGAGGCTTAAATCGCGCTCATTTTGAGACTGTGGAGCGAAAGCAGAGGCAGAAAAACAACAAAAACAAAAACAAAAACACGTCAACATGAAAACGTAAGCCGCCGTTCTCGCGGATTTAAATGTCTCTCGCGGGGGCGCGTAGCCTCGCTCCTGCTCTCGCGTTTCCCACCAATTTTGGCTAAAAAGAGGAGATAAATTAAGAGATCTGCATCGTTTGGGTCGAGGAGAGGCGGCTAGAGAGCGAGAAGGGCTAGTTGAAGCAATATGGCTGATGGTAGGGGCTGGGGGCGCTGGCAGCAGCTCTCCAGAGCTTCTTCATGCTAGCTGTGGCAGATGGCAACGTTTCCTATGGCAGCGGAGGCTCTAGAATGAGTAATAATCTCAACTACAACAAAAACCCGGACTCCTCTGTCTCTATATCCAAGATGGACGTGATCATCCCGTTTTCACCAGACGTACCGTGTGACAACAATGGTCAGCGCATGTGGTGGGCTTTCCTCGCCTCCTCCATGGTGACGTTCTTCGGGGGTCTCTTCATCATCCTCCTGTGGAGGACCCTCAAGTACCTGTGGACCGTCTGCTGCCATTGCAACATCAAAAACAAGGTAACTACCCCTCTGGTGTTGCTTGTGAAAGAAGCTTGGACTTGATCCTCTCTAAACACACCTGTTTGTCAGGCACTGCATGCCCCCAATGCCTGCTATATTGGGAAAGGAGGAGGAAAAGTCACTGCAGGACCTTCACTGCCCCATCTGGAGGGCTTGTGTGCCTTCTTGGATGTGCCACTGTTTACCAGATTCCCCCTTCAGGCCTGGGATAGTTTCTCAGGCAGGGGGTCTCTTTGGGGTGTCTCAGGGGGTCTCTTTGGCGAAGATTTCCTTGACAGCCCTGATCCATTTCAGTGCATCATATTGCCTGACTGTTGACTGTAGGACATATTTTAAAGAGAGAAGGATGTGGGGCCAGCCACACTGTTCTACCTGTTATTCCTAAGGCAGTTGCTTGCACAGGCAGAATGCCTTATGTGTTTATTCCTATGTAACATGTGAATAAAAGGGAAGGATGTTGACTAATTGGTGTAAATACTGCATTGTAATTTGTGCCATACAGAGACATATGGCATGAATTGCAGTGCAGTATTTACACAATAACAGGGAATGCTGGGACAGCTTGCTGTCAAAAACCATATTGCAGAGAGCTGCTGTGCTGACCTACATACATAAGAAGGTATGAAAGACAAAATGATTTGAGCGGGCCGGAGCTCCGCCTCCCCGTTGACGTATTAGGCTGGATGTGTTGATGGAATTCCCCCAGTATATGTGAGGTGTGACGTTCAAGTGTTTTTAATATTTAAAAAAAGAAGAAAAGGCCTTGTAAGTAAGGTCATGCTGTCAGAGTCAGTATTGTGATGTGCGAGGGTGCTTCACTCACATGCACTGTGCTCCTGCAGAATGACGCAGACTCAGCAGTGGGCTGTAAACAGGCATGTAGGCGACGTGATATAGGGATCCACACAGCTGTTGATTTTAGTGGTCAGCTGTCCGAATTTTTTTTTCGTCTTATTTCAATTGCTGGCTACCATAAAAATAGAAAACTGTGTTATTTTACTGTTTGTGGGAGCAATGTTCTCTTGGAAATGAATTTTGTTTTGTTTTTCCCAGCTTTGATATCAGCAGAATTAGGAAGGATTTGAACTGACAATAGCAAACGAGGCGTGATACAATCACATGACCAAGACGCCCAAATTCATGCACAGTTTTATCCTCATTTACATCTTATGTCTACAACAGTGGTCACAGCTGAGAAGCTTAATAACCTAGCTGTCGTTGTGATGTTGAGCAAAAACATGGTATTGGCGTAGCTCTCTGACAGTGAATTTGTTTGTTGTATTAGCCTTTTATTCAACATTGGATAAATAGCGTTGAACATTGATCCAACATTGATTCGGCAACACTCACTGATGGTTGAACAGCTGCTGATGTAATGTTGATCTACTGATGTTGATTTAATGTTGAAACAGTGTTTACTCTGCGATTGTTCAGTGACGATTCAGTGTTGAAAGAATAATAAGTTCAGTTCTGTGTTTACAAAATATAACGCACATTTTTTATGGGTTCAGCAGATCCAGAGCAACTTACAGCGGTAAGAGACTTACCTGAGACGTTTTATTCCCAAGAGCTGGACTTATTACTTTCAGTGAAGGCACAGTCATAAAATAAACATTGTTTCAACATTGAAAGCAACACCAGTATAGAAATGAGCTGTTCAAAGCTGTTCAACTGTTAGCAAGTACAGTTGCATCAACACTGGATCAGTGTTCGACATGGTTTAATTTTCAGTGTTCAGTCAATACAATGAGCAAGACCAGTGCAAATTCAATATCAGAGATCTGAACCAGTTCAATGCTTTTGCCCCACAGTTAACCTGAAATTAAGTTTAAGAAGAGGTGGAGAGGTTTTATCACCTTTCATTTATTGGAGTCAGTCTCTGGCATCACACAGCACTGTGCTGGACTTGTTATTTATTTAAATGAAAAGGGTTAATGACGTCTCTGAAGTCTCCGGTCTTCATTACCTTTTAATTACCTACACGAACACGCGTTCCAACAGAGCAAGCAGCCTATCCGAAATTGACACCCGTACTTCAGCCTCTTCAGATGGAAGTTGTTAAAACACAATCAGGCTGGCGTCTGTATCGTTTGCAATTTAGATCACTTGAATTAAAAACCTTCCATCAGTTGGCCCGGCTTATCAAGGAGTCAGCCCTGTCTTATAAACGCAGATGACACATTTCATTCAGTTTGTAATTTGGACGCGCTGTTGCTTGGTAATTGTGCGTTTGATAGGACCCGCGGCTGGGCCATTAAGAATGCGAACCATGTCTCACCGGATCCAGTTTCCAGGAAGACATGAAAATGGCGATGAGGAGGATAATCACAGGCTCTGGTGTGTTTCCTAGAGGAAGGAGATTCTGGCGGGGTGACTTTGTGCCGAGCCTCTGACACTTGGGTGCAGGGGGGACTGTGCTTGTTAGGAGCTTTAGGCTGAAATGCGATCTGCAGCGCAGCTGACTGGGGAGGGCAGGCTTTCTTGGCATGGCGCTAGTAATGGCAGGCAGGCTGCTGGAGGCGTCTACTGCCTAGATGAGCAGAGAGACAGATCCTGTGGCAAGTCCTCATCAAAACTTTGCCACATTTGTCATATAGCACCAGGTATGCTGAAATGAATTCCGCTGCATGGCTCTCATGACCTAATGAGGGTGCGGATTAAAGTTCTGCAATCGTGACGGATTGGTCTTGTTAGTAGAACATGCCGTCTCAGACTAGTAGAACTTGATGTACTTCAAGATCTGAATGTGGTTTTTCACATTTAAACGACATGGAGGACACAGTAACTTACCTTTAGCCTGACTTCCTTTTGGCCATTCACTTCATTAAAATACGCTGAAAAAATATTGCATTGAATTTGCTTGACCCATACACCAGCCATAACATTAAAACCACCTGCCTAATAGTTTGTAGGTCCCCTCTTGTTGCCAAAACATCTTTGACCTGTAATTGCCATCAGTTATTGCTTGTATTTTGCCAGTACACATTAAACATATTGATTTAGTTTTTTGCCCCCAAGTTAATTCTAGCTTGTTCTGCTCTGTTGCATTATTCAATTTTCATTTTTGACAAACAACACAAAGCTGTTTTCTCAAAAAAATGATTGTTTCTTGAAATAAGCTTTACTCCCCAATCATATATTTTTTTTCATCTGAGGGTTTTATGGTGAATACTTTCTGCCTAAAGCTTCAAATCCTCTCAGACATGATGCAGTTGGATGCAACTCAGTGCTGTGTTTTTCCTACACTGTCTGTATTAAGTGACTACAGATATTCCGGTGTCTGAGGCCTGAGGTTTGTCTTTAAAGCAGACAGGATTGTAGAGATGCATACCGGGTGCGTTTGTTGTGTGTGTGTGTGTGTGTGTGCCCTCTCGTGCTTGGCAACGAGCCTGCTGCCTTTGACAGGCGAGCAGCACACACCCAAGATCAGCTGTCCCTCTCCCTTCTCCACAGTGCGTCCAGAAAGTCTTTGGGCTCTGAATGTCTATAGCGCGTCTCACTGTGAACCTATTTATAATAATACGACAGCTTTTTGTATAAAATCACAGAAATCTTCATATTCACTGAAGGTGAATAATGTTTGTGAGCAGTGAATCTTTAGTACCTAGTACTTGCTCATGTCAATATTACTTATATACTATTTATCACTACTATGTGCAATAACGTTCTCCTAACCACCATTTGTTTCATTAGTAATTCACTTAATTGTAAGTTCCTTACCTATAGTATTTATACCCAGCGTTTATAGATTTTTGTGCAGTCATAACATAAGCAATTTCCTCCGGGATCAATAAAGTTTTCTGATTCTGATTATAATTCTGATTAGTGTAACTATCTATGTGTGCACAAAACGTATATAACTTTATATTACCTACCTTAATTTGCAGACAAACTGTATCCACTTAAATTTATTCAAATTGATTTGAGCAACAGGCATTGTCAGAATTTAAACTTTGTTTGAAACATATAATGTTTAATGGTTTATCTTATCCATCCATTCAAATTAAGAGTATTAATAGGGAGTTTGTCCTCTACTCTTCTGGGAAAGGCTTTACTTTAGGAACATTGCAGTGAGGGTTTGATTGCTTTGAGCCCCAAGATCATTAGCAAGGTCAGGTACTGATGCTGGTTGATTAGTTCTGGATCAAAAACGCCACTCTGCCTCAAGCCAAAGGTATTGAGAGCTCCATCCATCACTCCAGAGACTGTAGTTCCGCTACTCCACAGTCCAAAGCTGGGGGGCTTTATACTCCTAATACTTGGAACTGGACATAAGTGAACTTCAGCTGTACCAGAGCTACTTGGTCTATTTGCAGTGCTTTACTATGTGGATTGTACAAGCTGTGTGTGCATCTTAAGCAGTATATAATACGTTTTAACTCCTGTCTGAACATCTTTACATACTGGATTGCTCTGGAATGATAATGTTTGCAAAAGTTGCTTTTGTCTTGTACTCTTTGCTTGCAGTGTGCTTTGCGGCGTGATTACTGTTCTAATTAATTGACCTGTCTGACGTTATCTGTATATATATAATCTAAAACAGTATCACAGGGCTCATATTGTCTGACACTGCCGTTTATTAATATAAAGGATGATTTCATGCTTTACTCTTGAGTGCTCTTGAGTCAGATGACAGCAAGTAGGTAATGTTATAGCCTGGTAGTGTGTGCTCATTAAGAGAAACACCCATCCTTTAAGCTCCAAAATGTGTTGACCCTTGTGGATGCATTTGAAATGGCTGATAAGTCTGAAGTTACGGTGCTGTTAAGCTGAGATACGATGAAACACTATTAATATCAGAGGAATGGGTTGAGACTCCTTTTGTGGTGACATTTGTGTGTGGCCTGTGGACTGGCTGTTAGGCTGGGTTCCTGCTGCTTTGCCAGCTATTGGAGCGCTTGCATTTCTGTCATGCATTGTTGATACTGCTCTGGAATGAGCATGCAAGTGAAGGCAGGGCAGAGCATGACCAACTTCCACCACCACTGAAGTCACGGCACAGTCACTGTCAGAAGTGACCGGTCTGCTCACAAAGGGGCCACTGATGTATGCAGTTACACAAACACTCAAAAGACATCGTCTCATTTTTGTCCATATGTAAACGGTCAGATTTGTTTTGTTTCTAGCTTAGTGAAACAAGCCCAGAAATGTTGTCAGGGGTGTTGATCTTTCAATTCAAATTTCAATTCAAGCATGTTTGTGTTTGTAAGCACAAAAGAAGACCATCATGATGATTTGATGAAAAGTTATTGCTTTGCAGGAAGACAAGTTGTCCTTTACGTTATTGCCAGGTTTTGTAATTTTTGACATCAAAACAAATGTGAGAGTTGCAGATTTGTCGATGCAGAATGTAAATTGAATGCAGAGGAAGCAAATTATGGACATTAGGATTAAAACTTTGCCTTAATCGCTTGCCATATTAACATGTTTTGTTATTTTATATACAATATTAGCTATTACATTTTTCACCAAATTTAGTTTTTTGGATGTTTTATTGAATATTTCAAGAATTACGCAAACTAAAAGATTAACTGATAAATAATATGCAGGGATCAGTTATTTACATTATTTCTTTTGCCTAATTATCTCCCTTGAGAAATGATCTCCACTTTTTGAAACATGAATTCTGGATAGGGTTTTACAACTTTATCCTGTGTATAACTTTAAATGTTGTTTAGCTTTCTTTTTCATTTCAGAATCTTCTTCAGCTCTGTTCATGAGTCTAGGGACATCTGATATTTGAAACATGGTTTTGCATAATATGAACATATTAGAATAATTTTATACATATTTCTATATTATGGAAGAGATTGAGAATACATATGGAATACATATTGAAGCTATTTTCTTCCGGGATCAATAAAGCTTTCTGATCCTGATTCTGATTCTGAAGTGTAGTTTCACTCTGCCATTAATTATATCATTACAAATAGCAGATCAACTATACTAGATGTAGACTGTGGTTAACAAAGCCATACGCAAGCTAAACTTGTCGAACGCACTGTGAAAATACAGCGCCGAACCCCTGCTGCTCTGCTGTCATGCTGTTATGTCTTCTTTCCTTGTCCCTGCACTATTATTAGGACACTGGCACTCCAGGAAAGGTTGTAGAGGAAAGCTATGGCTGACTCTGAGAAAGAGCTTGGGGGGAGGGTTTCCTCGCAGCCGGGCCAGCCAGCCAGGGCTAAGCCCCCTGATCCAGGAGCAGGGCCCACTGGCAGGGGAAAACCATTAGCATCCTCGCTTTCAGGCCGAGAAAGCAGGCTGCGAGGCTGAGATAGCGCTGCTGCTGGCTCTGGAGCTCACCAAGGCCTGGCTGGAGCCTGGGACCTGCTCAGGCAGCTTCTTCAGCTGTTGTTGTCTTTGAAGTGCTTCGGGTGAGTGGGGCTTTTCCATGGGACTAGCCAGCCACACTAGCGTCTGCACTGACCCCTGGCTGATATTAACTGAAGCGAATGTTGGATGAAATATCAAGTATCTCTTTTTATTATTTTCTTATCAACCTCATTGCATGGATGCTCTGAAGGACAATAGGATTAGGACTAGTTTACAGTAGCTGAGTTGTTTATTGGCTGATCTCATTGATCTGTTAAAATGGCAGCTGGTGGCCTAGTGGTTAGGGAGTTGGCCCTGTGATCAGAAGGTTGTGGGTTTGAATCCCAGGACTGCTACTGGCACCACTGAGGTACCCTTGAACAAGGTACCGTCCCAACACGCTGCTCCCCGGGCACTGTGTTCCTGGCTGCCCACTGCTTCAATTGGTGAATGGATTAAATACAGAGAAAGACTTTTGTGCTGTTCACACTGTGTGCTGTGGTGGGTTCACATATGACAAGTGATCACTTAACACTTAAAAAAAAATGAGATGAACAACCTAGTGGTTTTTGTGTTTGACTTTTTTTAACACTCTAATTTGTTTATGAATCATTCATTGTAGTTACTGAATGTAAAGTAATAGTTTGACAAAAATCTAATTTACTCAATTTTCTATTTACCACATTTCGTTGATCAGCCATGACATGTTCAATTTGAAAATTTGTGCATTTACGCGTTTATTTTATCTGTGGGACAGCATGATGATGCAGTGGGTAACACTGTTGCCTTCCAGCCAGGGTAGCTGAGGGTCCTTTCTGTGTGGAGTTTGCATGTTCTCCCCGTGTCTTTGTGGGTTGCGGTTGGGTGTTCCAGTTTTGTCCCACAGTCCATGCGTAGTCAGGCGACTTGTGACTGTGAGTGTGTTTGTCTGTGTATCTGTGTGTTGGACTGATGATCTGTCCAGGGTGTTTCTGTACCTTTCACCCTATGAGCACTGACATAGGCTCCAGCATCCCCTGTGACCCTGGTTAAGATAAGCAGCTTAGATAATGGATGGATGGATAGTTTAGCAGGTTAACTTTGCTAGTTAAAGTCATCTCAGACTGCATACAGGTCTTCGTTAAGTTTCTACAGGATTATGGATGTTATAAAAATGAACAAAATTTCATTGCTACCAAAACTACAGGAGGCCATTAGCCTCACAGCATCAAAAACCAAAAAATAAATAAATAAAATAAAATTAATCTTAAATAAAATAAGATCTGTTACATCTGAGGCAAATTAAAATTGTGTAAATGTACTTATTTATTTACCAAACTAACAAAATAATGGAGCCATAAAGGGTTTTTCTGAAGTGGTACCACTATGGTTCCTAAAGTACCTTTCAGTGGATGGTCTTTTAAAGAATTATTTTTGTATATGCGATGCATGAATGTGAAAAACTATTCTAAAGTTTAAAGACAGGTTCAATCGAAGGTTTTTCAGAACCATATGTGTATCAACCCCCTAGCGATACTTAAATTAGCAAATAATTAGCCTCAAGATTAATATCTGGATAAAACGCCTGGCGTGTAAAGGGTTATTGTTCATGATTCTTTCTGGTCATCTTTCTGTCATTATCTGCAGAACTAATGCTCTAGGATGTTCCATTTGACTTGTGAATGTGCTAATTCTAGCTTTTTCTTGAGCCTTATTTCTACATGCCTTCCCTCTTGTGTCACCACACATCACAGAACCCATTGCAAGAAACGAGGCAGCACTCATGCCTCGAGTGCTCCCAGCTCCGGTTTTGGAACCACTCTTCATCCAAAACGTCCTTAATATTCCGCTACTGTGGAGATGAAAAGTGGCCCGAGCCTGCAGGGGGGCCAGGCAGAGCCCTTGAGCTAGAGAGGCGGCAGTTCAGAAGCTGATTCGGCCCCTCGGCCCAGCTGTGGGAGCGGCAGGCCCTGATTGGCCCACATCACAATGAGCTTAACATCATAATTGGAGCTTTGAGCGGAGTGCAGTGATGCAGTGAGCTGGAGGAGAGGAGAAGCGCTGGCTGTAGAGGACATTCTAGTGACCTTCAGGGACGTGGGCTGCTTTTCTGCTGCTCACTCATGGGCCTCCATCTCCCCTGTGTGCTGAGACACTAATAACAGGTTGTGGCACTGATGGCAGGAAATGTTAATAACCTGTTTGGCTCTGAGTGCATTCTAAAACACATCAGTGTGATGAGATGGAACCGTTTCCATGGGTCTTTAAAGGTTAAGTGTTTGGCTGCCGTTGCTTTAAGGATCCGTGCTTGTTTTAGCTGCTTCCATTTGATGACTAGGCTTTAGCCTGCAGCGCGGCGTACTGCATCATAGATTAGAGCGCCTTTTTCCATTCGCCTGCCTTCATACCTGGAACGGTTCCGTTGGTTAAATAAAGATCTTCTATTTTGCTTTACCTAGAGCCTCAGGGTCTGCAGCACTGTTTACGAACCATAGAAAAAGGAAAAGGCCTTTTCTAAAAGTGAGCCGAGGCTTTTGTGGAATAAGCTGTCATGTTTCTGTTAAATGACGGGCCGTGTAGACACCATGTACAGATGCTGTACGGTGAAGCTCGGGTTCACTGTGAACACCTCATTAAAAATGGATGATGGTACACTGCCACGTTATTTGCTGATGGATACGGGCATTCAGAGAAGACAAAGTATTAATCAGTCAATAACCTCAGCCTTATTGGGTTTCACAGCTGTCCCTCGGGGGACTGAGGAAGGCTCATCTGTTTACAGTTACAATGGAAAAAGTGTACAGAGTGGGGAGAGATTAATCTGAGTGCCAATATACAGATACTCTTGTCCTCCTAACACACTGCGAATGTTTATTTTATGACTAGGTTCTACCTAACTACCCGGTACATTTCAGTTCTGTTCTAGCTGTTCTCCTGTTTTCTTTCTTCAGCACCTTTACTTTGTTCTGGTGCTATTACTGAGGCTATTTGAGTCTGGAGATACATTCAGACTCCTTAAAACGTGCCGAGAGTAGTTGTGCTGCATGTACGTTCACACACAGTAAAATGCATCAGCACATGGAACTGGAGATTTCTGTGTGCTATGAACTGTTTTCTGTCCCTGAAAGAAGCTTGATGCTGCCTTTGTTGCTGGATGTCCTGCAGGAGTTGTTAAACACTGAAATTTAGATCACCGAGTAACAATTAAGGCAGCCGAAATGTGAACTACATTTTGCCATAGAGTTCCTGGTATTCCTGGTAGTTTGCAACGTAAATAAAATAAAAATGAAATGTACAAATGTTCACCGCCATGAGATCTGGGTCTATTTACTTTCATTCATTATTAGCAACATTAGCATTATTGACTGAACCATTCCCTTAAAGCCTAAAGGTCTGTATGTGGGCCTACATTTGAGTCTTATTTCCCTAATAATTACATAATTTTCATGCTAGTTGCATAATAGGTATTGAATAATATATTGCAGTTAATGAATAAATCATATGACAAATTACTGAAGCCTAGGGAGCACAGGATTCATAAATTCTGTGTTTCTTTACGTCGCTCTGGACAAGAGCGTCTGCTAAATGCCGTAAACGTAAACGTAAACGTAAA
>JBBPCZ010000156.1:14690114-14702201 GCA_037974445.1 Brycinus macrolepidotus | reverse complement strand
ATTACAATCACTGACACGTGAAGTGAATGACATTATCTCATTACAATGGCACCTGATTAGGGTTGAGATATAATAGGCAACAAGTGAACAGTTAGTTCTTGAAGTTGATGCCTTAGGAGGAGAAAAAACAGGCATGTGTGAAGATCTGAACGAATTTGAAAAGGGCTAAACTCTGATGGTTTGATGACTAGGTCAGTATAATTAATTAGGCATTTATATAATACTATGACACATTCGTATAAACAACCCTGATATATTGTGAAATATCCAAATACTTAGTATTGTTTTTATTGAGCTTTGTTTTAACCCAAAAGTGGAAATACTGGGAATATTCTTTGATAATCTTGCTCTTGCACGGCTTTGAAGGACGATAATCAGAATGACTGTCCTGCGTAGTCTTCTTGTTTCAAAGGGATTTAGGACACTGAGCAATGTTATCTGCTGTTTTGGTTCCAGGACAGTAACTAAACAGTGCTGGTTAAACATGAAGCATGATGTTGAAGCCTCCCCTAAGAGTAAGAAGTGGGTTCTGGAGTGGTATGAATGGTATGCCATAGTGAGTTACGATTGCAAGACTGTTTAGCTTGAGAGAAATAATGACCCCACTCTTTCTGTTCAGTGCGAGGAAGATAATGACTTCCAGCATGTGCTCAGGCTTCAGCCCAACATCAAAGAGCTCTCTTCCTCACCGCTCACTGTTTAAAGCTGTGCTGCAATATGCGGTATGACAAAGATGATAAAATAATTTGATTCATAGGAGCAGCAGTTTTTTGCTCTCTGCTCCTGAATGTCCTTGTGCTGCTGGCAGCACACGGCATGCATTTGAATGCACAGTGAATATTAAGTACAGAGGATATGCTAATGGTTTTGGAGGTATGAAAATGCACAACGCATTGAGCTGAATTGTGATTTAACTGCATTGCGATGTTTCATGAATGATTATTAAAGGTGTAATGATTTGTTGAAATCCAGTGTTCTGTCTATTTTTGCACCACAATGTTTTGAACAAGGACCAACTACTTTGCATTTTTGAAAAATGTGATGTTGTATGTACTTTGAGCTCTTTTTAACACAAAAATGTAATCTTGACAATCAGAATCAACAATCGTATTGTTATACTCCTGTCGATTATAATAATCTTCCATGAAATATGAGCTCATTTAATGGGCAAAATAAAGTGTTCAAAAGCAAAAAAAGAAAATGTTGTTTTAATTGTCCGTGTTTTAACACTGTGTTAACAGTTTCTCAGTATATATAAGTATTTATGAACTGTACCAGAATAGTCACACAGTCACATGGAGAAATTTGAGATTCCATCATGCATGAATTGTTTTTAAATCATTAAGGGGTTTAGACTCCTGCTAATGGTGACTTGTGCTGGGACTTTCTCAGCAGTTTGTCACAGTTAGTGGAGTTGGGTTGTAGGGCCACACAGCTGCTCTGCTAAGCAATGTCTCAAACCAACACAACTCCTAGAAGAAAAGTGCTGGCACATGCTCAGAAGTCCAGCTTGCTCTTTCTCTTGTACGCCTTCCTCCTGTCCTCGCCTCCTCCTCCTCCTCCTCCTCCTCCTCCTCCTCCTCCATTTCTGACTGGCCTGCCCAGCTCTTGCAGCAGCACATCTCTTGCTAAATTGTAGTCACATCGGTTCCCTGGCCTTCCTCTGCAGGACTACCTATTTCCCTTTATAGAGCGAGTTTCCACTCTCCAGGAATAGAAAGCATTGACTCAGGTCTGGGAGATGGCAGCTTCTGCACAGCCTTTCACCTCCATAAATAGGGTCAGGGTCAGAGTTGGAATGGGTCACCACAGAAATTAGCCAGTTGCTCTTGAGTGACAGCACAGGAGTATTCTTTTCATACCATAGCCTGGGCTAGGCGTCAAGGAGCTGCTAAGCTGACTCCAGGGACCAGCCAAGAAATTGTAGCATGCTCTTTAATTACTTGGCGGATGCAGGATTCGATTGTGTTCCTTGTCCATCAAACATGCTTTCGTTCAGCTGGCTGTGATTTTCCACTTCAACCTGGTTAGAAATACAGGCCAGAGAGCAGGGGTATCAAACTCAAATTATCTGGAGGCCAGCTAGTCAGGTGGTCTTCTCCACGAGGGGACTGGTTGAAAAATGCAGTCAAAAAAAGGTCTCATATTTTTAACCAAGCATGAATTTTGAATACATACATTCATTTAAGCACGTCTTAGTCAGTGTTTATTGGCACATTTTCTGTCACCACAAACCACAGCTTTATTATTATTGTTGTTGTTGTTGTTGTTGTTGTTGTTGTAAATTTAATTTTGCTAGTAATAATAGTAGTACTGTGTTTAATACAATTTTAAGTATTAAATTAAATCAAGTCAATTCACAGATTAACAGATTTATGTGGGACTCTTATTATGAAAGCAGTGATGTTCCTGCTAAACACAAGTGAAGTCAAACAGGTAATTTTGTGTTTTCAGTGGATTTATTTGATTAATTTTTTCTTTCTTAATTCTGACACGCTGTATCCACTGCTTTGTCATGAACTAATCCACAATGGGAGATTTGAACTGGATTTGAATTAAAATTTTGTGCTGTCACTGTCAGTTATATTAGTAATCAAAGAATGAAGTGATTATTTGGACAAGTAATCATATACCTGCAATTAATCAAGTAATCAAATGCCTGCAATTTATTACAGCAAATGTCTCATTTTACTTCATGTGCATGAAATTTGTAATTATTTAAACGTATTTGTGAGTTCCCCTTTTTATTAGTGATGCACACAATAGTAATTTGAGTTGTAACAGCTCCCACTTGTGGAGAGCATTCAAACTGCTAAACACAGCTTAAAATGACCTGCATGCTTATCCTTCAAAGTCCAGAGTAATCATTTTGCCAATTAATCGAGAACATTAAATTTACCATGTAGCGGGCCGGTACGTTGAGACCCTTGCTTTACAGGGTTAACCCACTGAAGTTGCAGTTATTGCTCGCTTTAACAAAAGTATGGTGCAAGTCAGTGTTAATATTTTCTCTCTCTTGGCTCACTGAAACAAGAAAGCTTGATTTTGTTATTTGATGGAAATGTGCTTAACGTCCTGTTTTGCCAGGGGAAAAAAATTGCCCCTTTTTTCATTGCGGTCCAAACAAATGGAAAAAGTCATTACTGCAGGCTCAGATCTATTGATACTGACTATAAATTATTGTAAATGTAACTCACTAGTACACCAAAATAAAAGTACTTACTTTTATTACATGCATATGATTACTAACTTAACCAGCAATGTCACGCTGCATTAGCTTTCGGTGTTGATTGCCGTGTTCTGGTATACTGCCTGTTGCACACAGCCATTTAGAGGGCTAATAGGAGCCCTATGTAGTATCTGTAAAGGGTAGGCTATAAAAGAGCACTTTTATCAAAGTGCGTGGTAATAGTAAGAAGCTTTTTTAAATGGGGCCTGTGTGCATGGTGATCTGCCTCTGAGCCCTGCCCCCCTACAATTCTTATTCAGCAGGCACCTGTAGCTGCAGGAGCTTGACATTTAGCTAGTTTAATGCCATGTAGGAATGGACCTGTCACTGACAGCACTAGCATTCACTGTTAGATAGAGAGCTAACTGACAGACACAGTGCTTAACCAGACTGGAACACAATCCCTATAGCATTATAGCCCTTGAACAGATCCTCAGGACCACAGGCTTGCTGGTTTTCCTCTTTGGAGGCTGCCACATGAAAGACAGAGAAGGCATAACATTACTGTTCTTCTTCTTCCTCTGTTGTGGACTGCTGTTTGGCCTCACTGGAGCAGAAAACGGCACACTGAGACCTGGTCATGGGTCAGTTTACAGCCACAGAGCTTTATATTCTGCCTTGAAGAGGTTATGCCCTCTTTGTGTGATGCCCCAAAGGTTAGGGATCAGTTTCCATGAGAAACGGAAACCCACAGCTATAAGCAAGGCCTGTCCCAAATGAAAGCGCTCCTCATTTTACTACACACAAAAGGAACTCAGGGAGTTATTTGTCTGACAGACTGAAAACACATTCATGATTAATTCATGATACTTAAATATTAATTAAGCTGTTAATAAGTTTTTATTACTCATTATTTATATATATTATCTGTTATTATTTCTATAATATCTGTTTGTGAAGCATCAGTAATTACTCAGGAACTGATCAAGTATGTAATAATTACAAATTGAGCAGACTGTTAACTGGTTTAGTTAACCTTTAGTTCCTTATTTATTCAATCACTAACTGTGTATTAAGTGCTATTTATAATCCTATAAAGAAGTAGCACGACAACTGGTACTTACTAGTTCTGCATTAGTTCTGTAAATTATCTGATCATGAATATAGCAACTTTGTATTAACTTTTCCTCCTTTCCATATTGATTATTTTTTTTACTCTTTACTTCCTCCTGCTTTACCATTAATAGCTTCTTTATATGTCCCTCCAGGTTAAGTGATCATTTTCACCACTAATTATTCTATAAACTCGTGATTAAGACATGACTAGTTACTGCTATCGTAATCATTATCTTTGTTTCTGTGTCCCCTCATACACAGTACACACACATTATCAATCACCATACTTCACACAGTATAATTAGTGGTGATGATCATCAGTTCACTTGGGGGGACACATACAGTAGGAACTGACAGTAATTTGAAGCAAAGAGTTATTAATGGTTAAAATGTAAAGACAGCCTTGAGCACAGGGAGGCAGATGAATTTGTGGAAAAGAAGTGTCTGAGAAAGCCCAGTGATTGTGTTTTAGTACAAGGCTGCATGGTGGCTTTATAATATCTGTTAAATGTACAGCTTATTTATCAGATAATAAATGGGACACAAAAGAACTAGTTTTTGTATCCTTTTACTGCTCTGCATGATTAACATATCAGTTTATTATCAGTGTAGTGGTTAGTACACAGTTACGGAGTAAATAAATGATGAATTGCTGACAGACTATCATCTGAGTACTTACTCAATTACTACTTGCTAAATAATAACTAATGTTTAATAAAGAGCTAACTAATACATTAATAATGGGCCATGGGATTAATAATACTTTTGCAACCCTTAATGTAAGGCGTATCGCATTGTTTGAATTATTTGAATAGAAATGTATTACTCTAACTTGAGTATTTTGGGCTATTGTTCTCTGCAAAGCTCTCAAACTACTGGCCTGCAAAACAGCTTTATGTGGGCCGTCACATATTTACAATACATATCCTTTAATCTGGCCTGCTGAGAGACTATGGCCGCTCGCCTACTTATGTAGTTAGAAGCAAAAAACAGAGCGCTGCATGCAAGAGGAACCATTCCAACAAAAACTTAACACAACATGAACACTGCACACTTAGCAGGCATGGCTGTAATTTAACTATATTGCTTATAATTCCATTTCAGACTCAGATATTTATTATTTATTATTTGCTTTTGTAGATTCATTAATGACAGATTGGTAGAATTAAGAAATGAAAGGAGTTATCAAATTAAACCGTGCCTCTGAGCTTATCTGTCCTCAACTAACCACCTGGCTAGTGGCTTCAGAGTTATTTAAATTTGAACCCAGGCTTCAGAGTGTCTGTAGCCGAACTCAAATAAACCATTTGAGCACATTTTTAACCATTGGCTGCTTGCTTGTGCAATTAGAAAACCAGCACTGAAGATTTCTTATTATGCTGCTGAGAAAGCAAAGCAGATTTAATGGAATCCTGAAGCCACATGCAGATGGCTGATTCAAAGACATATTAGTGCACCACACAGCCAATTTCCCAGCATATTTTGTTCGGGATCCTCTGATAGCTCCCAAATAGCTCCCAAACTCTTCTTGTGGAGGTCTGCTCCAGCAGCACAATGTGATTTCAGCCTTTTTTAACTCAGCTAATCATGGTTTGAAGCCATGGAGTGCTAGATGTTTGTCCTAAACATTAAGGTTCGTAAAGGACTCTTGGACCTTTAGTTCCAGTATGGAATCTTTACAGTCTTTACATTGGGGCTCTTTAAACTTTAGTAAGGTTCTTTACACTCACACATCATTTAAAATGGGCCTTTAGGCTCAACAAAAAATAGAACCAAAGGTGCTTTCTCTGTGGTACATGTAGGTATAAAGGACCCTTTTTGGCACCTTTATTTGGAGATCACTTCTACAGGGCAGTTCTTCAGATCAGTACTGGTTTTGAACAATGATCATACACCAAACACACTAGCTCGCATTCTGTTGTGCTTCATTTGTACGCTACAGAATGTAAGCTACTGCACACACATGTGCTGTGTGTGGACATCGTTTGCTTATTTATGAGACAAAGTCCTGATTTCTGAATCAGTTACCTCTCTGAATGTGTTGTTTCAGGCTGTGCCAGTCATGGCAACTGATGCTTAGCATCATGCTTGGCTGTCATGGCTCTGACTGTGATGAGATGTTTGCGCTTTGAGGCAAATTGCATTTGTCTTTTTGTCATACCAATTACCTCGGAGACTGAAGATTTACATTGTGCAGAAGCAAACAACAAACAAAAGCGTGCTCATCAACCAGCGAAATGCAGGGAAATTGGGTGGTTCTGTGGTGCATTTACATGTCTTTGGATCAACAGTATATTTTTCTGCTGTGTCCATCTGCGTTTGGCTTTCCAGAGAATCAGTGCATTAAATCTGTTTTGTTTTCCCAGCAGCATAGTAATAAAAAAATGTGCTGGTTTGTTGATTACAAAAAAACAAACAGCCAATGGCTGAAAACCTACTCATGATTTTTTAGACTAAAATGGTAGGAAAATGAACCACAGTACTCTAGTGGGTGCCTTAAGGGTTCTGTTTAAGTACTTAAAGTGTTACCTTTTTGTATGAGTATGGCTGTGTAGTCACAACATATTGGTAGCTAATGAAAAATTCTGCTTCACTAATAGAGTTCTAGTAGAATTCCGGTAGAACTGCCTGAAAACAGCACAGCCATAACTGTCCTACACATTCATAATGCAACTCCCCTGTTCTTTTACAATAAAACCTTCTTTTACAAATAAAGCTGCAAGCCAAGCATGTTGAATTTAAAGGTGGCCCTTTTATTTTGAAAACTACTAGTTTGCAAAAGCTGTCAGAAATATCATGTACTACACACTGGGTAAGTTTCTGGGACAGGGATTAAACATAGTTCTGGATTGTACAACATTTTGAATCGATTTCCTCCATAAACAGGAAAATGTAGTCCAATACTAGCCAAGGCTTAATTCCTCTATGGGAAATCGACCCATTATGCAATAACGTGCAGTTGTTTTCCACAAAACTGTTCATGCTTATTTAAGTTCAGAAGTAATGATTGAAAGATTAGCCTGCTTTGAACATATATAGTAGGTGCGGGCAGACGAAATAAAACATCTGGACAAACTCATAGGAACATCTGTTATACAAGTCTCTGACAGAGTCGTGATTAAAGGAAGCTACCAGCAGATCCTGTGGGATTTGTCCACGAGGACATAAAGGCTGAAAACTGTTTATTTACTAGTGTTAGATCAAACCTCATGGATGATCAAACCTCAGTGGAAGCTGCAGCAGTGTCTACAGAAAGCTGCCACCATGATGGAGGACCTCAGGTTCAGCGGTTTATATATATAAAGAAAGTTTCAGACTTGGAAAATAAGCTGCTTAAAATAGAGTAATCAAAGATGAGCGCTCCATTCTGGGTGAAATTACAGTCAGATGTAGATACATTTCATAAGTGTTTATAAAGGAGCATTGTGTGATTAACTACTTCCAGTGCAGTGCACTCTTGACAGCTCATAAATGGTCCTTGACTTAGAAGCATGGTTCTGTGAAAAAATCTTGAAGATAAAACCATTATGTGGAGGTTCTTTAACCTTAAGCTGGTGGCCCGGTGGCCTAGTGGTTAGGGAGTTGCCCCTTCTGCGATCAGAAAGTTGTGGGTTTGAATCCCAGGACTGCTAGCGGCACCACTGAGGTACCCTTGAGCAAGGTACCATCCCCACACACTGCTCCCTGGTCGCCCTTCTTCACTTGGTGAATGGGTTAAATGCAGAGAAAGAATTTCACATTGTTCACACTGTGTGCTGTGGTGTGTTCATGCGTGAGTATAAGTGGCCACTTTACTTTTTACTTTACTTAAGAAGGTTCTTCAAACACACACACACACACACACACACACATCTAATATACAAAATGTTTTTTTGAAGGACCATTCAGTGAAAAGTTCCTCAGGGAACCAAAAAGTGGTTCTTCAATAGTTATTGCAAAAGACACTGTCTCTTTTGTGTTTGATGATTTTGTCCTATTTTGCTTAACCCATAACCCTTTAAAAATCATTATTCGATTTATTTTTATTTGAAATGGCTTATAAAACTGATATCAGCCATATTTTATATCCACCTTAATACTACCGCTTTGAGTGCTCACTGAAGTTGATTTATGAGATGCTGGGTTCTAGTAGTCGCTTCCTCAGCCTTTTTCAACTCATAACAGAAGGTAAATTGAGAGAAACTGTCCGCACCAAGCATGTTATACAACTGCAATATGTCTCTAAGTTTTATTGCTTTAAAAATTGTGGTCTGTCCAGTCAGGACAAGTGTGCGGTACTGGGAAGCAGACTTAATAACACAAATACTTTTTCTTCTTTTGAGGGGTGAAGGTAGAAATCTAATTTGTCCTCTGTGCTTCAGGTCTTCTATAAAGCCTCAGTGATAATTAGGCCTGACTTTTAGGGAGGCAGTGAGAGACCTTTGCTGTTATTTTTGGTGGTTTTGAAAGCACTCTTGTGTCTGGGACCTGCAAAATGGGCTGATAGTATGTGGGCTATTATACGAGCAAATACAGCAATAATCACCCCTGCGACTCCCAGGAGAAGGCTGCCCATGTCGTTATGGATCTTTCACAGTTGGCAGTAGTCTGTGTAACATTACATTGTGGCTGGAAGGCATCAGTTTTTTCTATGAATGTAAAGGGAAAAAGGTAAAGACAATTGAACACACCATATTTATCTTTCCATTGCTCAGGGGTCTACGGTCTACCATCTAAAACATTCACACATATAACATTTTTTGCAGTTCTTATTCATTTTTTGCAGTTATTATTCAGTGAATCTTTCTTAAGTAGCGTTTCCAGTATTGTATCCCCCCATGTTTGCGTTGGTGTACGTGTTTGAGCAACAAAACCCAATCCAAGGTATATATGCCAGGCTGGAAGTGGAATCCCATATGCATAATTCATGGTTCATTGTGCTGATTTGTTTGTGTTGTGGACACAGATACTTATCTTGCATAATTTATCACGTTTTGTGGTTGACTGCATGCTGGATGTTTCTAGCCTACAATGTGCAAATCAATAGGGTGAAAATATCAAATTGACCTTAGAGGCATTAATGGATTAATCTGTTTCTGTCCGATAAAATGGAATACTGTTTATTTTATGATTAAACTCTGAATATTTTATACTGATTAAATTATAGTGAGGACTCTGTATTGACTCAGTGTGGCATAACCATGGAGGGAGTTCACGACTGTGAAACAAGTGAGCAGTCTGCCTGAGGGATCCACGCACTGGGCAGTCACGGCACTGTGCCCTGTCACAGTTAATAAATAATCATGTGATCGCAATTATTTAAGCTGATTTTGATAATTTAGGCTGACCACAATTATTTGACACAGTTGTTAGCTTTCTTAATCATATGTTTACGTAGCAACAGATTATGAACTGGATGCATTTTCATCTCTTGGATGAAGGCAAACGAATGTAAATAAAGAAAGCAGAGCGCATTTATTGAGGGGGTGGGTTGAAGCGAGCTTCTGAGAATAGTCAAAGAGTTCTCAGTGATTATCGAATATTATTTTTGCTTGAAATACCATCCCTAGTCCTAAATGTGTTCATTTGTTTGCTTGGCAGACAATGCTAATGTCGACCTAGCAAACTAATGAACACTTGTGCTTGCAGAACGAGTGTTTATCCTCATATTTTTACACTCTCGAGATAAACAAGTAAGCTTTACTTGACTTTTCACATAATTTTGTCTAACTGTAGACATTTATGTATTTGCATGTGCTCAGTATTATAGTATATTATTTAATGTGTGTACAACCTCGTATTAGAGGCTAATAGTAAACAACTAGGAAGCAAGGGTGAATTTTGGGCTTTAATTGTTGTATAAAATGAACAAAAAACAATGTAATAATTAAAAAAAGGATTATTTACATGACAGATAATATGGAAAAACTAGAATGTAGTAAGCCTAATTACAGTGAAATGTATTTGTTAATTGAACACTTTGTATCAGTTTTTATTTCCATAGGTTCCATTTATTTGCAAGATCTTGGTAGATCACTCCCTTATCTAAACAACCTCTGAGCCAATGCTCGTCTGCGTATAGTGAATCTGTGATAGAGATTGTGATGAGACTGCTGTTACTATAGTGTGGTAAATTTACTTAAACTGTGTATTTACCTCTAACTTTTTCATAGGACCTAAACTGCCCCTTCAAAACTCCCTGCAAATCCTCCATGCCATATATAATGCTGGAACAGTTGGTATGACTTTACATATGCTTTGGAAGTGACCTGCTATCAATAGCCTGATGGCTATTTCAGACCAGGAATGGAAAATACTACGCTCCTAATCAGCAACTATTTTAAAGGAATACTTCACCCAGCGATGCTAAGGCTAACAATGGATGCAAAAGACTGAGGAGCAATTAGCAAGATCTTATTTGCACTGGCTTATACACCAGACACTTTTATTCTGTTTTTTTTCCAGCCTCATGCAAGCATCACACCCAATGAATTACTCTTACGTCCTATGTGCTAGTGATTAATGCATAAGATGTTGAAATTTCTTTTTTTTCTTTAATATCATTTAAGAAATAGAGGTGCTACACTTTCTATCACAGATTCTAGCACGCTCTGGTGATGTAACTCAAATTATGTACAGTTATGCATTAGCTCAGGCACAGAAGATAGACCTGATGTGAATACATTCTCAATCCAAGAATGTGCTCAGTCTTTTCATTACATTATTATTTTTGTTCCTTTGGAGGAAGCTGTGCTGTCTCACATTTTGTGCTGCGATTTGAGAAACATAAATGCAAGCATTCTTTGCGATTTAAATCATGCATTTGTAGCCTGTTATCATGGCCAAGTTTGTCGTGAGAGACCGTTTGGTAGTTTATGTGGAGTAAGTACACTGACAAAGATATAAAAAGAAAAGGCAACGGTTTATTTTGGATTTTTTGCATTCCTTTAACTTGTAGTGTTCTTTTTAAGTGTGGAGATCTCACATGCATTATTTCAAAGAACAAGCTGTACAGAGTGTTTTGTCAAAATATGGACAGTTAAAGCACATACTTATTTTCAAATAATATTTATTTTGTCTCTGTGTAAATAGACATATTGTGACTCAGGATAAATTGCTTCAGTCTTACATGAAGTGTGCTTAAGACCGGAAGTAAGACTTCTCCTAAAATATCAGTGTAACATAAAATGAAACACGAAATTGTTAACAGTGCGTCTGTATTGCTTTTAGTGTGATTTGGTATCTCTAGTGATTACAGAGCATGAAATATCTACGCTCTATCACTGCACTCACTGGTTTTCTTGTTTAACATGAGCTATGTTTGACAGACAGCATAGTCTGGAGGAATGTGTTTGTGGAAGCCAACGCTGCTGCCAGCGCTGCTGTTGGAACAAAACTTTGTATCTCCACACTTTAACATTTAATCGACCTACCTATGATCTATGTCGTTAACAGAAATAAAAAAATCTGAGTTTACTGCTGCATAAAAAAGAGCAGAAATAAAGCTCCATAAGACATCATCTTTTTAAATAAGATTTATTTAACGTATGTTTGTGTTATTTACTTTAAGCAATTCATTCCCATCATTTAATTTTAGTGTGTTAAATTTTTGTTCTGATTGGGCCAGTGTGGTGGTTTTGTACAGTTATAAGTTGCATGAGCATCTAACAAAACGAGTTTAATATTTGTATGCAAATTTGATACATTTATACTAGGGTTGTCAGTAGACAGTATTTACAATGAAATAAAAAAGATTACAAAAAAGACATTTACATGTGGCAGGTGTCGCCAAGTACTGGAGTCAGACTGACACACATCACTGT
>JBBPCZ010000156.1:14671543-14684868 GCA_037974445.1 Brycinus macrolepidotus | reverse complement strand
AATTAATTGTCGGCGTTAAGTAAATCATGCGTTAACGCGATAATAACGCGTTAACTTTCCCAGCACTAATTTATACACAATCAAATTTGGATTTTTTTTGTCTGTAATCCAAGGAGACCATTTGGCAAATTTAATATAATAGCCTAAATTTAAAAAACTTACTTTTTAGCCATTTGATTTGATCATTCTGAAACTTAGAGAGAGCAGAGAACATATGGAACAAAGAAAAGTGTTAAGATCCAGTTATAGGAGTTTAACGAATGAGTTTGAGTTGGTCTCATGTTGTGTGCAGTGTATGGATCGCATGTGAAGCTGTGGTAAAGCTGAGGGCTTGTTTGCTTCCAAGGCCATGGGCTCTCTCTGTCCTTTTTGCTGGGGTAGACGACGGCACACTGCTGAGCGTGTTTCAGCATCCGCACAGCGGTATGAACCGGAGCCTGGGGGAGTGTTACTGGGGTAATCAGGCTCCAGTGAGTGTGTGTGTGTGCTGGAGCGCAGGAGGAACAGGCTCGTGGGGATGCCGGCTGGCCTCATACACTTCTGGCCAGAAGAAACAAAAGATCAGCGTTGTCTCCTGGAAAAAGAGAGAGATGGCATTTGGCAGTAATCCTGCAGCTGTAGTAAACAACAGCTGTAAAGCGGCTACATATTTTGATTAAGATTGGGGGGTGGGGGCGTCAACTCATTCATACACTTGGAATTTCATTTTCTGTTCCAGTTTAAGCCTGGCCTGCGTCGAGCACGCTCATCTTTGACCTGTCTCCAGAGACGCCGAGGCAGTGGGGATCTTTATTTGACCCTAATGGGTTTAGCATCTTGCTAATACTGCGATTAGGGCCTTCACCTTATGTCACATTGTGCTATAATGGTTTATTAACAACTCGGTCAACACAGTAATTCATCCAAATCCGTGAGTTATCAGTGCTAGAACGGGTTGGGAAAGAGGGTTGTGATAGAGCGGTGTCGTGTGCGGGGAGGGATTAAAACAGAGGGCTAGGGAGACCTGAGTGAAAAGCTTAGCATAGCCTATTGCACCATCATCATATTTTCTGTGAGCAGATGCTTTACTCTGATGACACAGCCTATCTGGGTCTAAGATGGAGACACACTCATTTAGAGCGATTTGAAATGGTCGACATGCCCTCTCTCTGCCATAGCTTTGCACAGCTTTGATAAGAAGTAAGCCAGTTTCCCTAGGAAGGTCAGAAACATGTTGACCGTGGCTCTGAAAATGGTTAACCTTTGACAGCAATAGGTGCAGAACAAGAGGTCTTCTTTAGTTTGCTCTGGGAAGTGTGTCATCTAACATATTTTAACATAGCTCCAGTGCAAAACTGAAGATGGTAACTACACCAGACATCAGCTGTGATCTGATCAGCTATGTTTGGTGTAAGGGGAAAACTGTGTTTTATTTTTCGGCAAATAACCTAATACATCTCTGCACCACCAAAGAAAAATGAAGAACACTCAGGAGTACGTGTGACGAAGACCAAAAAGTAGGCGTGTAATGATATACAATTGGATTCCATTCGTGAGACTGGGTTTATGATTAGATAATCTCACAATATTTTGAACCAAATTTGAATAGATGGTGTATTTTTGCAAGGGTTTGCCTGAGTGAAATGACAGAAGTCTACTTCTAGAGATAGGGCCTAACAATATGTCTGAAATGTCAGAGTCTACAAACAGAATCCCAATATCTAATTACGGCAATAGCAGCTGTACAAGTATTATAAATATAGTTCTCTGCCAACCAAGGGGCGATGAAGATCTTGACAGCCAACTTGAATATCAGCAAATCCAAACAGACATTTCAGTGGAACCTCCATAATTCAGAGGATTTTTTTTTTTTTTGTAATACCACAGAAAAGGTGACTGAAGTCAGGAAGATGATGGGAAAGTTTGTTCAGCTGTGTATACTTGCACAGCAGGAGAGAGACAAGTTCACATGACAAGGCCCAGTGCATCTGCATCTCGTGTCTCTAACCAGACAGAATTTCAGTCTGAATGTTCTACCAGTTGATGAGAGAGGGTGGTAGCCACATGACCTGTCTCATGTGGGGCACCCTGAGTCAGCAGACTGATATCTAATACCAAGGAAAGCACTCCTGAGACAGAGTAATATAAAAGCACCCATGCGGCAAATGCTGTAAGTGTAACTGTTAATGCTGACCTTACAAAAGTTCTGGAAACATTAATTTCTCTTTTTCTTGTAAAGTGACACATGTAGAACAGGTGCATCACAGATACACAAGACCATAAACTAAAAATGAAAATGATATTAGCTGCAAGTTCAAAATCAATGAGTTCTAATGAGTCAAAATGATGACTTTTTCAGTTGTGGTGAATTCTATTAATGAGACTAGACCTGAGAGGTGGCGGGAGTGTGGTGCATGTCATGCATGTACTGGACTGCGTAGCTAGTTTAATCAAAATGTTGTACAGTAGCTTTCTAGGAAAGAGAAATAAGCTATAGGTTATCAGCTACACTCACAGTGCAATTTAACATCATTTGTTTCACTGACCCTTATAAAAGCCTGTCGATATGCAATGACAGGCTGTCCCCTGGCTCTTGTAGGTACACTGCGGAGTCTCACTTTTAACAAGACAAAATGAAAACCAAACACAAGGAATGGAAAATATATTGGTCATATTTTTCTCTTTTGTAATTATAATGCCACATTTGGTCCTAAATGCCAAGATGTTCTCCTTTCCTTTATTAAATCATTCTGAATTCCATTTGCTTTCTGCATAATTTTTAATGTCATTGGTTACGACAAGTGATTAAAAAAATAATTGCTTCTTTACAGATTGTGTGCTTCTATTCTGGTTTTGCCACAAGACGACTGGTTTGTTCTTTTGAAACACAGAATGTCATGGCATTCCGTTCCTTGCATTCAACATTTAGATAATAGACATTCTGTAATTTTCTCGATGAGAGTCTTATTGAGTTGACCTTCAGCATAAGGATTTCTTGCAGAGTTGACTACTGTTTGGAGGTGTAGCGCACTTTAGCTTTAGGATTCTCTAAGGGTTTTGGAGGCTCTTGTTGGAGGTGCTTGATTAGTCACACCAAGACAGCACACTGTAGGGAGGAGTAATGATATTTGTATTTGTAATCCGTTATCATATGACTACCAATGAAATATTAGGATCTGACTAATTAGTGCATTCAGTGAGGCATAAGTTAGCTTAGGTTTATGAGGAGTGGCCCTGTGGCCTTTGTAAACAATAATTATCGCTAGAAAACTATACAGAGGATGTCATGTTTTATGTGCTGAGCCTGCTCATGAATGTGTGCAATAATATTGTATGTGAAAATAGTACTTGGTTTCAGCTGGTATTGGTATCATGTAAACCAATGCTATGAATACATGCAAAACTGCTTTGTTATTATTGAAAACAATACAAAGATCTGAATATGTCATTGTGATGTGCTTAAATTTGAGGGTCTTACAGCAACTTCATACAGTTTGGTCCAGCATTGTTGTGTTTTGTGCACTATGCTGTGTACATCTCTGGTTTTCCTTTCCTGCAGGCTGCGTTGAGGTGCGAGGCGAGCGCTGTGGGGGGCGGGGCTCTGTGACTCACTCTGAGCAGTTACTCACTCCCCGCCCCACAGCCGCTTGATTGGCAGCAATTAGAGGAGCTGAGATCTCTCTGCCACTGTTGGGCTTCCCTCCTACCTAGTGCTACATGACATTCTCAACACATACTATCATCACCACACACACGCTTTCACTCCATCTGGACCGTTCTGTTCACTTGCACTTCTGTCCTGCTTGTTGTTTTTGGTTCTTGTCTCTGAAGCGTTTCCCGCCCACTGTGGGTTTTATTCCTGCTCTTCATGTTCAGAGCCGAGCAGACAGCTGAAATCTTTTGCTGCACTGGAGAAATATGAAAAATGCATTCGCAGCTCTGTGCTGCTTTTATAAACCCACAGAAGTCTTGCAGTAATAAGTATGTTGTAATTTTATGTTAGTTATTTACGTGCATCATCTTTGGCATTATAATTATCATATGTTATAGCTCGTTGCAAAAACCTTCATTTCATACAGTATAACAATTGTGTAAATAGAAGAAGAGATCATTTATTTTATCATTTGAATTTTATGCAAAGTTATTGTTGTGTCGTTTCACCTAAAGTAAAACCAACTCGGAAATGTAGAATTGAACCTGGCGATACATAATGTCAATCGAATGTAATTTATTACATAATTAAAATAATGAATTATGCAACCATGTAATAACATTTAATTATAGACTTCATATAATAAATAAAGAAATTCTCGGTCTTTATAAAGCCCTCCATCAACAGCTCTAGATGTCTAGGGGGTTACATTCTTCAAGGGGGATTTCACTGATGTGTAAGCATTTCTTCAAAATTAAATGGATAAGTGTAAACAAAGTCATTCATACTCGTCTTCGGTGAAATGATGCATTCTAGGGATCCTTGCAGAGTTAGAATTGTTCACAGCTGCAGTGAAAGAAAGTGGAGGTCCAAGGAGATTCATTCCTCACAGCAAGCTATACTATAACAAATACATGGTTTCGTCATCGTTTTGATAAAGTTTTGGCTTAAAGCATATTTGTCATAAATCCATTTATAGTAAATTTCTGATTTCTGTACGGTTGTAATTGCTCCTAAACAAAACGTTTTTTTTTTTTTATAAATGTACAACTATTTTAACGTCATCAACATTACTCTAAAACTCTTGTGTATATTCTCTCGATAGTACATGAAGTGGTCTATATTTACAAAAGCCCTTTTTCCTATCACCACCTTTCTAAAGACAGTTTGAGTGAACTATTTTACATCAGACCATTCTGAATGACTTAAAGAGTGAATGATTATACAGAATTTAAAAAAATGTAATTATAAAAGCTGAGTTATAGCAATAACGCTACACAATGCTACACTTCTAAGATTTAAACAGAGTTCATAAACAATTCATGTTGTCTCTGTACTGTAGTGGAGAGGCAGTGATGGCTGCCTGGCAGGGCAGGTCATGAGAGGTGGGACAGTAGGGCAAAAGGAACTCACTCGTGATCTCGATGTGACTGTGACCTGGAGCACCTTAACCGCCTCTCAGCCTGTCACCAGACTCTGGTGTCTGGTTGCTCTTCTTTACTATGTTTTTACTTCCGCATAACAAACCCTTTTGGAATCTGCAGTCTTCTTACAGTTTTTTTTGCATCAAAGAACTATTGCAGCAAAGAAAAGACTTGATTGAAAATGGCTTGGCAATACCTGTAATTAAGGTGACACCTTCATTTAGAATCATTGTTGTCAGTACAAGCTGGTGTTCTATAGCTGATTGTCTAATCAGCCTTGTGATGGTGTTTTCCTTTACAATAATGTCTGCATTAAAGGCTAAAAATAGCCATAGTAATGTAAGAAGCTGTAGTGCATATCCAACCTTTCTCTGTCCACTGCAGACTCTGATCTAAACTTGTCATTGACATTTTCATAAGGCGTGTTTGTTGTTACATGGCAGTACACAGCCTACAGTGGAGGATGCACCTTGTAATCCCTGGTGTAGGGCTGCAGAGGGCTCAGGGCACTTTTACACTTATTCATTCAACTGCTGCTAAAAATACTGTATTTTGGAATTCTGTCACATGTGAACCCATCCTGGAGTCTTTCATCTACTTCTGAATGGCAGCGAACAGGGGGATGGACTCATTCATCTTCTCTGATTGGTGGAAAGCGCTTGCCATGTTCTTGAAAGGAAGCATTGTTGACCTGAAATGTGATGCTTTTTCCTTGTAATTTATGTCAAAAGTTCCTCATTAAGCTTGCCAGATGTCTGCACCGAGATGAAGAGTGTGGTTCTGTTGCGCTCCTGAGGGCTAGCTTGTGTTTACCTCATTAAAAATGAAGGTCAGAGTAGACGGTTGCCTCGACACACTAATTTATCTACTTTATGTTCTATGTCGGCCCTTCCTGTCTGCATTAGTTAAACAGGTCAGCTTGTCTGCGATGACGATGGTTTGCATTAAGTCGTTGATCTTTCACTATGCATGTAACCAAGTATTAATTATTCATGATAAATGGACGGGTACATGGCAAATCATAGTAAATTGTAATGACTTATTTTCTTACTGCTGTCTGCAAGATGGTAGAACAGAGAGAGAGAAAACACGGAAAGACACTCACGTTTTGAGTGCCGCAGCTTTGAAATGGTGCCTTATTTGTTTGTTGTTAAACAGGTGTTATTTATGTAAGTTTTCAGCATCCAATTAACACTGCTGCCATTTCATAATCATGAATATTTGAGCTATAAACAGTCTCTCAATATTTGCCACTGGCTGGCTGTGTTTCATTCAGTCCAGTCCGCCCTCTTTTACACTCCCCCCTCCTCTCTCTTTCTCTCTCTCTCTCTCTTTCTCTCTCTCTCTCTCTCTCTCTCTCTCTCTCTCTTTCTCTCTCTCTCCCTCTCCCTCTCCCACACACTTCTAACGCACACACCTACAGTCTACCATCCAGGTCTCTGTTGCTAAGCGACAGGCGATGTACGATGGACTGCTCTTATGAGAGTGACATTTGTCCAACGTAATTTTATCCCCAGAGGCAATTGATTCTCATGATCTTTGTGTTTGAACGAAGCCTTTGCATTCTCATAAATGCCCTGTTGTTATCGCTTCTGTATGGAGTAGAAAACATCCTCCATTCTAGCCGAGCAGTCAGACATGGAGAATTTCTTCCCCTGCCTGGCTCAGTGTTTGCGGAGGTCTCCGTCGAGTCTCCGGTGTAGGTGAAGGATTCAGTTGATATTCTGAGTGGATCCCTCTGCAGCATGCTTTGGGGTGGTCACGTGACCAGGGCATGTGACCACAGCATATGGCCCTGTTGCTTCACACCTTTGATTGGTCCCTGGAGCCTTCTCTGGCTTTTATTTTGACAAATGAGTGTGATAAAGAGCACTTACTAAGTATTGATTAATGGTGGCTATTAACTAAAGCTGGAGGAAGATGTGTTCGGCCGCTCTGTCTGTCTCCAGCGCTCTTAAAGGGGATCCATAAGTCTCAGGATTAGCAGTGTGGATTGGCTCACTGTAATGCTAAAAGGCAGTGCTTAACCGTCTTAAGATGAGGGCTGTGAAGCTGCTTCTTACATGTGAACTCCGAGATGTGCAGATCATGTCAACTAGCATTGTTTTCTCTAGCTTTTATGCTGCTATAGGGAAAATGCTGGCACTGCAGAGGCAGGCCGGCAATAGCCTGGAGTAACTCGGTAAAAAAAAAAAAAAAATGCCCTCAGCTGAATGGACAGATGTACTATAAAGGTATAAATAGTACAGTGTGACATGGGATATACTTCTGCTTGCGTAACAGAGGGATACATACAGTACATAGCTTCATTTCCATTTCTGAGCTTTGTTGACTTGTAAATAATATTATCTCTCTGCAGCTTTTAGAAGAAAAAAAAAAACTTCTCTAAAATTAGCAGTGGGTATATTTGTGTGGGATAACAAATCATGTTTTGTTAGGGGTGATCACTCTGTTTGCTGATTTGTGTGTTGGTGACTGGCCAATAGTAACAGCCAGTGTTTGTATCTGTGTTTACGTGCGTGTGAGTGTGTGTGTGTGTGTGTGTGTGTATGTGTATGTGTGCAGTTATGTATTGAATAGGGAAGCTGATTCACAGTTGAAATCATCTCATACGAAAACCATTATCACTTTAGGTCATAATTTGCTCTGAAACAGTTTCTTTTTTTTTTTTTTTTTTTTTTTTTGGAGTTTTTTATATTGCCTGAGTAGTCAGTGTGTTTTAGTGAAACAGGGGAGGGCAGCCCAGGCCTGATTCAGCATGGCTTAAAGCCTGTGAGGCAATGTTCTGACTGAGGGGTGAGCTCGGCTTCATAGAGCCAGAGCATGGCCAGAGTTCTCAGTGGTGACAGCCCTCTCCCGCAGCGCTTTCCTCCAACTGCACGTGTCCCCGTGGTCTTGCACCGAGCCGAGTGGACACAACTTGTTGGTCTTTGCTTTTCTAACCCAAGACAAAGTTTTAATGACAATGTACAGTGTACTACAGTGACCCCAACTATGTAAGCTAGGGGTGATTTTTAAAGTTTGAAAAATATTTTGCCAAAAACCAACACAACACATCATGTATATTTTGTTTAAGATCTCCTCTTAATCTCACTTACCTCTCCTGCATTCGGCTCCTGAGAAGCAACCCTCCTATTTTCTCACTTTGATCTGCCATAGATAACTTAACTCTTTTCTGTCTCGTATCACTCTGGTCTCAGCTGAATAATATTCACATAAGACACGTGAAATATCTCATGACTTTAGATCTCTTCAACATCTGAAATGAAATTTGCTTGAGAAAAACATTTTATCTTTAGACTGAGATATGCTATTTCGCTAATGTATTATAAGGGAAAAACTTTCACAGTTATTGGTGATAACAATGAATTTACTTTGGCCAGTATTTCATTTTTTACTTATTTATTATTCATTTATTTCGTTTGTTCTGTGTTAATGAACATATAAAGTTTTCATGATGCATAATACACTGTAAAATAAAAAGTCATCTCAACTTAATGTAATAAGCATTATAATTTATCATTTAAACTTATAACAGCTTTTTGTGTTAACTCAACATACCAAAGTTCACTCAATGCAGAGCGTTAGCTTAGTCAAAAGTTCTCCTAACTCCGATTTTTGGTACTGCATCTTAATCATATAAACATTATAAAATATATTTTAGTGAATTCTGTGCATCTCAATCTTTTTTCGTTTGGGCATTTTCCCCTAACAGGCTCCAACATATGGATGGCTGTGGTGTTGCTGTGATTCAAACTCACAGTTTTCTGAAATTGGGACAAAACATTGTGCGCAGTTGCACATCTCAGGAGCCCCTGAAATATATACTCTTTTTTAAAAAAAAAAAGGTGACATGGCTAACATAACATTTTAATAAATTACTATTTGATTTTCAATTACCTCAAACTTTAGGCAGCACCATTTTTACAGTGTATGTATCTGTGTATCTCATTTCTCAAACACAAATTGCAAAACAAGTTTAAATGGACAAAATGCATGAGCAAAACAGCAGTGCTACAGTTATACTTTATCACAAAAATATCATCTCTTCATAATATTGCCCACCACTACTGGTTCATTTGTACAGTAAGGCTTCTGTGTTACTGTGCAATCAATAATTTTTGTTGTAGGACTCCCCAAAGAGGCTTTGACTATAGAAGGAAGACTCTGCGGCCAGTCCAATTTTCAACTTTGCTGCTTAGATTCTGAGAATCTGTTTGCCAGGATCTGAAACTGACCAAGCACCCTTTTGACTGACCCTTCTGACTCAAAGCACTGACAGTCTTTCATTGCTGCCAGAGGAAGCCCTTAGCATTGAGGAGCGCTTTAGTGAGCTGCTTGTGTATACAGTAAGTGGAGGGAGTGAAAGTGAACTAATGTGAATGAGGGAGAGCTGCTGAAGTGGGGGGAAGCCTCTGTGCAGGCCTGCGGCCGCCTTTCCACTCGGCAGAACACACACAGCCCACTGCTCAGCTCCTCTCAGAGCACTGACCTTTCACATTCACAGCACACACTGCTCCTGCGTGCTCCACTTAGCGCACAGAACCACACACATGCTTAGTGGCCAAATGAAAAGATGTCCAAATGAATAGAGGGGTATTCGTAGAGTATGCTGTCGATCTGTCTGTCCAGACGACTGCATGCTCACAGACAGGTAGAAAAATATTTAATACACAATCAAGGACTTTGTAGTTTATTGAAAAATATATACTCACAATCTGGTATAAGTCAAGTAAAATTGATTTAATAGCACTTTGTACAGCTGAAATTGCTCAAAGCAGCTTTATAGACTTTGTGTCTGTGCCCTTAGTGTGCAAGGCAAGGGCAACAGAAGCAAGAAAAAACTCCTTAAAGCTGAAGGAAGAAACCTTGGGACGAACCAAGACCCGGGGAACCCATTCTGCTCTGGTCGTCGCTAGAAAAAGAGATGTAAAAAGAAGAAACATAAAACACCATTTCAAGCTCTAGGGTATTTCCCATGGAGAATAGGAATGCAATAAATTTGGAGCGCAATATTTAAAAGATTACAAACAGTTTTGAGCTTCATTTTTGGTATCATCGGCAGTTGGTTGTGGCCAGCTCCATTAGAAATATTAGATGCCAAATAAATATACTTTTATATACTTTTTTCCTCGTCCCAAATGTATTCAGTTAGTTATTTTTCTCTGTTGGCTATTTGAGATGACTTAAAGTCAACTAAAACCAAAATGGCCTTTTTAAAAAAAAATTGATCAGGTTATGTGTCTGGGTCTCTGGTCGTGTTAAGCCTGTTTCATCATATCATATATAAAATAAAATTCCTGTTTCACCATAATCACCCATTATGATGTATTGACTTTTGCCACCTCTGTGGCTTTGGGACACCAGCAAATGCAACATGAGGAAAATTATAATATATATTATGTTATGTTATGTTATGTTATGTTATGTTATGTTATGTTATATATATATATATAAAATAACTTTCATTTTTAAAACAAATGTGTCCGGAGTGTCTGTCTAATGCATCATATTGCTGCTGTGTGTCCTCCTCCTGAGAATCCATAAGGACCCTCCTCTTACTTATCTTCCATTCGCTACACCTCTTGCCAGGCTCCTCTTAGCGAAGGCATTCATCAAAGAGAATGTGTAGCATCTGCAGAAAGAGAGCTGATAATGACAGCATCTCCAATGAAGTACAATAGTGTCCTGTTAGTCCCTGCATTGCTGCGGTGCATTGCATACGACCTTTATCTCCCCCCAGGTGATTTATGACATGGTGGGCAGTAAAGAGGGGTAAGAGGCTTTCAGATGACCGTGTGATGGATAGCCAGGGAAGAGGCATGAAGCGCTATGATATTTTATTTTTAAAAGAGTTGTGGTATTTCAGGAGGAGTGCCAGTGTCTCGTTACTCTTGAGGAAGTGCCTGCCGACTGTAAACACACGCCAGCGACCTTGAGAGTCAGCGTGCTCTCCGAACGAGAGACCGGGTGTAAAAGCCGAGGTTCTGTTTGCTTAGATAGGTGTCAGTGCCAGCGCTGGCGACTTCCTCCCACTTCTGCAGTAGACGTGTGACTGAGGCGAAAATAGCCATATGCACGAAGCAGTATTAAGAGTGAGAGAAGAGCTCCTGGATTATCCACTAAGAAAGCTTTAGCGTGCTGAACTTCAAATTATTCACATTCATGAATGGAGCGCTGGTGAACAGATGGTGCGCTCGAAGCCTGAGCACTAGCCCGTGTCTTGTGCTTCTTTATTAATTATTAAAGAATTCTGATTTGGACCCGGAATGGGGAATTGTGAATAGACACGATGCATAAAGCAGATTCTGGAGCCAAATACCAGCACAGCATCATTCATGAGCCTCTCTCTCACCTCTCTCATGCATATGAGATCAAAACAACCTGTGATTGATGAGGTCACCTTTAAAGATTTAATTGGACGGAGGTCTTTGGTCTGATAGTGTTGAAAGGGGCTTACCTTTAAGCTTTGGCTCTTTTTAAAAATTCATCGGAAGGGCTTTTGGTGAGCTGCTTTTCGGCAAGGTCATTGATCGGCACAGGTCAGCCTGTCGGGAGCCAATTAGACGCTCCATCCAGAGCCAGTGTTCTTTTTCTCACGCCTTGACAATGTTTACTGAGGCAGGACCACTTTTCACCTTCCTAAGCCATCTGTGCCGGGACCTGGCTGGGATTTGACTTGCACTGGTCACAAATGCTTTTGCTCTCCTTAAGGTGAGCAAGCTTGATGGCATTAGTCCTGTGATTAGAAGAAAAGCTTGTTAAGGGAGCTGAAGATATTTGTTCTGTCTTTAGTTAACAGCAGGAGATTGTTGTTTAGATCAGCTTCCTTACGTTTAATTCAGTTTAGAAATGGTAGACTGTCAGCTACCTTATGCTGCCATTTGATGGTGTTTTGAACATGCTACTGTTGTAATTCGACTTGCTGTATGATAGTAGGCAAGGGGAAGTAAGCTTTCTCTTGGCCATTAATGTGTAGCAGCTGTGCACTCAGAGTTCACATGTGTGTAGTTTACCCCTTAAAATCCCAGGCTTATTACAAAATAAGGCTTATTATTTAGTAACTACATGAAAAAATAATACAAACTGACTGAGTTACTCATGTTAAAACCAGAATTAAAGTAGTAAATGTAGAATCAAAGTTTGGACCTGCTGGGGGTGCTGGCCATTTAAGAGCTATTTTTTTATATTTTGAAAAAAAGAGAGTTTGCTCCACTGCACTGTAAATACGGTGTTTTAACAAAAAAGTACGTGTCCAAGCTGCCTTAAAATTTGGAGTTTATTGAAGTTCAGATAATAAGTTAACAGAATGGAAAATGCATTTTGTCATGCTAATGTTAGAAGTTCCGTTAACTCAGAATATTTAGATACATATTTTTTCCAAGATAAAAAAACACTACTTTAATACTTTACTTTTTTACTTTAACACTACAATAATCTTTAATACTGAGTTGCAAGTCTGTGCTGAGGAGTGTCATGAAGTGAACGATGCTCTGGTGTGTGTGTATGTGTGTGTGTATGTGTGTGTGTGTGTGTGTGTGTGTGTGTGTGTATGTGTGTGTATGTATGTGTGTTTGTGTTCGTGTGTGCGTGTGCATGTGTGTTATATTCCCAGTGTCTTCACAGCTGGCTGCTTCACTAGGAAATAGACATTTGGGTGTGGAGAACAGCTCTGAGGTATCGCGCCCAGTGCAGCTGCAGAGGCTGAAAGAGAGAGGGAGCGCGAGGGAGAACGTCAGGCCTGGGCACCAAGCTTATCTCTGAGAGCACTACAGACTTAGCCTGGGGAAGCTAAAGCAACTCCCCCTTCACATCTTTTTTTATCAAAAACAACAGAGGCTTGGATTTCACTTAGAGAGCAGGAAGAAAGTAGAAATGTGCAGTAGAACTGAATTCTATGTGAAATGTCATCTTATAGTGGTGACAACCACAATGGAAAACATTCCAGTGGTCCTTATCTTCAAACAGAAATCGCCAAAGACGTGGGATTCGGTGCATATACATGCGGTTCATCCCGAGGCCAGGCAGCATGCTGTCGCTAGCAGGCCTGTTCCATGTTTCCTGGGTGCTAATGGCAGAGCTAGCAGCGCAGATGGGAGTTTCATGGTGAGGAGATTTGGACAGCTCTGATTCAACAGGGAGGTAACCAGCGCCGACACAAATCTCGCCTTGCAAGAGATGAGAATCAATCCCTGCTACACACACACACGCACGCACATACACACACATACACACACACAACAAACACACACACAACAAACACACACACA
>JBBPCZ010000156.1:14650392-14671512 GCA_037974445.1 Brycinus macrolepidotus | reverse complement strand
ACACACACACACACACACACACACACACACACATACACACGGTTGTTTGGGTTATGCCCTTGAGAGGTCGTGGTGTTTGTTGGAGCAATAAGAAAAATGGAGTCACCCTGCAGGTGGCTGAATGGGTACTGACTATGGAAATGAGAAAACTGAGGAGGGCACCGAGGAAAATAACCGCACTCTGTCTGAAACCAAGCTGGTAAACATAGATTATGGATGCTACAGGGCCTTAGAAATGCCATTTCATGAGAATCCGAGGTGAAGTCTCAATCATTTGTAGAATAGCCGAATTGATTTACTATAGAACTCTTTATTTTAATTATCTTTCAGTATGGACATGGGTGTAAATGTCATCACTTACACTGTTCACAGGTTTCAAATCAGTGTTTTAATGATATAAAATCAATTTGCTTACAGGTAGTTGTGGACAATCATTCTTATACACAAACCCCTGTGTAACATTCAGCTACTTAATAAACAAACAGATGTATAGTGAATGACTAAAATGTATCTAAAATGAGTTTGAAAGTTGTGTGTAGAATGCCTTGTATTTCAGTGGTGATCAAATTTTGAGGCAGCTAAAGAGACAAGAATTTATTGTGGATATACACAGTATATGATTATTATTTCTTGTTCATCCTAGAATGCTTGAAATATTAGATAAAACATCTTGAAATATAGTTTGGTGGGTAGTTCATTATACTAAAATATATATTGCGTTATGTTTAGAGCTGAAACAGTTAGATATTTCTGTTGTTCATATTTAAGGTGGCATCTGGCTTAACCCAAACGAGTTAACCTCAAACCAAGGGTCTCATTTTGTGGGCTGTGTGCTTGGCTAGGCTTCATTGCCTGTGGTTTAACTTATAGACATAAAACACAAATCACAACAAGCAGCATAACATGCTCTCTGTTGCTGTAGGAGTTTCATCAAAGTGAAATGAATTCTCAGCTAGTTATCTGGCTTTTATGCCAACGCACAGTTCACTCATATAATATCATATTCAATCCTATTGTTATTCAATTATAAACATCACATTCCTATGAACATCACATACTGTGTGGGTTTTTTTTCGTGATGTTTCTGAGTAAGTATATATGAGTGACCCACAGCCCTGCGATTTATCAAAGGTTAAGAAAGATGACACATCCACTGTTGAGAACTAAAAATACACATCATCTTCTAGTCACTGAATTAATTTATTTCTAATGATTATTAAAGTACTCAAGATACCGATGAGTGCCACAGACAGCAAGTGTCGTTTTAGTGCCTGGTGTGTACATGGAGGTTTGTTTATGTCTGAGAGAAGAAGGGGGAAGGGGCTGGAGTTAGGTTACCTAGCACAGTTCCAATTTAACAGTGGACTGTGTTCCAATTCAGCTCCTTTATATGGTGATGTATATTAAAAAATGAAAGACTACAGACGTTACAAGCTTTATTGCTCAATTATCTGACAAGAAACAAACCTACAAACCTTCACTGACGAGACGAAATCTTCTGAAAAGATCAGATCTCAGTCACATTTTAGGTAAAAAGTCATTAGTGCCGTTTCAACCTGGTAATGTGAACATAGCCAGAATGTCTCATGTTTTGCCATATTCCCCATACCTAGGTGGATTTCAGGGCACACTTGCTGTAGCTATTTGGTTCAGGGTGTGTGCTCTCAAAGACACAGTATATCATTGACTCTCAGATGCTTAAACACAGTTCCTAAAGCTGAATTCCCATTTTCAACAGCTGACTCAAACCCCAAAGGGCTATTTGGTAAGCAGCACGTTTTTACCCCCAAAATGCTCTGTGACCTAAAATCGTCTACATAAGCAATTACTCAGGATAACCTTGGTGTAAAATTGCGAGCCAAATTTATCATTGTTTAAGCAAAGACTCTAAAAATGTTAGGTTACAGAGTTAACCTGTTACTGTGGTGATTCATATACCAATTAGTTCCAATTACACCGTGCCATCCAGCAGGTTGCCAGACGTTACCTGCTCTGAGAGGTCTGGAGATTGACACACTGGCTGAGAGCACATCTGGTGAGGGAGTTTTCTTGTTAGTGGAGGCTCTGCTGTCTGGATCTCCTTGTATCCGTCTGTCCTGCCCCTTGTAGATTTCATAATTGCTCGCAGGTATCACTGGAGGGGGAAAAAGGGGTCAAGAATCTTCAACAGGAATCTACACTATGAAACTCGACAACAGACTTTAATATGAGGTGCTATGCACTCATCATCAGAGGGCAAAGGGATTATTAAAGCTGGACAGGCAAATGTTTGTAACCTGACCTTTCCCAACCACACCATTCAGCAGCGAGTGTGTTTTTATTTGAGGGCACTGGGGCTGAAAATCACATGTCAATGGGTGCAGCGTTATGAATTGGCTAGAGAGCTCTGACCAGCAGTGCATTCAGCCTGCCTGCTCTACATAGTAGCACTAATGTACAGGCCCTGCGTCCTCCGGTGTGTGCTGTGTGCTTTAGTGAAGTTACAACAGGATTGCTTTCTGAAGCTACGCTACCTCTTCTGCAGTGAGTTTCACCTAATCACTATAGTAGAATCGGGAAGGCAATTGTACTAAAAGCATCATAGACCACATTATTTTTATGAATCATTGCTGTGTTCCTTCAAAAATAACCACCAACGGCCACGCCTCTTAACCACTTAAACCGTAGTCGAACACGCCAGACTTCTGAAAATCTCTGATTTGATTTTGTGCTGCATATGGCTAAATACTTTAACAGGAAGAGGCCATTTGACTGACATACAAAACAATCACAGATCATTATTTTACCATGATGTGTAGGGCCCCCAGGATTTCCCTTCTGTGTGCTGCTGGAAGTGAGACATGAGAGGACCATTTGAGAAAAGCTCTCTGTTCACCTACATTCATTTCACTGTGTCTTTGACTCAAAAATAAAGACACACGTAACTCGCTTCAAATTACCTTGAAGACCTGTCGTCTTTTAGAGAGACTGATCTTTTATGTCATTTGATCCACAAACATGACAGTCATTTTATAGCTTCAACATAAACTGTTTTTCTACAACAGAGCAGAAAAAATAAAGCTGAACAATACAAAAGTAGCTGAAGCAGAAGTGTGTTTACTGTGAAATAATAATAATAATAATAATAATAATAATAATAATAATAATAATACATATAGTAAAATGCTTCTTCGTGAAGTTAGTTTCTGTTCTGTTCTGTTGTTTTTATGAACCAAAAACAGACAGGCAAATCAAGTCAAAAATGTTATGACGACATTTTCATAAATTGAGTTTTTCATAATGCTATTCATTTAATGCAATTGTATTTAGGTATTTACTTATTTATTTATTATGTGAACAATAATTATAACTATTATGGAATACTTAATTTTTTTAGTAGGTGCTATTCGTTTTCACTGTGCTGCCTTTGCTGTTGTGCTAATTCTACAGTATATTTTACACAAACAGCTAATGATGGAGTTAGTTATTATGGAGTCTCAGCCTTCATAATAAGGTTAAAATGTATTGTTGTGTTGAATGGCTTGTAATGCCTGCATTTCTGCAATCCACTGCACAAGAAGCTGATCGGGAAACTCCTTCACTTAACTGACTGATTAGAATGTTTCCACCCACTCTTCGGAGAGAAAGTAGGTCAGCACATGAAAATGGTACAACACCCAGTTTGATTCAGATGCCAAAACAACGAAGCAAAACTCTGTTCTACAAAACTGCAGCTTGATTGTAACACATTTTCTCCATCTTCTCGTAACTAGCACGGCTTCATTCACATACATTTATTTCCAGTAAAATGATATGAACGTAAGTGAGAATGGGTATATTATATTACTGTTATAAACATTATTCTTGTCTCACTACCATCGATCACCCTATTAAAGCATTCTTCCACAATATCACGTTACTTGAATTATAATAATTTATACTTGACATAGATAAATTGTACAAACTGAAGAGCCTAGGTAGCTGGTAAATGTTTTTTTGGTTTGGTATTTTTTTAAGCTTGTGTATACTGTGTGTGAAAGGTGAAAGACACAGAGCACATTTTTGACAAAGTAAGACTACCAGACCATGACAAGGCTACACTGACTTCTTATTTACATTGACTTCCAAATGCTTTGTTTTCCATCTATCCCATGTCAATGCTACAGTTTGATAAAGGGAGAAACGGAATGGGTCATTTTTGATTTTGATTAACTTGTTCCAGATGGCCACCACAGTTTATATGTTCTTTAAGGTGCCATTTTAAACTATTGGAATGACAAAAATGGTTTTCAGGTAATATACACAGTAGTTTGGATTTACAGAGCAGCTCATAGTAGTGAATAATTATTTGAATTATAAATCTATAAATTAACAGCTGAATCACCTCTTTGTGTTGGGTATAAAGGGTTAAACCTTTCTCTTTCCTGCCTGCGTTGTGACATTGTGGATGTCCCCCATATTGCTCGCTTCCACAAATAATCTAAATCCTGCTCAGACCTACGGCACTCAAAATAGATTTGCATAGGAGAACGCTAAAGCTGATGTGATTCTGGAAATAGGTAACCTCTCTCTGACTCTGATAGTCTGGGATTCCTGATGTGACAGATGCCTTGAGGAGCAGATTTGACTGTTTTCTTATTTATCTTTGTGTTTCTGTGCATCCCTCTTTCAGTTTCATCTGCAGTGCCAGCCTTGGTTTGTCGAAGGGATGCTGCGCTGATACTGGTTTGCCCTGCATCCCCTGCTCCCACATGTTTTGGCTTTTCTAGCTCTATTTCGAGATGCCTCTTAGTCAGAAACCATTGCTGCATGTGCATAGATCTTATTGTGAAATGAGGGTTTTGTGTTAGAGTATTAGATTTCATAGTAGCCATGGGAGGGATTTATAAAGTGCCGGGGTTTTATGTTTCTATGTGTTGTTTCATTGCTCTGGTGATGAGATACTTTTGAATAATAATATAAATAGTCAACATAGGCAGCCGCGACAGGCTGCAGGCATAGATTATGTAGCCCCATACCTGTGTAATCCTTAACCATGTCCCTGGCTTCCCCTTTAAGCTCTAAACCTGGATCTCAGAGGGTGTTTGGTTTGTCATAGCCACAAAACCTTTAGCCTACACTATAGAGGACAGTTGCAAGGGTAGTTAGAGGGTGAGCAGAATGTATTGTTTGTGAGAAAGAGACATAAAATGGGTGAGTGAATTCATAAATGAAGATGAGCTGTTCTTGAAGATAGAATATCATTCATCAAAGCTGTCTGATTTGTCATTGGGTAACTGTAGTGATTGTAGGAAAAATGGCAAGTGGGGGGGGGGGGGTGTAGAGCATGTTAGATTTTTTTTCTTGGCTCCCTGAGTGAAACTAAAAATAGTGCTCACAGTGGAATACAGTTTTCCCCTGCGATGCAAATGGAAGTCGCTGGAACAGCTGCGCTGAAGCCAAGTCGAATTAGAACAGTCTGGGTCATGTGACCTGCTCCCTGCCATTCATCATTAGTGGAGCTTCAAGAGTACACAAGAAAGAGCTTAAATTTTTGCTTGTGCAGATTGTGACGACGTGTATTACATCATCCACAGCTGATGACGTCACGTCTGTGCTCACCTCCTTAAATGTGCATGTTGTATAGAGGTGGATTCCATAGTTCAGACTGATCCTAGCTGCCCCATGTGCCGTCCTTGGCAGCGAATGCGAATTGAGGGGACGGCTGCAGTTGGCCCATTCCTGGGGGGGGAGGGACTCGACAGTAGGGGTCACTATGTCTCCTTCACAAATTGATGATTCAGTCTGGTGTCCACAACTGCTGTTGCAAGCTGAATGATTTGCGTTCTCCTCTAAACACATTGAGATGTGTAGCACTGCTAAATGGCTAGTGGCTCAAAAATGAGGTGGCTGGCCTCCTGTGCCCTGGAGGAAGCATGTGCAGCCTAGCGGTTGTGTCTTGCAATACAGGGGGATACATGGAGTCAAACAGACTTAAAAAATGATCGAAAAAAAGATGGTACCAGTACAGTTAGCCAGATATGGTTAAGCAGGGTGGATACAGATGGACACTGTTACTCTGCATTAGCACATGTTCACCTCCAAGAAAAGAAAAACCACAAAACAGACAGACTAAAAACAGAATCTAATTAGTAAAATAAACAGCATAAAGGTCGAAAAACAAGGTCAGCCCAGATTATCTCCATTCATTAATGAAGGTGCACACATCCGTGCAGAGAGACAGAGAGAAAAAGACAGGGAGAGAGAGTCCTCTGGGCCTGGTGTCTGTTTGGATAGTGAAAAGGGCCTGAGTTTGGCTCTGGCTTTGACATCACAGGTGTAAAAATAGCAGATGGAGTATCCCATGGCACGCTGCTCCACAGCCCCCCTGCCTCTCCCCCACCGCCCCACACCGAGCTGCTCAAATGAAGTAGAAATTGTTTCTTGTTTACATTGTCGTCTCGGATCTGTCCAGCCATCAGTTTGAGATGGCATAAATAATTCATAGCTTTGCCCACACAGTGGCCCTGGCCACGTCCACGCTCTCTACTCTGCTAACACTTTTCTCTTGCTACAATCTTCACCGTCAGCGTTCCTGTGGAGCTGAGGAAATGATTGTAACGGGATTGCCGTGCAGCAGCCCGGATCCTGTGCCGTAATCAGCTCTAAACGTGATGAATGATGCTCGTTGACTGTGCTACACATTTACTTGTGTGAAGCAGATCAAATTAGGTGCTCAGAAAAACCCAAACAGTCGAGCTGGAAATCCCCTAGAGTTTCTGTCCTTCTTTTTCAGAGAAGGTACTTAGTTTTCCCTAAAGGGCCATGCAGTCACATTAATTTGAATAAAATATATTGGAATTACAGCAAGTGTTTATATTACAAAGGACAATTTAGCACACTATTTTTAGTTAAGTTTAGTCTGGGCCCCTTAATAATTTGAGTTCACTGAATTAATAATAAGAAATGTATAGAACAAAAATCTGTGTTTTTTAAGTTCATGAACTTAAAAGGTAAGGCAGACACTTTTTTTAAAATACATTTTTTCCATTTTTCCCATTTTTTCAATTTAGTCATGTCCAAGTCTACCTGCCATCTACCTGCCTCTCCTGCACTGGCTGGATTGTGGAGTGATGAGGGAGAGAGTGATGCCGATGCCATTTGTGCTGCTTAGACATTCTTTATCAATGTATCCCTAATGAAGATATGAAGCCATATTCACAGTACCACCTCAGAAATTCTACTTTATTTGCATATTGAAGCTTGCCTGCATTCAAATATAGCAGTCATCTGATCTGCAGTACACCTTCCTTCACTGTAAACATGACAGTCAGAAACCATTTCTGCTCCTGACCAGATTAACAGTTTGACTTGTGTTTACTCTATGCCTCTGAGTGGCCTCTGATATCATGGTATGGAGGCTCAAGGCGTGTTACATTGAGAAATGCTGGAGGTGGAATGTCCAGTTCAAACAGAACCTTATCTGACTTTACACATGTTGAATATATTGATAGTGTTATTTGACAAATCTAATTATCAGAACAGCTGCTGCCTCCTTGGCAAATCTTTATGGAATATAATCTAATTTCAGCAGAAAATTCCCAAGCGCTAACTCGAACCCCGGCCCATCTAGAGAGGGTACTCAGTGTTGCTTAGCCATGAAGGTTCAAGTTTAGACCACAAAGTGCGTAATCCCAGCTCTCCAACTGAAGATATATATTGCTGTTTTATATAACAATCTCGCATTAAAACCTCATATTTGTAAAATAGTAACTTTATAGGAGAAGAAAAAACATTTAATGCAATTTAATATAACAGGATTTTGTTTCAGTGACTTTAGGACCATTTCTAATGTTCTATTCTTCATAAAATATTCACACAAGATAAAGGGCAACGAGGCTTTCCTCGCTGTCAAATTATGTTAAAAAATTTCAACTGAAAAAGGAAAAAAGGAGTTCTGAGGGTTTTAACATGACCGTGATGATTTACTGACAGGCCAAAGAATATAAAGGATGAAAAATCAGGTGAATAACAGATCAGTCAAAACTCAGTCATATTATGTGTCTATGTAAAACTGCAAATCTCAAAGAACCAAATGGAAACACTCCTTTCTCTTTTTTGCACTTAATGTGGGTGCACTCTTGAATCAGTGTGCAGAACAGGGAAGGAGTCGCTCTGTAACCCGAACCCTGTGCACTTCGGAAACACAACACTGTTGCCACATGCAGTAAGCAAGCAAGCAGATACCATAGAAATGTCAGAAAGTTATTTAGATGCCAGAGATTCTAGACGACGCCACCAGATTTGACTCCATGGCAGTTTATAGACTTAGTGAAGGCCTTAAGCTGAAGGCGGTATTTCTGATTATCTTTTTTTTCCACATTGTTATTATTCAGCAGAAAAAAATATGGAATTGTGAAACATCAGAAACAGAGCTTCAAGACATTATACTTTTTCTTACACTAAAAACTACACAGTACAGGTGGGCGGCACACCAGTGCCAAAGTCATTACCGGTGTGATTGGCGCAGCAATATGGATTGCATTATACTGTTAACACAGTGAAAAGTCAACAGCCTAATCCAACATTATTTTTTTAAAAAAGCATTTTATTTTCTTCTAAGCTTCAGTTATAAGTACTCGTCCTTATAATGCACATGTAACCAGTTGTTCTGCGTTGTGTGGATTTTCTGTTAAACACACTCTGATGCTGGGTATATTTGTAGAGTTACTCCTTTTAATAAACAAGGGAAAGGGAAAAGAAAAACAAATAAAACAAATCCTTCACATCAACCCTCAGCGCCCAGCAAAACATCGTCTTATACAAAAGTAATTTGGTACCTGGAGGATCCGTGTGAATGGGCCTACAATGGATGCTTCAGACGTCACAATAAGCTTTGTTTCGTGATCATACATCACGTAGAATGAATGTGTGTATAGGTTGAAGGTTTCCAAAATGTTCAATATGTATGATTATTGATTTTTACAGTAAAATAGAAATTTCTACTGGATTTTCAGATTTTTGTTTTTGGGTCAGTTGTGTCCAAATGGTTGGTTAAATTATAAAAGTAATAAATTTATCATATTGGCTAGGTTGTGCTGAGACATTTGTACATTACACAGTGATTAAGGCTTTAAACATTTTGTGTTCCCAGCTACCATGTGACCACAGAGGTGTTCTTCTTTTGGTACAGCAGAACTGGTGATTTTAGTTTTGTTGTAGCAAAAAAGTTGATGTCAAGATCTTCAGGCTTTTTGCAAAATAAATGCTGTTGATGCTCTCGTGTCTCCCAACTGAAATGATACATTCCATGAATGTGATATGTTATCAAAGATATTTTTATTTACGTAAAGGGACAGGCTATGCTACTACTCCCAAAACCTGGAAAACAAATAATACCATAATATAATACTGCCATCGTCCAAAAAGTGAAAAAATACTGTGATTATAATTTTAGGTCATATCACTCATCCCTACTACACGTCTCTGCAGATATGGCACTGTTTTGTGTCAGTATCTGGTTGCCATTGTATGAGGCATGTGCAATCTGCCAGTCAGCTGAGCTCAAGATAATGACATTTGGCTTGGGTGCATTGGTAGGATTTGTATTTTAAGATGTTATGGCTTCAAATAAAACTTTGCAGCGTATTGTGGGAAAGGACAGTATAAGACATTGTCTCCAATTAAATGAGAATTAAAACATTTTTCCAATATAAAATATAGATAACATTTATTATAAATGAAATGTTGCATATACATTTTACATTTAGAACATTTTAGTTTGTTACTATTGAATTTGATTTATAAATAGGTAATTTCTGTGTATATTTTTGGTGTTTTTTCTTTTCATTGTGGATAAGGATTGGTTGGTATCTATTTTTTATCTGTCTTCATACCTTCCTGACATTTCATCATGGTATATGGTATATGTGTGTGTGTTTTTTTTTTATTTTTTTTTATAAATCTTTTGTTTTGTGTTTTCTTTTGGTTGATGAGAGGAGGGTGGTGGGGTGGGGCAGGGCAGGGAGGTTGCGTCCAGTAGACAGATTCTGGTGGTGCATGCTGTACACTGCGTCACCATGGTACAGAAATAGGAATGATACTGACGGTAGTGAATTCTAAACACTCTGGTATACCGTAACACCTTCATACCACCCAATCCTACTCTGGATACATCTAAATCTTTTTACATTTTCTACTTTTTACTTCATCTATAATCTATACATTGTAACCTGGTTATGGCTCAATAGGTAAAGTTATTTTTATTTGTTTTGATTGTCGCCTCATTTGTTGTTAGGTCTGTGACTTTCCTCTGGAGAGTGCTTAGTGGCAGCATCTTTAACTTTCCATCACAAACATCCCTAGTTATGTTGGTAAGGCCGGAGCGCATCCTCCAGAGATGTAAGGTCTAAGTACTCTGGCTGATGCAATGATTTTCACTTTGACAGAAAGTTGCTTTTGTGTGTTAAGATAATAAAATGTCTACCTTTAGCGCTCTGCATTTGGTCCAGTCTCATAGGTGATAACAGGATTCACAGCAGGGTTGGGAACTGAAAGTAGGTTCCAACTTATAGCTGATAAGACAATATCTGGTACCGTGTTTACCCAGCTGTTTTTGGAATTTTCTTCTTATCGGGTCCTAAACACTACATATTGACCGAATGTTACAGAATGTTAATCTCATCCCCTCATCATCTGCTGCTATTTTATTGAATTTATTTTTATTCTTATTGCATTAACACTAAGTCACTTTAATAAGCCATTCTGCACTACTGATCTGCTAGTACAGCACACTAAATCTTTACACACTGCAATGTCAGTGTTACAGTTTGTTTTGTTACAAAAATGTTCTGTAATTGTGTTGCACTATTGTTCTTTTTTTTTAAATTCTCTATTGTCTTATTATGTTTATTAAGTATACATATTTATTTAACATAAAGCTTACTGACTACCATCCTTGGTAAATTGTAAAAAAATGCAGTCTAGAATGCTTTCTGCTCTCAAACATGGATTGTGGCAAACGCTCAAGATTGCGGCTTCACTACACAAGACAAGGAAAAGATAAGGCAGAATGCAATACATGCATAATAAGCTGCTCAAAGGGTTGTACAAGTAATCTAACCAAACATTTAACACACCCTCTGTTGCTTAAGTTGACTTTGTGTTTTGGTTTGGTTTGGTTGCAGGCAGGTGTAGCGCTCTGCACTGAATGCACTTTAGGTAGCAGTTCACTCCCATTACTGCTGGGACACTCTTAATGTTCAGAATAAAGATATTTTTTGTCGTCCTCTTCTTTTTTTACCTTTATGGACTTGAAATGAGGAATCAATAAGAACTGGAATCGATAACCAGCACCGGAATCAGAAGTGATAAAATTTTAAAAAGATACCCATCTCTAATTGACGGATGTTATGGTTAGTGTAAAGGTTGGAGATCTTCTCCTGGCACCTGCCAGTGGAAGAAACTTTTCTTGAGCTTCCATGCATGAAATGCCCATTTAAGCTAAGAAGAAAATTAAATGAACAAAAATGTCTTCATATCCCACTTGAGTTGACAAATTACAGGCAAATCCATGGTTTAGCATAGCTGCCACTACTGTTTTTAGCTATGCTTCACTTTATAGATGACCCCATGAGTCTAACAACTCAAAACTGTTGAGCAGAACACAACTCAAAGCAAAATTATCCAAAATTGCTTGATACTAGCTCACTAACTTTAATCATAGCTAACTTTAAAAGTTTAAGGTTAATTACTACTGTTGTATATTAAACATAGTCATGTTTAAATGATTGTTGCTAATGCTTTTATAGTTACCATCTTATTTACAGCATAATAAAATTTATGACAGATATGCAAATGCGGCTGTATACCTTCTCCTTTGTCAGTGACAGTGCAGTTTTCTCTTGTCATCTTCTTTGACCGGACATCTCTCTGCAGTGGTTACACTGTACAGCATGTTATGCATGTCTAGATGTATTACAATGGAATACTGAAAAAAAACCAAAAATTGTTTTTAATATTTCTGGAAGAATAACTCATAAAGAGACAGATGCTTTAAAACATATTCTATAGATGTTAAACCAAAAACAGAAAGAGTTTTACATTTGTTTTTTTTTGTTTTTTTGCATTTGCTTTTTCTTGTTATTTCTTTGAAAATAGCTTTTCACAGCCAGTGGCATATATTTTACATTGCTTATTAATTAATAATAATGAGATTTAAATATAGGAAAACTGTAGACTCTCATAATGATGGAACAGCAATGACTCTACAAGGCACCTCAACTCTTTGATCTGATTCTTACACTGGAAATTATGCATTTATGCACAAAATATTATGCATTGTAAATTTGCCCTTTGTCTTGTGTTTTCCTGCTTTAACACACCTGATTCATTTCAAAAAGGACTTTTCATTGGCTAATGATATGACTCAGGTTCAGAAAACACATGAAGAAAATATGTAGGTTGGCCTCTTGGACTGGAGTTTGGAAACCCTGGCTTAGGTTATTTTCTTCTTGTGTCGAATCTAAACTTCAGTGTCTCTCATTTACTAGTCTTAGTATTAGACCCTATGAGTGATATGTGATAAACAATAATCTGTATAGAGAGGTATGCGATTAATAGCTTGTCTGGTCACAGTAGATTCCACCTATATACGTACCTTGGGTTAGAACACCTTAGCTAACGGTTACTGTTTTCCAAAAAATACATACTTGTATATTTTTGTTTGAATTAATGCCCTGTTTTCTTGAACATACCTTTTGTGGATTTGCCGAAGAAAATGAATGAAAACCCTCAAGAAGAATCAGAATCAGAAAACTTTACTGAACCCAGAGCAAATGGCTTATTTTACGACTGCACAGACACCCAGAAATAAGAACAATATAAAAAGTCTAAATAAAATCAAATAAAATAACTGCAGAAAATACTCTATACTGAATACACTATGCTATATTCACAAATGCTGGCCTATTAATAATATAGATATATAAATGACTGAAAGAATGATGCCTGGATGCTAAGAATGACTAACTGATGCCTGAATGTTAAATTTAGCACCACCACACCTGAGCCTGGCCACACCCAGTCCACTGACCCAGAGTACAGCAGCTGAATGGAAACCATCCTGACATTCATTCCCATATGGAGCCGGCTAGTTTTGCTGATGTTATCAGAAGATACAGTTGCCACCGAAGGACTCTTCTTTCCTTGTTAGAAATGCTAATGCCTCATCAAGCCAACCACATGGCACATCTGCTGTTGCCCTTTTCTCACTGGACTGCAATAGATTGCTATATTACTACTGAAAGTGCATTTTTGAAATTGGCATGCTGCAACATTAGCTGCCATGCACATGAGTTTCTAGCATTCACTGAGCTGTCAGCAGCTTTGAAAGGTACTAGCGTATCACACTGAGACACAGATGGGAGTTCGTCTCTTAAAAGTAGTATATGGTGTCCGGCAGAAAGACATTAGCAGCAGATCCTTTAAGACCTGAATGTTGTGAGGTGGGGCTGGATTGGACTAGTTTCTCTAGCACATCCTTCACATGCTTCAGCGGTTTGAGATTTAGTGAACTCTTTCATGTCCCTCAAATCTTGTTGTGTGGCAGAGTGCATCTTTGTTTACCACATGATGTAAAAGAAAACGAGTCATCAGACCAGCACAGGTACTCTGACCAGTCTGCAGCTATACAGTCCTATACACAGTAATCTGCAATGCACAGTACGTTCCAACAACCTTCTATCATCACCATCATTAACATTTTCAGCACTTTGTGCTACAGTAGCTCTTCCGTGCGATCGAACAAGACAGACTCTGTTGTCATTTTCCTGGTTGTTCTTCACTGGACCTCTTTTGGTAGACACTAACCAGCAGACCTGGACCAGAGATGCTCCATTCAGCCCTCCAGCCACCACAGATTGGTCCTTGTCAGAGTTCCTCGAATCTTCATGCTTGCCTATTTCCTTGCTTCAACACATCAACTGACTGTTTACTTGCTGTCTAATATATCCCACCTCTAGACAGGTGCCACTGTAACCAGATAATTAGTGTCATTAACTTCACCTGTCAGTAGTTTAAATGTTGTGGCTGATTGCTGTATCTTGATATATTTATGCATTCTGTCAAATATATTTATACATTCTGTCTGAAATAGCTTAAGATAGCAGAATCAGAAAGAAAATGATTTGCATTCCAGTGCCTTTAATAAATGCAATGATATGAAAACCAAATTGTAGAGTCAAACAGATTCAAATAGATTCAAAATGTTCATTGCAGTAAAATATGTACTTTTTCATAACTTCAGACTGCTGCAGACCTGTGCATCACTCAATTTCAGACTGGCTACCTGGTAGCATTAGGGGTGAGACAAGATCCAAACGATACTTGACTCAATTTGATTTATACCTCTGCAAGCAACACTTTCCAGAAGTATAAATAAGCTTTTCTTGGCAACTAATACACAGTGCTAGACTTTCGCTTCGTTGTTTTCTGAATATTTTCGGTTGGACATTGCTCTCTAGTGCACCCACTGATGTCATGTGCTCACCTCACCTTATTAACGTCTTAAAGTCAAAGACCAACTGATTTTAAAAAGTAGAATCAATCGAATCTTTGCTGGTTTGGAATGAAAACTGACTCTTTGCGGACTGGACACTCGTACCTATGCAAATATCTGTGCAAGATGCCGGCACATGTTTACAGATTTGCTGACAAAGATATATTTTGGACCTTTATCCAGAGTGATTGATTTTTTTCCTTAAAGCAGTGACGTACCAGACTAAATGAAACCATGGCCTCACATGGGTGACGGGTTGTTATCCAATGCACTATCCAGTTGCTTTAAAAGTCATTAGTGATTGAGGCTTCCATTTTGCTAACAAGGCATTAATACACTTATGGTTGTGATACGATCAAGACTGCTTTGTCCTAACCCTGAACATAAAACCTACTTGTTACATTCTTTAGGACACTCACCTATGTATGGAGTTACCACAGTTTTCTTGATGTTGCCTAATTTTACATCTATTAAAAAAAAAATTGAAATGTTTCCAGCAGAAGATATTTCTGAAATAGCTATAAGAAAGCTACACCCTGCTCAGTGTATGATGTATTTATCCAGCTACCCTCTAGTGATGTAATGCGTAGCCCTGCGGATGTAACCCCAGTATCCCACAGCAACTGCCACAGCAACTGGTTGTGAATCATAATGGTCCCGTCCTCTGCCTACACGCCGCCAGGCACACTATATGCGCCAGGCAGTCTAAAAGATGCCTCACACACACACACACACACACACACAAATGCACACCCCCTCTCCATGATGGCTTTGCTGTGGCCAGGCCCTGCTGTCAGTTGCTCTGGTGGCACATGTGCTGTGGTCACAAACGTTAGTGTGAGTCATGAGTCATGACTGTTAAAAGGTTTTTTTTTTTTAAATACCACTTTTCATCTTTTTTTCCTCCGATAGGAACCTATATGCAGGGTAGTCATGAGGGTGGTACATAATGAATATACCAGGGAAGGTATGGTAGGTTGTGTGTCATGGCTGTTACATGGCTTTGAACTATTTTACGCTCTAGCTACTTCAATGTATGACACACTGTACTTCTGCTAGGGTTATAAATGAAGTACTGTGACTATTGAGAAATAGCCCCAGGATGTAGGCTATTTGTGCGTAGGACTATTGTGCAGTGCTGGATGGTATTAATCAAATTTAACACCACAGTATTTTGCAAATATAGTGCCAGAGTCTTGTTTTGTATTTAAATTTGTTTTTCATGACTGTCAGAACAAAACCTTTTCCTTTTTTCTTGCATTTCTGTCCTTTTTAACTCAATTTAAAAATTCCATCTGCCGTTGTTGCAATAGACTGAATGACTTAGAATAAAATCCTTTTGCATTAACTTGTTGATATTTGATGGTAAAGGAAACTCTTACAAACCTGACAACTGGGTTTGACTGGAATGTTGTGTTCAATTTTCTTCTCTTAAATAAGACCACATAGTTCAACAGAGTCAGAGTTGTTCACAGAGTTGTTGGTGATAGGAACCAGCAGTCTGAGGTGTGTAATTCCTTATTATTATGAAAACACTGCCTGATGCCCGAGACATTATTTTGTAATTGGTCTGAGATATGCTATTTGCCTAAAACATGTTCACGTCTGTCTGTGGCAGAGAGGTTAATACAGTGGAGTTCTAAGGCAAATAGTTACGAAAGAAAATGTGTTATGTTCAAATTTACATAGATGTACCACTGTTTTACACTTATCCATATTACATTAAAAACTTGTATAAAGATGCATGTGTGTTCACTTATCTTTTGGATAGTAAATAAAATCATTCCTATCGCCATCAGTATACAGAAATCAGAGTTTGTCAGTTTCTTTACAGTGATTTTTCTCACATCGAACCTCACTGTGTCCGCTCTCTCTTTTTGTTTTGTTCTGCATTATGATTTATTCTTTGAAAATTCTATATCATTGTGTACTTGCAGGAATGGTAAACTGGTACAGATGGCTCAGCACTAGTGCTGCATATTAAAATGTTTCTAAGTCATGAGTTTTGGATAACCCCTTGTGTTCTTAGTGATGCTCACTATCTTTGTTGTGTGTTTGTGTCTGCAGGAGGCACAGAAGGTGAGTAACAGTCAGACGGATGGACCAGTGAAGAGCCAGGATGAGAAGGACGAGGCTCCAGCAAGTGAGGTGGGCTGGATGACCTCAGTCAAAGACTGGGCCGGGGTGATGATCTCAGCGCAGACTCTGACGGGCAGAGTACTGGTGAGTGTAGAGTGTACTGCTACAGCTACCACACACCACGTCAAGCCTCAGTCACACTTTTCTCCTTAGCGCTGCGTTTACTGACTACCTATGATCATAGCCATCTCTCTTAGTTTTTCCCCGTCTCACTGTACTGTAAATAGTCTTCAGTGTCTATGACTGAATGACTGGGACAGTGACTGAGTGGGAACCAGCACAGCATTGACATGACTGCAGTGATTTACTTCATTTAGTTACTAAACTGGTGTACTGTACTTGTAGACTATTGAGCAAACTTCCTATCGTGTTAGTGTCTCTGAGTAGGATATGTCTGTGTTAAATCGTCTTTATCATCATTATGTCACGCAAAAGGATCAAATTGAGGCTAAATGGTGAGACAGACTGGGTGGTCCTTGTATTCCCAGCTGTTGTAGCTAATACCTCAGTCATCACTGGACAGGTCAATTAACAATGAACAATTGAGGTAATTTAGCAGATAATGAAGATCGTTTAATTTTGGTGCACCGGGCAAATGTGGGCTGCTTCGTTTTTACGACCTTCGGCAAAATGAAATCTGGGATACACTGTGCTTGGGTCGTCTGTACCTACTGAGGCATCGCTGATATTTCATGTACCAAGAGAAATGTGATGTTGGTTTTACTGTGGTTTTGAGTTTTATGCCTGCCATAACCATAACAACCAATGCGAACATAGCCTAGATAGACCAGTCCCTCAGCCCTAATTCACATCAGCACAGGTAGCCGATACTCTCACACAGCGCAGTAGGTCTTTAGTGTGCTGTGGATGTGTTTATGTGTGTGAGAGATTTATTAACAGAGGTTAGTGGTACAGGTTTTATTTCAGTATGAGTCAGCTTTTTCCTTGCCCTGTTGTAGAAACTCCTCATCAGGCCAACTACAGCTCCACTCTTTCTGCTTTTAAAAAATAATGGGCAATGATGACAGCTGAATTGAAAATTGTGTCATCCCATGGCGATCATTTTAAAAATGGAAAAGTTAATTGAAAGTTCAACATATTTCTTTAAACAATTATGCTAGACAGATATTGTGTGAAATGGACATCACTGATTACACTGAATCCGACCTTTTAATGTCTGCCTCTGTTATGGCATAGCCTAATCACCTTTTTTGACTGTGCGCTGAATCAGTGCATAAATATGAATGAGCTTATCTCCAAACCACGACCTGATCTAAGCCATCGAGCGCAATCAATTGACTGGCTGTGTCACTGGATCAGCTGGTCCTTTGGTGAATTAGAGAAAGCAATAGCATCTGTACAGTTTTTAGGTTAGCTTCTAGGCTGAGGCCATCTGTGATTTCTGAATGACTCACATCTTTGCATGTGCTAACTCTGTGCTGTCAATATGTCCGCCGCACTTTTCAGCTACTTTTAGCTCAAAACTGAAATGTAGGCCGGATATGCTCAGTTATGTTGTATCCTGGGTTTACAATAGCTTTTCAATGCTAGATAAGTGTACATTCTTTTATTAACCTGATGCCCTGGGCTCTGTGCTTCATAAATGAAGTGTGTGCATATGTGTCCATGTACATATACATGTGGATGCGTGTGTGTGTGAGTATATGCGTGTATTCTAGTGTTCCCTGCGTCCTGCTCCTTCTCCTCTGGCCCTGAGCTGGCCCGTCCTTAAAGAGAGTGCTATTTCATTTAAGGGCCGGGCCATCTCTCAGCCTCTAGCTAGAGCATAATGTAAGTGCATGAGTGGGAGTATTGTGCCAGGGCTATGAAAGCGCCGCCAGCATTATCCCCCCGACTGCAGGTCCAGCTGGAGCGCTTTATCATGCCTGTAAATCATCTCCCGATACCACTCTCTCCCTTTAGCCACTGCACACTGACCACATGGCTGCATTCTCTAAAAAACACAGGCTTGGTTGTAGTAGATGAACAGGATGTGGACGCCCCTTCAGGAAACAGTTTGGCTCCTTATCTGAAATATACTAGATCTGCCAAGGCAGATTTGATGTCTGAAGTTTGCTTTTTTAATTTTGCCCTAGAGCTACAACATGGCTAATGCAGCTAACAAGTAATGAAAGCTCACAGCCATTAAAATGTTAGATATCACACACTTGCCTCATATTGTGTTGATGTGTTAAGTGATCTGAAATAGAATTCTGTGTATAATTACGACACTGCATGACGTATAGTTATTTACAAAAATGGACAAAAGTATGTCACATAGCTAAAATGGTAGTAGCATCCAAGCCTAAATTTTGTACGTATCTTTGTCTATTTTGATAGATAACAGTGTGTCATACAGTGTCAGAAACCATATAAGCAAGCCTGTTTAAGACTGCTTAACTCAAACATGGTTAGAGGCAAGTGTGTGATGATTCAGACATGCAGTTTGCATGTTAGACTCCATTTTAGGGTAGAGAAGAAAATAATTTAAATTTGATTTTTGGTGGACTCATACATATATTAAGTTCTGTTTTGAAGTATTAGGTTCAGCATAGCATTTTACAGAAAATGCGTTACTGAGGAGCATCACCTTTGCGGTTCAAACACAGCAGTTTTGACAGTTTTCCATGGTTTTGGACTCTGGATGTATAGTGGTTGGTAGAGTTTCCATTATGGGAGAGAAGCTCTGAGCCCATGAGGCTGCTGTCAGTTTGTGCAAATGAGCACCACTTTCATCATCATCCCTGCTCCACTTCCTCATGCCCACTCCCATCCCACCTCTCTTGCACTTACACACGCTCTCTTTCTCAAAACTCCTGCCTCACCCTCCCTCTCTTTAACTCTCTTTCTGTCTTTTTCTCTTTTCCCACTAGAGACTAGTGGTGTAAAAATACACTGATGCATTCCTCTGAAGGTGGCAATTCAACTACAATGGTTTTGGAACGTTAAAATCAATTATAATGTATTATAATAACACGTATCTGCTCACTTTTTGCCTCAGACTATTTCCGAAGGCTAAAAAGCTCATGTATTGTTTTGATTGTCTGTTCCACCACTGTGTAGTTTCCTCTCATCATTTTTGTGTATTGTATTTTTAAAAATAATTCTAAAAAAAAAAAGATAAAATTTGAACTTTCTTGGTGCATTGGATCGGTTCCTAAAGAAATGGAATTTCATCAATTTTCTTGTGAGGTCTAAGATTTACGCCCATATAGGAGACTCTACTCCAGTGTGTGTGTGTGTGTGTGTGTGTGTGTGTGGCAGCATGAGAAGGTTATAATGTGACCCTCCCTCTCTGCTTCCCTTCCAGTCTCTGTTCAGCCTGACGCCTCGCTCTCCTACTGTGATCTGAGCTACTTTTTCAAACGCTACTTAACACATGCTTCGGAGTCACTGTGCTGAGACTGCATTCACCACCCATGTGCCATTATAAGTGACTGTGTGTGGGTGTCTGTGTATGCATAGTTTATGCAGCTGCGAAAGTCATTATGTACTATGCACTGTGTGTTTGCCTGTACATGTGAAATCTGTGCACATACACACACGCGTGCGCGCGCGCGCGTGTGTGTGTGTGTGTGTGTGTGTGGGCGGATGGATGGACTCATGCCCTCTATCAGGGTTCTTCTGCAGCTTAAAATTGCAATGAGCATCCGCGTACGCCGAGCCTGGCTGGTAACCATAGCAACAGCAATTTACCTTCACTCAGTCATCTGATGTGCAGAAGTGGCAGGCTGTTTAGATCCTTGGTGAAAATGAAAGCCCTCTTCTTGCCTGCCTTAAAGCTTCTGCTCATTGGCAAATGACAAGAAAGCTGAGAATAACAAGCTGCTTGTCTGGCCAGGTAGATAAGGGCATTAAGTCGCACGGCCGTGGTGACATTGTTGGAAATAAGGGCTGAAACCGATAGCCCCCTGGCTAGGCCCCTGCCTTTGTTCCTTTTGATTGCTTGATGACTTTGCGGGCAGTAAAAGATCAAGTGTTTCCTGAGGGGGGGTAATTTAATTATGAGATCTATCTAAATCCACCTATCGTAGTTTAGCCTTGTTACCAGAGACTGCCACTCTGTCCCCTGGTGAATTATACATGTTTAAATACTGGGTATGGGCGATATGGCAGAAATATAACATCACAATACTTGAAGACATTTTCATGATACATAATATCCACCGCGGTATTTTAGTTTTTTCTGAAATTCAGAAATTGTAAAAGACGAAAAAGACGAAAAAATTACTATCAAAAACTATGAATACAATGATTTCTATTTACCGTTTCACACACTTTACTGCTCAAAAAGTACAGTTAAACTGGGTTAATTATTCTTTGTGTGAAATATGCACTAAATCAGTGTTCTTCAAGAACTGACGATGATAATGTAATCGTGATAATGATAAATATAGTCACATTGGCCACCCCTGCTAAATATGTTATTTTACCACTAGCTGCTCATTTTATTTATTTATTTATTT
>JBBPCZ010000156.1:14625713-14643956 GCA_037974445.1 Brycinus macrolepidotus | reverse complement strand
AGATGAACTCCCTATGTTTTCATTCTCATTTTATCATGAATAAATTGTGCCTTTCTGAAATTAATTTGACACCTAGCCTGTGTGGGTTGTTATTAGGCTAATGTTAATGCATAAGAAGGTCTAACGTTATGTTCTGAAAAAACATTACTGTCAGTGAAACCCGTGGGGGCAAATTAAAAAAACTAGCTAGCGAATAAGCCCTATTATTTGAATTTTAGTGGTATTGACTCTGCATTCTGTACAGTACCCCCCAGTACCCCCCGTAATTCGAACCATGGGCAGTACCCCCCAATTATGGAGAGGTAATTCACACTCTGCCCGTCAATACTAACAAAATACTAAAGATCTGGGGAAAAAACAAAGTAACATATTAAAGGGCTTATTTTCTCATTTTTCATTTGCATTTTATTTTTCTCTGCTGCCTACTTATAACATTCTTATGGTGCTATGTACCAAAACCAGTGATAACAGTGATAACATCATTTCCAACCTCTCTTTTCCTTGTTGAATTAAACAGACTGTTTTTGCTACTGTGCCTTCAAGACTGACGTATGTAAATGAACTGTTCTGATTGGCTGCTCTGTATTGAGTCTTATTTAAAAAGCAGTCTGGGCAGAAACCAATTTAATATTACTTTTAATAGTCAGGGCTAAACCGCTACAGGCTGAATAGGTAGATGTACATTAATGAGTTGGTTTTTTGTGACATCACAAAAACAATGAGTGTCTAAAAGGGCTGTTTTTGCAACTTAGGTTTCATGTATGTGGTTATGTGAATTGTGCGTTTTGATCCTTTAACAGAGTTTACAAACTACACTGTTCAAAACAATTCTTTTTCAAATTCTTTTTCTGTTTCAAAAAGATGAAGAGAATTTAACATATATTTCATCACTTTAAAGGAATACATAATTTTCAATTTACCCCAGATGAAGTCAACCAGCCAGTACCAGCCACCGAGTTTTCCTAAACCACTTTTGTTGAGTTGTGCTGTTTTTATGTATCATATCGGGATGCTTGCATTGTAATGTGTTTCATATTGTGAAGCTGCTGCCCTAGTTCCAGCTTTGAAAAAGAGAAAGCAAAAAAATGATTGCTTTCTCTGAATTATTTGGCAGCCTAGCGTCAAACCTGCATGGGCACTTGCCTTTGAATGTCTTTGATTCTCATGTACCCGCTTTATTCCGCTAGCAGCACGTCTTGTGGTGTTGGGTATCCGTGGACAGGGAAGAAGTGACGAGCCTTGTGTGGATTACCGAAGGATGAGGCAAGGCATGTTGGGATTTAGAATGGCTAAAGGCTCAGGAGAAATGTCAGTTCAAAGCGTTTTGCCAAGAGAGGGAAGCAACTGGGGGCTGGAAACTCAAGCCAGACCTGCTCAGATTTACACTTGCAACTTTTGCTCATAGAAGGTGGGAACTTTCTAGCTGCTGTATATCAGGGGTCTTATACTAAGCATGTTGGAGCTACACAGTAGTTGTGCTTTGAGCTTCATCTGGTGGATTCTTCTGTTTGTGGTGTGTCCCTGGGCTCAGAACAGAGTCAGGCCAGATGTGGCCATGCTCTGATCCTTCAGACAAGGGAAAGGCAAACTGTGTCTGGACTGTCACATTAAAGATTCACCATTCATTGAAATGTCAACATTTCACCTTTCCAAAATCTATATAAGTCCCCATGGTGGAGTTAAAATATTAATGGGCTCAAAAACAGTCTCAGATCAAGACAGACTGTCCAATTTTCTGGAGCTCTCTGGTGAGCCACTGTCCTTTGGCCATCATTTGCCACTCCCTGACTTTGGAGCACTTTCCCTGTCTTACAGCTGCGTTTTGTTTCAATTTACAAATGAATGATTTCCATGCCATTATTGTTATTAAGTGCCATAATTGAGAATCTGTCGAGCTTGTGACTCATGCTCATTCATTTTAGCTGGATTCATTAAGCAGCCCATCAGTCCTCCTGACTCCATTAGCACATAGCCCAAGCCTTGGGCACCATCAGGCTTCCTCCATCAGATCCTGCCAAAGGTCACGGCCGCAGCTCTGCCCTTTATGCACCCCGGCCCGACTGAATATTTTGGCTCTGAGACTGATTTTTAGGAGACAGAAATTCCAGTTACTGATAATCAGAGGTGGGTAGAATAGTTTTAACCCTTACTTAAGTAAAGGTAGTGTTATTTTGGTAGTTTTAACCGTTACTTAAGTAAAAGTAGTGTTATTTTGGTAGTTTTAACCCATACTTAAGTAAAACTAGTGTTATCGTGTGTTGCAATTAAAGATAGACTCACATATTTGATATTATGATTTGAACCACATCAGCCAATAATATGAGGTGATATATTTTTTTAGATTATAAATTCAACTGAATCCAATGCTTTTTGTTAAATCAGTGTGTCACTGTTTAAGTGCTTAAGGTGACCTGTTCTTAACTCTCGGACTTTTACACTGTGGTATCTTCATCTTCATCTTCCTGCTAAATTTTAGTCACATATATCTGTTTTACACATTTTTTATATTTATTTTGGTGCTGTTATTTTTTTTATTTTTTCTTATTGGTGCTGTTTTGGGTTTCAGCTCTCCAGTTATTTCCAGTGCTGGTGAAGTGAGCTTCCACACATTATTGTGTCTGTTCATCACAAGTGAAAACAAATAAAGTATAAATATCAGGACTGTATTGGCAGTTTTTTTTTTTTTTTTTACAGATGCCTTTAAAACTGTGGAAGCTTAATATTGACAAATTTTATCACCCAAAAGATGATGATGTCAGTTGGGACCTAGTACACACACTGATGTCATAGCTAAAGTGTTAGTAGCAAGAGAGTATAACTGCTGTTTTAGACTCCAGAGGACTCTTCGTCTAAATATCTTCAGGCCAGTTCATACATAAATGATTCAGATGCTAGCTTGATAGATTGCTTGTTAGATTACTTTGTTGTCTGGATTGGTTTTGTCTTTTTTTCTAGAAATATTGTACTGGTTCTGCTTGACCTCTTATTCAGGGGAATAATACAAAGTTAAGCCTCTTCAAAGAAAGAGCTTTTGATCTTGAAGACATCCTCCACTTGTTACACAACTTCACCCTGTCATTATTTAATATTCTCTTTCTATCAGGCATGAAGAAGACTCAGTTCTCCACTGCCGCAACTTCTTTCTCAGTTTCTTAGGTCCCTTTCTGTAATTGTTAAGTGAGTCAGGCTTTGTGGCCTTTGTAGTGGATTCCGCAGTGATCCAAGAACACTTAGCTAATTACAGTCTGCCAGGCTTTCCTCATGTCCAGAGCTCCACAGCCTTTTAGGAAATTAACAAAAGCCCTCCTCAGACTCTGCTAAAGATTTGAATAATGGCTTCTCATATTTGAAGTTTTATTTATGCTCGTCTGTGATATGCAGATGTACCTCCATTTGTTGCCTTCTATAGACACTCCCGTAACAGTGTGTTTGGGCTAACAGCTGATATGTATAGAGACAGGTGCCCCCAGTTGTTAGAGCAAATGTTTTTTGGTGCGCCTCAGGATGACGCAGCCTTGGTTTTGACTGACACGGTAAAGCCGAAGGGATGAGAACCCTTTGAGGTGTTCAGCCTTTGATACAAAGACATAAACACTACAGAAGTGATTTAGTGTCCAGTGACAATACGGTTTTAGACATGGATATGGGTATATTTCGGTTTGCCAGTTGGGTTTGTGAGTTTGTATGTGTCTGTGTGTGAAAGAGAAGGGGTGTGAGTGACATATGATGTGAAATACATGTGTGGTGTGTCTCTGTGTGTGTAAGAGAGTGTTTGAAAGAGAGAAGACACAGCTGACTCAGAGGTTAGGGTAATGACGCAGGGAGGAGCTCATCCTGGACTCTGCTCCATGGCAATAGATAGTTAACACAGACAGAGTCTCTACTTAATCATACACACACCTTCATATACAGCCTGACAACATGCACAAAATGTTCCCAGTTTCATGGAATCTGTCCCCCATAGTTGTTATTTACAAGGCCTTTGACCTATGACTAAATGTTGTGTTGGTTTCTATTAAGCTGCTCTTTTCTCATTTTTGATCAGTTCTCATCATATAAAGATTATTTGGAACATTATTCTCATGTTAAAGGAAGTACTATAAGTTTTGGTGTCCTGAAACACAACAGCCTATCAAATATAGGCCCCTCCGTCTCCAACTTGTCTGTGTGTTGCCTTTAATAGGACACTTAAATGCTCCTGATGCCGAATTAGTTGTAATCAATAGTCACAAATAAAATGACATCACTAGACATCGACACTGCTAATCGCCTAAACAAGATAAGCTAGCACAGAAGCTTGCTGACACTTTTACGTTCCTCTGAACTCATGTTATTAGCTTTCTAAACTAATTATCTTTGCTAGTTCTACAATATTCTTTTGACACCAGATGTGATCATGTATTGAGAACATCTGGGGACAACAGTAAGAATTTTTTTATTGATTGTAGGTCAAGTTTATATTTACATAGCCCATTATCATACTCAAAGGTCATTCAGTGTGCTTTACAGGAATACAATAAAAAATGAAATAGAGTAAAATAAAAGAAAAGAGTAGAAGAAACAAAAGAAATAAAAGAATACATAGAAAAGAATAAAACATAGATTTATTAGGGTGGGAACAAACTTAAGTGTGAAACCTCTAGTGCAATCCACTGCCTTGTTACTGTGGATCTCAAAGTAGAGATGGGGGTATGAGATTTTAGAGGGGATGTACAAAAGCTTAACAAGCTCCCGGACGTGTATTGTTATCATTATACCACATCTTGTCCTGTGAGACTATCTCTGTAGCGCAGTATAGCTCAGAATGAAATGTACTGTGAAAAACAATTACCTTTCTTGCAGATGTAGAGCAAGGTCAGTGTCACTCTTCATGCCCTTGTACTCCAACTTGTCTTTAAAACGTCACACTTGTATGTCACTCTTGTAATATGTCTGTTTAGGCCTGTTATTTCCTGTAGGTCAGGGAGAGTTGCCTCGTTTCTTGGCATAGAAGAAATGACGTGCCTCTTATGAAGCTGTTAACACTCTCATTTATTAAGTTCATTTTTAACTTACTCTACTCTCTCATGTCCTAATTCAGAACGAATCTGATTCTTTTCTGTTTCTCTCTGTGGAGAGCCTTTATTTCTTCAGTAGGCCATTGCGTCTTAGTGTTCTTCACTCCTTTTCATAAGGAGGACAAGCAAAGAGCCTTTCTTTCTGTCTTACGAAGGGATTATATATCTGTAGCTGGTGTGCATTCACTGTTGAACTACACACAGGTGTCTGTTCTTTTCATTGCCTGTCTTTGGTAGATTAGGAGGGTTGAGTCAGAGGCTGTGGGTGGGAGATGACATCTCATTTTGGCATTTATAGGTAAGATACTGGGCCTCTTAGGCTTCCGTGCTTACAAAGCCTGAAAGCTCTCAATAAAGAAATGCTTCGTAAGAACATTTTGCTGTCACACTTTTCATGTGCACCCGCATCTCAGAACTGAGCTGTTATTGTTGAGCTTCTCCTCTTCGCTGTGAGCTGGTGTTGTCAGAGCTATAGAATGACGTGCTTCGAGCTTGAGTATGAAAGCATGCTTGAGTTTCGTCTCAGGTTCATGTAAAATATGCTGCTGTCACCAGTGTCATATTTGTGCAGCTAATTGCTCATCATAGGAGTCAGCAGTGTGCACAACATTTGCTAGCCTTGCTTCAGATCTGTTTACAACTGCTGCGGTTCAGTTTCAACAGTGCTGTTGCTCCTACAGAGGTATGTACCACTCATACAACTATATCTACAGAAGAACCTGAATATCACACTCTAGTGGCACCCAGTGAAACTGGAGTGAGATGGAGCATGATCACGTTAGGGATCTTCATGTGATTTGTGCACTCACTGCCTCCACTAGGAAACCTCTGAGGCTCTTATTCATTGCCTAATTGTCACCATTTTCTATAATATAGATGATATTACCATTTACTTATTAAATGCATGAGTGTCTGACCTTGCCAAATGAACAAAAATGATCAAAATCATTGTGAGGGTCAGACTGACCTCCCATTACAGACAGTCATCAGTGGCGGTCCTAAACTGTTACACACCCTAGGGAATTGAAATACTTCACCACTCCACCATTTGGACTGTTCACTGTTATGTAATTTTAGTTTTTATTGTTATTATTATTATTATTATTATTGTTCATTTTATTTAAAGGCGCCTTTCGAGGCACTCAGGGACACCTTATGTACAAGTAAAACAGATCATAAAGCAAAGGATAACAAATAGAAAAACAATAAATAAATATAAATGAGAGAATATGGCATATATAAAATCACAAAAGTGTTAGACAACAAAAATGAGTGTAGTCTGAAATCAAGGTCAGAGAGAGTAAGTAAATAAAAACAGCATATATATGATCACAAAATGAAAAGCTAAAAAAGAGCATAAAACACATTTAAAACACATTTTTAAATGTGTTTTATGTAATTATTTGATTCTTGAAGTGTATAGACTAAAAGAAAGCAAAGAAAATCCTGATCTGTAGTTGATGGTGTGTGTGGGTGTGAGAGAGAGAGGGGTGTATTATATAGGTGGCGATATAATTGATAACCCTAATTTATTAACAAGAAGATAATTATTTTTACAAACTGACCAGTCCTAATAGCATGTAATTTTCAAATCAGAGCTTTGATTGCATCACCAACCACTTTGAATTACTTCTACCCAGTGGTGTAATGGTGTTTGGATAGGCAGTTTTATTGTGCTTTAAGGCATCCTGGATTCCTGAAATCTGTGCATCATTTCCCCATATGCTCCAAATCTAATAGAAATCTAATAGAAATGTAATAGAATATGATCTAAATCTGTGTGTAAATTCTAGTGCAAAAACATATGAATATAAACTTATTTACAATATCCTGCATGTCAGTATAATGCTATGAAAACATAATTGACTTATTTCGCATATTTGCTTTCAGTTATTTTTCATTTTAATGTTCATCAGGGATCAGGGAATATAATGACATAATGAATCTAAAAGCTACTTTGTTGGAGAGGAATGCACACATATTTACTATGTAATTAATATTAGAATACTGAGTTTTATTACAGCAGGATAGGACAGTACACAACATATATAGGCTGGTCAAATGACTCATTTCTCATGAGGTCATTGCTTTCTGTGCTCAAACCAAGGTCAAGCACATACCTCGCAGGTGAGTATATGTTAAATTGATCTTCTCAGAAAAGTCACATATATTTCATGAGTGAAGTGAAACCATCTGTTCACAGATACACACATCTTGTAAAAAATGTGTGGCATGGTTATGTGTTTCACACATAAACATGTTTTCACATGATCACACATTTTTTCACATGCCTTTGGTGGTTTTTCATGTTTTTTTTTTTTGAGGATACTAGTACCCCCTACCTTGTTCTTTGATATGAAATGAGGAGGAGGTGTTTGATTGGCGGTAGCCAGTGCTGTGTTTTTCCCAACTTTGACAGTGACTTGGACTTGTCCAGAAAGCTCTATGAGGATGCAGCAGTCAGTCAGCACAGCAGTCATACATGTAACGAGGAGCATACTCAGGCTCAGCAAAAGACGAGCTGTATGTTGAACTGTGCCCTAATTTAACATTCAGTAGTTTGGTAGAATGGTAGATAGCAACCAAGGTCAGAAGCCTACATCGAATATTCCTAGAACCGTGAGTCATAGGAATGGGATGGCTAGTGGTTATAATGATAGACATGATATAAAGCTCAATGATAGTCACACAGTTTCAAATTTGAATAATTTAAAAGACCATGTATGATCGCATTCTTTTCTTGGAAGTAAATAGCCCACTGCTACAGTCTTCCTACAGAGCATGTACCAGGACCAGGCATAAAAATACGCTAAACAACAGTAATACTGATGATAATTTTATTTTATTATGACTCTCTTGTTTTTGAGCTCAAACAATAAAAATTGGCTTAATTAAACAATAAATCTAAAAAATCAGTGCTGATGCATGGAGGTAGATTTAATGTAAATTTTTTACCAGTATTTTGTATTTTTTATGCAAGTAATTGTGCTAGTCCTTGACAATTTAAAATGAAATGAGTTAAAACTGTAGTTATCAAGAAATAGTTGAAAGGTCTAATAATATGAGTCTTTTTGTAAAGCTATTTCAGTGTGTATTAGGGATTTGTAAATTTTTCAGTATAATTAACTACTACAACGTTAATAAAACTACAGTGAAAAACAATATAAACTACAATAAAAAACAATATTTACTACAGTGTTAATAAAACTGGCCATACTCTGTTGTACAGCAATAAATGAGCAATATTTAAAAAACAGACCAGGGTGAATGATGGGTCATATATCACTGTCAGTTGATAGAAATATTTGAACCCATGACTGAAGCTACGGGGGTAGATGGGGACAACGGCTTGCTCTAAGTAACACCTTCTACTATCTCTAGATACCGCTAAACGATACTAATTCCTTTAAGTAGCATGGAGGTGACTAAATTGTAAACCGTTAATGTGATAATAGATTGCTGTAGGACACCGTGCACATACATGTGTGCTGATGTATATGCGCGCACTCTCATATTCTCAGTACTCTCTCTGCACAGGCTGATTATTTGAGCATGGAATGTTCTGTCCATTCCTGTAATTAAGGCTGCATCTTCATTAAGTGTCCTTTTCTGTTTATGAAATTGAAAACAGAGCTAGTGCAAGGCTTTATCGTTGGGCTCAAGCTATTTGCTCCACTTAACTAAGTGACAGATCATTGAGAGAGTGGCTGTTGAAAGTGCTAGCAAGGGCAAACTGACAGCTGTCAGCTTTATAGGACGTTATGATAAAAATGCAGTGGTTATTATTTGCTATTTGCATTATTCATTAATTTGACCTTACATTCTTCTTGTGTTTTTTTCTCTGCAAAAGTTGGGATTCATCCATTTCTTACTTAAATTTGTTCTCGTCTCAGTCTACAAATAAGTTAAAGTCATAGAACCCATGCAACTGTACAAGATTATGTCTGGACCTACAGTACAGTACTGTGTTATAAATCTATCAGTATGTTATAATAAATCTAATTGAGACAGCTTTTCTATCAAAAAAAAAGTCTATCAGTTAAGATGCCATCATTATTCATAATTTAAAGGATGCTTCTAACTCTTAAAAATTATATGAAAAGGACCCATTGCAGTAGTTGGGGATGATCTATTAAATTCCTCTTTTTCCCTTTGATTTGACAGTATTTCTGAGTACTTGATCATTTATGTCCCTGTGGAATGGCCTTATATAGAATCAAGGACATGTAACATGCAAAAGTCCAGCTGTGGGTGTGCACTGTCCAATTTTGAATAATTATCAGGATTAAATTTAAGCATGTGTTGTGAATCTGGCAGTCCTTTTGCATGAGATCTTATTCTGTGTGCCAAATCCAGTTATTTGGTACGCAGATAAAGATAAATGAACAAGACCCAATGCTACTGCACTTCTGCTGATAGATGGAGGCTAGCCCCCCTATGGCACTGCACTCCAGAGATCTGTGTATTGGGCACATAAAATAAATAATTAAACCGTATATTTCTGTTTGACACTGGCACACAAGGGAGTGACGGTCAGAACTCATAACTCTGTGTAGATACTTATTTTGATTTACTTTTACGGTGCTGTTAGTCCGTTATGCCGACAGATTGCATTTTCAAATATTCCCACTAGTGGGATATTGCAGCAGTAACATTGCATGTGTCATCTTCAGCTGCCTGTGTTCTTCACACCAAACAAGCCTTGCTCCCACCTCGTCTAGTCCCTATTGCCAGCACTCACACACAGTTTGAATTGCCTCACTGGCTATAATCTTTCTCCCTAGAACACAGTTGTGCATGCAAGACCCTGGGCTATGATTGTATTTAACAGTTTTATGCCTCCCTCTTGTCCCCTATGAAGGTTGCGGCCCACAGGCTGTAAAATCATGTTTGTGATATTAGAACTATAATATGTGGACAGGCTGAAGCTCATTACTCTGCCCTGTGTATTTACAGCACCCATGAGCAATTACCTAGTTGTTTTTTGTTTGGAATAAGGGATTTGATATTGCATCTCAAGAATCAGTTTTAATCTATCTGATCTTTTTGTCCAGTTGCTAATGTGCCTCACTCTGCTTTCTAACAGGATACCCCATACATGATCTCTGCTCTATGAATAGTCCTTTTTGATGTACAATGATGATGGATGAGTAAAGGATTTGCTTTTTATGCTTTTCTTAAGAAAGGAAAACTTATAAATAAGAAGCCAGCAATCCAAACGTTTTTGTGTTATCGACTGTGACCCCATTTATACAATAGTTTTTACTATAAAAATCCCCCAAAAATGGCACACATTTATTATATATGCAAAAATTATGACACTGTCTAATTTTTTTCCAGAGAGTTTTGAAGTTATCCCCCCAGCGTAGGAAACTTATTTATTTAGTTATTTGTTTATTTATTTATGTCTGTCTGTCAATCAAGAAATGGGATGAATTGCTGTCGTTTTTTGAAGGGGAATCTAGTCAGTAAAAGCCCTTTAAAAAACCTTGAAAAAAAAACTTATTCATTCAGGGCTCCTCAAGAAGTATTTTGTTTTGTTTTTACTGCGTCCAAAAGTAAAAGAGAAGCTTGTTCAAGCGGGACGCCAGCACTTTCAGTCTCGAATGAAAAAGTGGGTTATTTATCCAAAAGCATGATCAGCTTACTCTTCTTTCAGAGGGGTAGGGAAATATTTCTGCTGAAGTTAGATGTGGCTCTGCCTGTCTTAAAAGCTTCCGAACATGTGCAAGTGTGAGGAGGCGGCGAGGCGAAGAGGAGAATACAGTGAAGCAATAAAGCCGTGTTATGTCTCCTATAATACTGCTGACACACTTGCTTCACACACGGAGAGCTGCATTCAGCGCAGAGTGTAAATAATGTTTAGGCACGACTGTAAAGGCCTTCAGACAAGCTGTAAACCTCTCCCTGACGATGTGCAGGAGAAAAGAAACCTGGAATTAATTAGCTAAAGAACTGTGTCATTGTTGCGTTTCCTCTGGGACTAAAATCCTCAGCCTCATTTCTTACACACTTTATGGACTTATTTGGGGAAAAGGCAGAACAAAAGAGAGCGCTTTGCTTTAGGAGAGCTAAAGAATGGCTCCAGTATGTTTTTATTGAATCGATTTGTCACATTAGTGAAATGCTTTTCTTTCTCCCCAGATAAATACTTTTATGACTTGGTGCTCTTTGAACAATTTACTATAATAGGGATTCTCAGTGAAAGCCTACGGATAGAAACTAGCTCATGTAAAAGCGTATGGATACCCTCTTAAAAGAAGGTTCCTAAAAAGAAGTTCCTGAATGGTTCTTGACATTGGCAAATAAACCATGGGAAAATCTTTGATATTGATCCTTTACATTCTGTGAAGTTTCTTTCGATGTTAAAAATGGTCTTCATACACATTAATTTAATGGAACATTTAAAAGGGAGTGTTGGTTATACAGAGATTTGTCTCATGGCATTGAATGTACCTTTTTAAGCAGCCGACCACTGAGGAATCATATAACAGCAGTGTCTATAAGCCTCCACAGCTTCCCTTCCCTTCAGCAGTTCATCTCATCATCAAGCTCCCTGACCCCTGCTGACACAGAGTCTGCCTCTAAGCCCCCCTTCTCCCCGACTGGCTCTGCACATATAGGCCCATCAATGCATTTTTGCACATGTTTCATCTTTCTGTTTTTACTTTGCACATCTGATATAGTTTAATGTTCAGTATGTGTCCTACCTCTTCAATATGTTTTATTTGTATAGTATATTACATAGTACATAGTAAATGTTATATGTAAATAGTATTTTGCACAATAGCATATAGCACAGTATTTGTAGGGTGCACCATCATACCAAAGAAAATTCCTTGTATAGACAACCTACTAAGCAGTAAACTAAATTCTGATTCTGATTCTGAGTCTTATTACCGACAGGAGCATGTAGTTTTAAAGTCATATGTTGCAAACTTCTTGCTTTCTTCCTACCAAATGGAGATTGGCATTCTGTAGGATAGAGAGATGAGAGGTGCAGCCAGGCCCGAATCAGGAAGTAAGCAAAGCAATTGCCTGGTGTCTGTGCAGTGCTAAAATATTTGACTTTATTAGTAATGACAGATATGATTTATGCTGTTGTTACACATGCATAATGGAAAGCCATGCCAGTAACAAGGTCTGAGACAACAGGCCTGACTAGCATATGAAATTCAGAAGCCGCTGAGGCCTGAACAAATGTCAAGCTAAAAAGGTTCCCCAACTTTTCCCTGTGGGTAGTTTGGCAAATTAGCTGTAGCATTTCTTCATCATTATGCACATGTATTAGATCCTCTGCAGGAAGGACACATCATTCAGAACGTGGCTGTAGATGGCGTACTGTGATAACAGTGTGTCCTTAGTAATATGAAAAAAATATTCTTTTAAGTCGTGGTGACTTGCACACGGTACATTATGCCATTTTTAGTTTTTACTTTTGCCAGCTGCAGGAGCAGACTTCCAGGAGCAATTTAGAGTTCTTTCCATGCTAAAGGGCACCATGGCACACAGGTTGGCATCATTGTGATACAGCCCATGACCTCATGGTCCATAGCCAAGTGCTCACACCGTCGGGCTACCAGCATCCATGCATTTTGAACATGGTGCACCTTTGTTCACACAGTGAAGGTGCTTTAACTTTCTGTAATTTAATATCAGGCACAGTCTCTGAATGTCCAAGTGAGGAATCTCATGCCATGTGGCTCTGGGACTGTATGGCTTCTGAAAGTGTATTACATACCTAATTAACAAGTGGAAAGAATTGTGAGAAATTCTTACTCTCCCCAGGGCCTCCTATACAAATATACAAACACATAACTACAAATTTATTGTTGCTGTTGGAAGAAGACCTTGGATATTCATTTTTGTTATTTTGTTCTGAATTTTTAGGAACTGTCAAAATGGTGTCAGAGTTTTACGGTGAGTCTGTAGGCATGGGCATTAGAATATATTTTTCTTACATGAACTTACATTGAAAGTTAAGAACACATTTTCCTTCTTGTATGAAGTTGCTATTTCAGAGATTTTGTTCTCATAATGATGATACACACACTAACGTAGGCGTATGTTGGACTCCCAACTAGTAACAACAAATGATAAATAGGCTGAAATAAACTACTGTATCCTAGAATGACGGGCCCCCTGTAGGCAACAGTTTCCTGTAAAACTATGTAGAACAGGAGATGTTTAGAGCTTTTCATGGTTTATCTGCATATGTCTTGCATTGTGCATATAACATTGCAGTGGTACAATGTTTGCAATGTGAAGTTTACTTCACTGAGAGCTTTACGCTGAAAGCGCATTTGCAGGAGGACAACATCAGATTGGGAACACTCCCCTAGTGGCTTCCGGTTTTGAGAAATATAGAAATATAGTTTATTATGCATTAAGCGTAGCCAGGAAAGTTTTGTTGCATGTAAAATTAGGTAGGCCCACTTATGCAGCCAGTCTGTATTCTGGAAACTCCACCACAGTCAAAATAAATTATGCTTACCCTACCTGCAGAATTCTGACTGTAATGAAGTAGCTAACAAAGTGATGTACGCCATTCTGATTATCATGCTAGTTTATTGAGTCTGACACAGCTACAGTCTAGCTACAGTCCGTGTGTTTTAATATTACTCACCCACTCTACTGTCTTTGCTGTAAAAGATAAAAGATGGAGAAAGTGAAGTACAGAGTTTGTTGTTTTCTGAGTCATTTTAAAATGATATGCTGCATGAAATAAGCATTTGGTTGCCAATAGATTGCACTAGAGACTCAGTAGGTCCCAGTGAATCAGTCTTGCAACTGCATAATGAATGTTATAGACTTTGGTGTCTGTCACCCATGGCAACTACATAAAAAATGATACTATTTTTGGTCACTTTGTCAGCCATTTAGTTATGTAAATGCAGATGCATGACCTTCCCCTTTCTTGGTGTTGTGCACATGCTGTAGCTGTGGATAAGTGTGCTGTACCTATAGAGGCTTGTGTCTATAGAGGCCTGCCACTGCTGTGGCTAAATGTGACAAGTGTGCTGGTCCCGGCATGAATCAGCTCTCTCTAATCACTAATGACAGTTCACACAGTGACTCACACTCCCAGCACTGCTGCATCTCACTAAAACCACAGCACCACACTCATCCACACATATCACACACTCTTCTATTACACAGCGGCCGAACACTCTGCCAGTCCACTTTTGGCTCTTGTCTTCAGGAAGAGGTGTTTGTTCCTAAAAGTATTTATGCCAGAACTAATTGGCCTCTTGAATGGAGGTCTTTCAAACACCTGATCAGCTTTTGGCTCATGCTGAACCTGTAGAAAGATACATAACATATCTGAGGTAGTGCTTGAAGTCAGTTCATCATGGGATATATTGTCTATTATTATGCTACACCATCTTTCTTAACAGAAGCAGACAGCTCCCATCCATGATTGTTTTTGCTTTTGATTAGTGTTGGTAAAGTGAATTGTTTGTCTTGTTTGCTTCATTTGTTAAGTTTTGGTTAATTTACAAAATGAAATGAGAGACAAACAAGAAAACATACAGAAGCCTTCAGATTTGGATGGCTGGTATGTTTAGCCTAGTAAAGGAACAACCCCACATGTTCACTAATGGTATGTTTCCACCATGTTTGAAATGTATCCTTCATGCATGTAGAAAAGTGTCTGGTGTCATACAGAAAACTGCAGTCTGTGAATTGGCGCTGCTATGCATGGACTGTAATACATAACTAGATTGTGTTTCCACAAGGTTGCAAGGTTACTATGGTAGTGCAGATGGTTTCTAAGGTGTAGGTAGCTGGTTGCAATGATAACTGTAGTAGATACTATGTTGTTGCTAGGTGGTTGCTGTTATGTTTCAAGTGGTTTCTAAGGTGTTGCTAGGTGGTTATAGTGGTTTCACAGTTGAAGGTTAATGTAAAACATTGGTCAAAAAGACAGGGGTACCAATACTTTTTCACAACGAGATGGGGTGCCAATACTTTTGAACAAAGAGGAGAGTACTCAAGCTGAGCAGTTTTTGGACACTGTCCAAGAAATGGCGTGTACTCAAACTTTTGCGCAGAGAGAGGCACCCAGACATTGGTTTGTGTAAAAAAAAAATCTGCTATCAGTGAGGATTGAGCCGGCACTGTCCTTGCCATTTATGGTCAAGGACGGCTGAAAACGGGTAGAGCAAAACATTTGCACCCGAAAGCGGGTGAGAAGTAGCATGTGTAGCCCCAAAAGATATTAAAACACCAAGGTTCAGTTAATCTCTCAAACTAACGCACTTTTGACTCATTCCTCTGCCGAGCTCACAGAGTGATGTGATGTCACAATGGCCAGCGTTCCATGAATGCAAGTCTATAGGGAAAATTATCGATTTTAAGTGATCAATACTCCTGATCAACCAGTCAGAAAATTGTATACACAGACAATATATATGGGATATTAAAAATTCCACACAGGCTCCAATAAAGCAACGCCTTATTTCGGCTATGAACAGAATAATAATAAAAAAACTTAAGAAGGACAATTGGATTGCTGATGCAACCCAACTTATAAAACTTAAGAAGAACAATCAGGAGCTGGAGCCGAGTATTGATCATTTAAAATAGCTTAGTTTTATAAGTGTGATTTCATCAGCAGTCACACTTATAAAACTTAAGAAGAACAGTAGTTTGACTGCAGAAGTATTCCTGTCTGTGACCTTGAGCAAGGAATTGGCAAAAAGACCTGGAGTTGGTCACCGGGTGCCAGGGCTGGTGGCTGCCCACTGCTCCCAGCTCATAGTGAGGGTGTGTGTGTGCTCACTGGTGTTAGGATGGGTTAAATGCTGAGTCTGCATTTCACTGCTCACTACTCACTATGAAAAAGTGTCATATAGAGAAGAGCAGCTGGACTATTAGGCCACAAATATTCTCCCTAGAGGGCAAACCCAAAAAAGCAAATTACACACGTCAACCAAAATAAACCATGAAAACAAAATTAAAGTCCAATTACTTGCACAGTACTGTCTAAATGCACTAAATAAATGGAAGACAGTTTAATGAATGTGTTGCTTACTACCTTAAGTGTGCATGTCTGAAAGTCAGTTTGAAGTGAGTCTGTTCAGTCAGGATGAAGAAAATCATCAGCCCTAACATTCTTGGAACATTTTTACTTTGATTTAAATGGTAAGGAGAACCTAAAACTGCCTCTCCCTGTTTGTTGCTAGTACATAGTCTATAAGTTGCTGTATTATAAAGTTACGTGGATTAAATAAGGCAGAGCCTATTTTTAAAGATAAAAGCACAAACAGGCTTCTACTAAATATTATAGTCATTAAATGGAGTGCAGCTAATAATCATGCTCTGTGTTTGTGCAGTGGGTTATTTATTATGCATTTCAGTCAGAACAATGCTGAATTCACATTAATTTCCAGCTTTTTTACAGAGTTGGAACTGTAGGAGGAAAGCTGACCTCCAATAAATAGACATGAAAAGGGGGGGGGAATGCTGAGTTTGCTTGAATTATTTGTAGGCGTCACCATTTTGTGCCTCTTCATGTGATGGTCTTCTATATTTTTTCAGTAATAAAATCAGTTCCGTTGTTAAAAAGGAAATCTAAAAGCCCTCTCCATCTCAGGAACCGATGCTGGAGGGGGAAAGTGCACAATGGATGCTTTAGGCTTTAAAATGTTTAATGAGTTTGTGTTGGATAAAGGCTGTAATGCTCTGATCAGCAGGCACGTGCAGAGGGGGGCTTTATTTGCTCAAGCACCTGGCCCTTTGGGCATAATGCCACAGTGGTCTTTTTGGGAAGGCTACCGACCTCCCATCTACAAGATCCGTTTTTACTTTTGTTTCATTAAAAAGGCTCCCTCCAAGTAAATTTTTCATCACCCCCGTCGACAAAATTGGAGCAGCTGCCCCTCTAAAGGTCTCTCCTTGGCCCTGCTGATCACTTAATTACTTAAAACCTTTTGTACCATTACTAGAACAGTCCTCTTCCACCTGTGAAATAAAGTTAAGAAATATATGCAGACTTTAGTTTATAAATGCATTCAAGACCATTTTCATGAATTGTCTGTTTTTCATGATATATTTGGACTTTGCAAATGCAACAAATGTCAGTGCTATATTATTGTTAATACCATTTTTATTAAAGAAGTAAAAGTATGGATTGCATTACGCAACAGCTGTTTTTTTTTTAATGCCTAAATCCAGAAATGTTGCTAATGCATATACTGTTTTGAAAAGAAACTCTTCAAATGACAAGGAGAAACAGTTTCATACTTTCAGCCCTTACTGTAAACATCTGCTGTGTGCTTCTGTCACAGTTTTGTTTCAGTGCTTGGAATTATCAAAATATTGTGACGGGAGAGAGTTTTTCCTACAAAGCTCCCCAGACATGCAAAAACCTTCCTGTTAGTATTTGATACTCAGACACTATCTCAGTCTTTACATCTGTCCTAAAAACCTATTTTTAAGTCAGTACCTGGGGTGTTTTCTCATTAGATAAAGAAGCAGATGTGAAGATTCATGAAGGCAGAGAGATAGTAAACTGGTAGCATAGTGGTGTTTCTCTCACACGTTCACTCTGGCTGTTGACAGTGGAATGGAGTGGCGCTGATGTCTCAGGGAGCCCTCATGCCTGTGCTGCCTTCTGCTTTGCCCATTTTACCCAAACTGTTAGCCAAGCAAAGCCTGCCGTTGTCTCTGCTTGCACTGTGCTCATGGTTCCGCTTGCTGTTGCACTCCATGCGTGCTTAACAATTTCCTGTATTTCCTTTAATTGTATGTAAGCTTTTGGTGCCTAATATGACTTTGCACAATGCTGAACCTGCTTAAGTGCTCTGGAGCCATTTGCATGTGCCATTCTCACTTCTGCTGTGATGAAAAGCCTGCTGTTTTTAACAACAGACTACCATCACATCCCTCTCAATCAAGAATTAGAAATGAACAGTGAAAGAATGGGAGAATGGGGAATTTCTTTCTCCAGTGTTTCCTGTGAGTCAAGAGGTCTGGGGTGGCAGTGGGTGAGCTATTCCATTTTGTCAAAGGAGGAGGCTCTTAGAAGTTTTCTAATAACTGTGTGTGTGTGTGTGTGTGTGTGTGTGTGTGTGTATGTGTGTGTGTGTATGTGTGTGTGTGTATGTGTGTGTGTGTATGTGTGTGTGTGTGTGTGTGTGTGTATGTGTGTGTGTGTATGTGTGTGTGTGTGTGTGTGTGT
>JBBPCZ010000156.1:14589102-14612186 GCA_037974445.1 Brycinus macrolepidotus | reverse complement strand
TGTGTGTGTGTGTGTGTGTGTGTGTGTGTGTGTGTGTGTGTGTGTGTGTGTGTGTGTGTGTGTGTGCGCGCGCGCAGTGGAGGAGGTAGAGGCTTTCTTTAAGAAGCCATATCTCTAAGATTCCAAGAGTTAATCATGTTAAGCTGGTATTCGAAAACAAACTATGACTTACCTTCACCTTTCCTTGAACTCTTGCTGTTTCCTTATTTTTATTAAGCTATTTGAACGCTCCTAATGTCCTGCTTTCATTGGTTTAAACTTTGACTTACCTTTTTAACTTCACACTGTCTGTCACTATATAAGTGAGGCATGATACTACCTTTATTGTTGGATGGGATGCCATCCAACAATAAAGGTAGTATCAATAAAGTGTCAGAGTGAGCATGTACACATTCATACTGTTATTCGGATCACCTGTTATGCATTTGTTTTTGTCAGAGTAACACAGTAAATAAAAAGTCACTGTAGTGTGAAAGATTTGTATATGTTTATTACACATATATGTTTATTAAAATTGCGAATTAAGTTGTTGAGTGTTTAAATAAAGGCAATGAATTCAAATGCAGGCATACAAATTTGAACGCCTGGCAAGATGAAAAAAGAAAAATCCCCTGGCCCTTGAAATTTGTACTTTGCACTTTAAAGGACTGAATGAAAATGTAATTGAGTAAAAGCACAAGTATTCAGTTTCAAAAATACTCAAGTAAAGTACAAGTCTTCCAGAATAATACTCAAAAGTAATTACTCAAGCATTTTCCACCCCTGCTTGGGTTACAAGGGTTATTGGTGCACTTATTGGTACAGCAGTGTGTGTGTGTGTGTGTATATACTCTTATTGATACAGCAGCATGTACACTGTATACTCTGTATACTGCCTGAATTGTAAATTGAACCTTTAGCCTTCTGTAAATGAAGTATTTGTTGTCCACTATGTTGTCCATTCCAGTATGTCTGAAAAGAGACACTGGTGAGTATTTACAGTACCAAGTTAAGGGCTGTAATTCCAGTATTAGACAGATAACAAAATTACAATTTCCTGTTTATGGCAATCATATATTGGCTACTGACAAATCCCACCCTTTTTTGTGCAAACATGGTGAACACGCAGTCTGCTATACATGTATTATTCAACAAGCTTTGCTTGAAGTCATCGACAATAAAGTCTTAACAGGCTCTGTGAAGCATTCATTCATTTCAAATAAATGGGAAAACAGCATTGAGAAATCACAGTATGGAGAAGAGTGGCTTTAAAGGCAGACATTTTTAAGTTCCCCATAAAATGTTTGTGTACGTTTTGTTTTACAGATTAACCAAAAATGTCCACTTTGGAAAGTATTTTGATAGTCAGATTTTGGTTTTAAACTGATCCCTGTAAATGGTTGTTTGTTCAATAGAGCATCACTAATGATTTCTTTATCTCTCTCTTTTATCCCTCTAGGTGGTGTTAGTCTTTGCGCTTAGTATTGGAGCTCTTGGAATTTACTTCATAGACTCGTCTGAGTAAGTATCACACTTTCCTACCTCTTGAATGACTTAATCTCAATCAAAAGGGAGGTGAAGGCTGTTAGTATAAGTGTCCCATAACCTATCAAAAAGACATAATTTTCTACGGCTGCCCTAATTACGACCTAATTAATGTCATACGGTGCAACACATGGCAATATTTATTGCTTTTTCATTTGAATTTTAAGATTAAATGAACCGGCAAATGTTGGTTACTTTTTGCTGAGAGTAAGATCCATGTCCTCGGTGCTCGGTTGCTGGATAACACATAAGCACAGCAAGTTTTCCTTGGCCCAAGGGTGAGATACATTTCAGCTTCACTGAAAAGGCTTTTGTAAATGTGCTGTAAGAGCAGTGCTCAGAATAAGCGGCTGATGAAGAATTTCACAGGCTAATTGTGTTAGTGCAAAGATACAGGTAGGGTACGTTCCTATGTACCAGCCTGCTATTTTCCAATGTAGGTAATGATACCGTTTTAATGATCCTTCCATTATCTGTTGGTGGAGTGTGCCATTATAGAATTCTCTATCTTTGTTCTGTCCCCAGTGCAAAATAGGACTTTAAATTCAGCCTTGGTGTGGCATGATTATTTTGTCAATGGAATCCAAGTGAATCAGTTTCCATGGTTACATCAGTCTGAGCATCTCTGGTGCCCACCCCCCCTCCCTCATGCTCCTCAGAGACAGGTGCGCTGTTCGTTTGCCCAGCTGTTGCCTGGGCAACCAGGTATCGCTGTTTGCAAATGGAACTCATATATCCTGATAGTGTGTGCCTCCTGTCATCTTGCCTTGGGGGAAGCAATGACTCAGCTGGTGAAAGCTTAATATCAGGAAGTGGAAGGTTGCAGACTTGAATCCTCAGCTTGGCATCATGGGTTTTTGACAGGGAACAGTAAGGCCAGTTCTTTTCTCTGGACTGTTGCCATTATGCCCATGAGCAACATAATTGACCTCACCACACCCTGCTCACAAATGCTCTTTTTCATTGCAGCTATTGTGACATTGGACAGACTTTAGAGGAGAATGCAGACAAAATTCTCTTTAAGCCTGGCCACTCAAGGTTGTGGTGTAGATTTGCTCAATATCATTAAGTTTCCTGTTTCCAGAAAATGCTATGCTGTCAAGTTGTAGTGGGTTGTTATAGCTCACTGAAACCAGATAGGCTAGGAAAACAAAAAACAGTGGGGAATGCTCATTGATTTCTAGGCCTTCAGAGAATCTGTAATTTAGCTTTATTTTATAGAATCATCATGCTGGTTGTATCTAATGTGAATACTGTGGTACGACTCGTATAAAAATGTGAAATGCCCAATGGAAAATTGTTCAATCAGAATTCCCACCTTCCCCCATGGCCTCTCTCAGAGAGATACAGGGTCTCCCATTGTTCTGGTCCCTCAGGAGATGGACTTACAGGTCTTACACTTTAGACATACACCCATAATAATTATGAAGTGTCCTGTTTTGATTTAGAAAGGGAACAGTTTTGTGAGAAAAAGTGTTTCTCTGGGAACAGAGGTGAAGACTTTTCACTTGATGTTTGATGGGTGTGGTGAGAGAAGGAAGGAAACATGCTATAATATTATTGATTAATATAAATGTTCCATGCCTCTTGCAAAAGCTGATGCAGTCAAGCATAAGAATGTAGGTGAGGCCTTTCTGCAGGTCTTTGGTCTGACTTTTAGAATGCCCACTTTTCTTAATACAGTCAAATAATGATAAATAAAATCATGTTCCACTCACAAATGTTTCCTGCCTGATTATCTACTTTCTCAGAAATGTATCATGTTAAGACAAAATGTGTTCTGATTTTCAATTCAGATTGACTTTAAATTGCAGTATATTAAGTATTTCAAGACTTACTGTGGCTCAGTGACTCATAACCTCAACAGCGTTTGTGCAGCTAATCCAGGTGCTGTGAAATCACTGGTGTCACCTTTGGTTGTTTCCTCTGTAGCACAATAACTACACAGTATGCAGTATAGCCGCCACGCTGGATTCTAGCCTGAATGGGGGGATATAAAAAGTCATGTAAAACCTGACGCTCAGTTTTAGTCTAAGCTGTGGGTGAATTTTGAAATCATTCTCAGTATGCGTCCAGTCTTGCATGTAAAGGGACAGATAAAGTGGGCGTCTCTAGGCCTGTTGCTGAGTTGACAGCTTCTGATAGTACACAAGAGCAAGGCTGGCCGTGATGGAAGTTTTTAATCCCCATAATGCCGAGGTCAGTTCTTTAGAGGAGCCAGGGCAGCCAGCAAACTTCTGTGTTTATGCATCATTCAGCAAGCCCAAGCTGGCATGTCATTTTCTAACAGTATGCGTCTTGTTGTGTGGTGCACAACATTCGGCATATGGTCTATAGCTTGACATCGCTGACTGTGATTACTTCTCTCTATCAGCGCTGTAATCGGAAAAGACGGAATTATAGAGGGGTTTTAAGTCACTTTGAAATATACGGATAAGCCAGATTATGAAGCAAGATGAAATAAAAACTCATTGTATTTTAAATGCTGGTTTCTGTGCTCGTGGAACACTTGCTGATAAGATGGCTTTCAGGAGAAGCTGCTGTTCTTTGAACTTTGATTGACATCTGACAGACTGAGCCTGTCATGAATCACTGTGTTTGCTATGGGAGAAGAGTGTCCCGTACAGTTTGTGATTAGACAGGTGTTGTTGGGGGTTATATGGCTCATGGGGTGGGGTCTGTGTTATGAAGAGCTATTGACATTATCAACTAAACTTTTTTTTGTTATTAAGCTCTCGTATACACTACATATCTAAAAAAACAAACAAAAAAAACCAAATTGGGAACATTTATTGGCGTGTTCATTATGAAATTTTAAAACAGTGTAGACAGCAGCTCAAAGTTTCAAGTATAAAAAAAAGAGAAGAATGAAGAGACAAGGCTTTATTGCAACAGCCATATCTTAGACAGTCTGATTGGTAAACGCTGCGATGGACTGGCAACTTGTACAGGATGTTTCTGTGCCTTTTGTCTTGCGAGCGCTGGGATAGGCTCCAGCACACCAAGGTTGAACCTTCAAGCAGAGTAATGCTTTGTTTTCTTGTCGTGGGTAATAAAATATTGTTCCCTGCTTTGTTGCAGAATTTGTGTCAAACAATAGGTTGTGGCCCATAAAACTTTGCACTAGTTATAGCATCGGCTGGTAATCTAGACAGCTTTAACTCTTAATTTTTTTTAAGGTGAAAAAAGTATCCATGCACAGCTTAAGGTTGTCCAGTGAGTGAAGTGCAGTTTTGATGATATGGTAGTTCCATAGACACATTACCATCTTTTAAGCCCTGGATATGAGATTGATTTACAGTGTTGTGATATGTTTACTAGGTGGGAGGCTGTTGTTGGGTTTAGGGTAAAATGTGATACAAGGCTGTGGTATCTGGTACCTTGTCTACTTGTGTGTGTATGCACATGCATATGTGCTGGTGTGTTGTGATCTAGCTCTGCTCTCATTTGTCTAAGGCTAGAACTAGGACACTTCTCACTATCCTCCTCGCCCCTTTCACCTGGGTCAGCTCCAAATCAGGCTGTGGCACCAGCGCTGGGTGCTGGGACTTGCTCTTAATGATCTGAACAGAGTGGAGCTCTAGAGTTACGGCCTCAGCCCAACCCTGTGCTGTGGCAACTAAAGCCTCTTCCCCTGCTGCCTTCGCTGCAGAGATGTGTGTGCAAACAACACTCAGATTCTCACCCTCCATAACAAACTGTGCCAACGTTCTTCAACTGACCTCTGCTGCTTGCATGACTCACTGGCTAATGGCTTGATAATAGATCATCTGCAAACTTGTGATTCAGATTATTGCAAATGTTTCTTGGGAGTCTGATAGAAACATTTTCTTATATGTGTTTGTGTATAGAATATGTCCTAAACACAAAGGCGAAACATGACAAATGCAGCTTGCCAAAGGTGCACAAATAGACGATGTAATGGTCCATTAAAAAAGCCATCAGGGAACAGCTCAAGTTGAACATTTTGAGTGATTCTGAGATGATGGTACCTCCCTCCCTAAGGTAACTCAAAATTTGATGAAGGGTAAAAAGCTGTATTGGCAGGGGTGGGGTGGAGAGCTGTGCGAAGATGAGCTTTTATCTCCGCTTCAGTGGTCATGCCAGCCTCTCAGGGAGCCACTTTACACAGCTCAGTGGATGTACAGCCCTCTCTGGTGGAGAACCAACAACATCCCCGGGGTTTACATAGCTAAGGTCAGATCAAAGTGTGTGGACAGACACAGTTCATAGGATCATGTTTTAATCATTTGTAACAAGTCTTAGCCATGCTGAACTCTGGTAAAAAAGGTTATAAAAAGGTTATAGATATATATCAGTTCACTGCTGATGTTTTGTTTCTGTTCAGTGTTGCATGGTATCATGCATAGTAAAGGGGCCCGTTGAAAGTACTGTAGCCTGGTGCATTTATTTAAATCAGTGGTTCCCAACCCTGACTCTGGACATTTTCAGTGTTCCTTGTTCATGGCCCTGCTTTGCTAAATTGAGGGTATTAGAGGGTATTAGAGCAGGAAAACACTAAACAGTGTGGGGCAGGACGGAGTTTGGAACATGTGTATTCAATTAGCCAAGGTGTGATTCATGTTGCACATGACATTGAGGTGTTAAGTAATCTTAAGTAGACATGCTTATGTGGTTTCTGAAACTGTATTACCTACTGCTGGCTATAAAAATTTACAAAAGTATGTTGCACAGCTAGCTTTTTGTCCATTTTTAAACAACAGCATGTTACAGTATCAGAAACTGCATATGTTTTTTGGACTTCATATCTTCTCAGAGTTGGAGGCTTGTGTGAGACAGTTTAGTTAAAGTGTAGATCATTTAGAATTTGCACAATGTTAATTGGTGGCAGTCACTTTTTTGCCACATTCACCATGCTCCAGTACAGAATTAAAAACCTCATACTATGCAGATCCACAATACAAAGACTGTTTTCTACAATGTTGTGTTGAGATTACCTATAAAAGTGTGCTGTGCTATCTGGCACCAAGACTTGAGGAGTAGGTCCTTTACGTCTGTAAGTTGTGAAGCGGGGCCTCCATAGATCGGACCAGTTTGTCCAGCACATTCCACAGACGCGCAATCAGATCAAGTCGACATCTTGAACTCTTTGTAATGTTCCTGAAGCCGGTGTTTCCAAAGTGGCTGGGCACATTATCCTGTGGAAAGAAGCCACTGCCACTAGGGAATATTGTTGTCATGAAAGGGTGTACTTGGTCTACAACAATGTTAAGTAGGTGGTGCGTGTCAAAGTAACATCCACATGAATTTCAGGACCCAGTGTTTCTCAGCAGCAACATTGCTTGGAGCATCTCACCACCTCTACCGTCTTCCCACAGTGCCAATGCCAGCTGGAACACGCAGATCGGACAGGATGGGCTAGCTTTCTCTCCCCATGCACAGTAGCGAGACTTTGGCACCCATGACCCTCTTACTAGTTCACTGGTCGTCCATCCTTGGACAATTTTTGCTTGGTAGTAAACACAATCAACACCTGCCACTTCAGTGATCCTCTGACCACTTATCCTCGCGATATCCTTTTGTGCTTGCCAGTGCATCCACTACTGTGATGTCCATGTGTTTTGTTTTTTGCTTTAGCCTCAGTTTGTGACTGGTTATTTTGCATGTCAATTAGATGGAGGTTTCCTGTCAAAGTAGACAGTCCTTCGCCATGTTAAGTGACAAAACACTAGACTCTCTAGCAATAGGCAGGTCTGTGTTACCAGACTAATTGAACACTGACTTACAGTTTATGATAAAAATATTCAATGTAAATCATGCATGAATAATGAAAATGAAGAACCACAGAAAGGTAGTTTTTTTTTTTTTTTTTTGCTGAACTTTTTGCTTTAACATTGTCTTGTTTCATTGTCATATATTTAATGGGAACAGGCGGTGCTTTTCCCGTTGGACATGAGTCTCTTTTTATTGGAACTGCACTATGAAGAAAGAGATATGTAGGCCAGCAGCAGGGAGGCTCTCCTTCAAGGGATGCCTTTGTTTGTGTCCCACTTGTGCTGTATTTTGGTATCACATAGCCTTTGTAGGAGTGTAATGTGCAATGTGTGCAGTTACATTCAGTGATGCCTTTGGGACCCCAACATGAACCGTATTGAACAATCAATTTCAGTGATGAGAAACATAGAAAAGAAGCAGAACCTAATGACCTATTTATGCAGTTAAGTGAGAAAAAGTAGCTGCCTTTGGAAGGAGATCAGAGCATGCTGGGCAAGTATGGAGTATATTTGTGAGTGAAGTTAACCTGGCCTAGGGCTGGCCACTAGCATGACTGCAGTCTGAGAAGCATCAGAAACAAACGTGCTGCCACTGCAATGCAGAGATGAATAATCCACATCTTAATTCTAGTAGAGCATCCCTGTGCTCTCAGATCTCCCACACACACTCTGTGGAGCCTGCATAGAGCTCCATATTTAAGCTCAGGCTCGCCAGTAAGCTTTTGGCGGCGGGGTGTTGACCGGGAAAGGGATTAGAAAAACTGTAAAATGGATAGGAAGATATTTCCTCAAAGCTAGTAAAGTATGCTCAGATTCTTTGCAGTTTTACTTGGAGGAGTGTTGTGAATCTCTCCCCATCTTTACTTCTGAGAGTCTTGGAAAGTCTTTTATACCGAATCATATTACTGACCTGTTGCCGGTTAACCTAATTGTGTAATGCTACAACAAAAAACACTTGGTGGAACATTCCACAGTTAATTAGGTTAATTGGTGACAGGCCAGTAACATGATTGTGTATAAAAAGAGCATCCCAGAGTCTCTCAGAAGTAAATGTGGGGAAACATTCACCACTCTGTAATAGGCAGCAATTCCTCAATGTTAAATGGCAAAGGATTTGGGGATTTCAAATTCTATGGTATATTACATCATTAAAAAATTCAGAGAATCCGGAGAAATCTCTATATGCAAGGGGCAAGGCCGAAAACCAATACTGGATGGCTGTGATCTTTGGGCCCTCCAACGGCATTGTAGTAAAAACAGCCATGATTCTGAAGTGGAATTCACCACATGTACTCAGCAACATTTTCGAACATATATAAACATGATCCATAAATGCTGCTGCCTTCTCGGGGCCTGGGCTCATTAAAGATGGACTGAGGCAAAATAGAAAACTCCTTTGGTCTGACAAATGTGAAATTCTTTTTGCAAATTATGGACACTGTGTCCTCCAAGTTAAATAGGAGAGGAACATTATATACAGGTTTTGGAGCAACCTATGCTGCCATTCAGGCAACGTCTTTTTCAGCAAGACAATGTCAAACCCATTGAAAATATTTGATGCATCATGAAACAAAAAATACAAAACACCGCAAACCAGGCAAAAATCAGGGCTTGTAGTGCACTTATATTTGTAGGGACACATTCACATGGGCTATGATATTTTACATAATTATTTACCAGAGTCTGTGATGGTAACAATTTTTTTAGATTTCGTAGTGTTTCAAATCGTTTTCTGCAGAACTGTAATCAAACTAAATATATTTGAGGTCAAAGATTTATACCCCTAATTGCTACTAGCATCTGACATTATATGTACTATGTACGATATCCAAATTTCCCTTTTAACTTGCTCATGTGCTGTAGTACTTCTTAGTCCTCTGCAGAAAACTCATGGAAGATGTAGATCCTTCAGTTTACATGGGGGAGACAAGAGACTTCATTTTGGCCAATGCTGACACAAAAAGCTCTCTGCAACACTAGTCTCTTATAACTTAAGCAGAGCCACAGGACAGTCACTCCTCTCTACAGTTAATCACACTGAGGTACTGCAGAGCAGGCAAAAGCAGTTTATTATATTGGAACCTCACAATATGCCTACATTTTTTGAAAGCCTCAGTAAATAGGTAGATAAGAAATGGCATTTAATTTTGCTCTGCTGTGTAATTCTTGCAGTTAGCTTGCATGAGAAGTGGTATGAGAGGTATCTCTAAAGTGCTGAGGTGTAGTGCACATGGTGTTCAGATAAGCAACTAGGAATTGCATATACAGACATAAAAATTAAAACATGTAAGAAATCTACATATCTGGCCATGACTTCCATTGCGTGTGACATTTTGGTACAAAACAAAAGTAAAGTGAAGTGGCCCCTTATAGTCACGCATGAACACACCACAGCACAGCACACAGTGTGAACAATGTGAAATTCTTTCTCTGCATTTAACTCATTCACCAAGTGGGGCAGTGGACTACCACCAATGGAGTGAACTCTCGACTCCTGTCACTGGAGTCATTGAAGCCGACTCCTTGACTTCACTTAATTTTAATCAAGACAGCACAAGAGCCGCATATACTTTTGCATTTGCATTTGCAAAATTAAATTAGCCTAAATGTAATTTACTTTTGGAGTTGGCACAAATCTGACTGAGATGATTATTAAGAGTTTAAAAAGCATTGTGGGTAACCAAATTTGCCCCAAGATAATGGAATAAATGGAAATGGAATAAATGTAATGTGCATAATACATATTTTATATGTGAGGAATGTATGAGAATGGTACACGTTTACACCTTTAGTCAGGAGGTGTGGTTTATCTTGCAGGGCAGACATTGTGAGCAATGTGCTATGGTTTCAGGCAGTAGCTACACCTTACTCAGACTCAGACTGTTGGTTTCATTAAGAGGAGGAGACACAGGAATGGTACTTTGTGTGTTTTCTCCTTTAAGTGAACCACATGCAGAGAGTGCTTCAGGGAGAATCAAAACGGAGAGGCTATTTTTAGGGTCCCAACTGAGGTTTTATTTGTCTGGTGCCCTTGCAGGTGCTAAATCACTCTTATTTTAGAAATGGTGCCTTGGCCTAAATCAATCACTGCAGTATTAACCTGGCCCTATAGCCCACCAGGGACAACAGCTCTCTCTCTTTCTCTGTCTCCCTCTCTCTGTGACCTCTACTTCTTAACCCTCATTGTTTTTTTTTTTTATTCTAGCACCCAGCCAAGACATCTCTGATTCTCACACAGACACTGCTAGAGTCAGGATCTATTTTATTTGTCCTACTTCTTGTCGAAGAGTGATACGTGCTATTCAGTGTAGGTACTTTGCGCTGTGTTGAATACCTCTTTAAATGTTCTGTAACTGCTGAAAAGGGCATTTTCATTGAACCTAATGCCAACATAAAAGGAGGCTAATGTGCAGAAGTATAGTTAGCCTAAAATAGCCCTCTCTGTTGTGCATGTGTGTCCCTCAGGGTGGTACGGCATCGTTGTATGTCCTCCACACACTCTTCACTACTTCTTAGGATAAGGAACTGAGGCCACCTAGTGTAAAGCTGTGCCTCAGTGGAGCACCTGATCAGGGTTGAGTCCATCCGCAGCCCTGTACCCCCATTACTCTGTGCTTGACCTGAAATCAGCCGCATGCTATATAGGGCCATTGGAAGACAGATTGTCCCTTATGCCAGTAGGAGTCCAGGGTCTCACGCTAGGACAACACTGAAGGAGGTGGCAGGTGGAAGGAGAGGGCCTGGCCATTGCTATTTTCTGCCTGGATGCCACATGTCCGGGGCGGGGATCCCATGTGACTGCAAGTGTGTAGTGACATTGATTCTGAAGATCAGGGTGTCTGTTATCATATTGGAGCTAAAAAGTAACTAATAATTATGGCTGATATCAGTTAATACTTTAACAGTTTTAGTTAATTGGTGCTTTCCTGGCTGACATATTTGTCAGTTGTGAAATGTCTCAGATCACAACTGTCGTGGTTTGAAACAAATAATGTAGTGAGGGGAATATAGTCTCAGAATTTCAGTGATTTTGTTGGTTTCTGTTAATTAGCTGTTTTTATCATCATTTTTTATACCATGTTATCTCATGTTAAGAGCACGTTTTACATCTTGTGTTAACCTGTATGGTATTTTTTGTGCTCAAATGTACTAGTATTGTTGTAAATAAACTGGCAGCGATTGTAACCTTTGCGGTCTCTGGGCTAAAATTGGCAAATCAGTTTGGAACCATTAAATCCAAAGTGGGCAATAATTCTCTTGATGATAAAATTGGCAGTTGATTATCGGTACTTCTCTAAAAAGAAATTTATTGAGGTGTACTATTTCTAAAGCACTGGGACTTCAGTAAACCACACTGAGAGCCTCAGAACCGTGGTCAAGAGTTGTGTAACAATATGTCTCAATATGCTGATCAACGCTGACCAACTGCATGTATCATCACAAAGAGAGCGTAATCAGTGCAGCGTCTGAAACAAATCTTTTGTACTCATATTTGTATAGAATTTATCAGATGTCTGAAAAATAAATATTGAGACATTCAATGAAAATGTCTTGAAGTGTCATGAAGTCATACTTTTGACACATTAAACACTTCCAATTAGGGGCTTTATCTTTTTTTTCACGTGTTTAATACTTTTCCTTTAGTCAATGAAATGACAATTTAAATATTGTATTCATTCATTCATTCATTCATTCATTCATTCATTCAGGGTGTTGCATTGTGAAAGACTTAGAAACACCCTGGGCAGTACATTTTGTAACATCAGGATGTGAAACCATTTAGTGTGACAAATAGATTAAATTAACCTATATTTGTTTATATGAAGAATTTAACACTCAATATATGGTTCAGCCAAACAGTTTTGAGTTTTCTACTGAGTCTAGTAATTATATGATGTTCTGTGCATAATGACAAGTCTGTGGTATGATTTACTTGTTTGTCCTTATTTGTTACAAATAAAATAACTCGGTCAGTTGTGTATACACAGTAAGTGGGTGAAATTGTCCAAATTCTGTTTAATAACGGCGCATTGCAGATTTTTAATTCCACATCCCATGCTGTGCAACTCCACCTATGTTGGCGCAGGTGCTATTATTTCTAACCACCAAAGGAGCAGTCTGGATCACACTGACATCATACCATTATACTGGACTCACAGCTTCATGAAAATAGTCACGTCAAGTAGGAGTTTAATGTCATTTCAACCATATACACTGTACAGTGAAACAAAACAGTGTTCCTCAAGGACCATTGTACAACACAAAGAACAAAAACAGTCCCACAAAGAACAAAAACTGAGCACCACAAAACTGCAATAGTGCAAAAAAAAAAAATATATATATATCTGACTGTCCTGTCCTGCCGTTCATAACGTCCACAAGTTGACAGCACAATCTGTTGCAGTTGCCGCAAATGTCTGCCAAACACATGATCCACTGCTGAGTATTTTTAGAACACATACAGATTATTGCATTATCTCTTTCTCTGTGGCATAGTAAAGCGGGGATTTCCCCTTCTGTGGCGGCTATAGCATTATGCCCAGATGGATACATGATCAATTATTCAGGTCCTGAGCACGCTGGTGTGTCTGCAGTGGATGATGAAGCCGTCTGAGTAGCTTTGCCTTCTGTACTGTTTCCATTCCTCAGCTTTTAATTTCTGTGTGCAAGAATTTCCTTTTCCGACAAATTATATCCAGGTTGAAGGTCAGCAAGGCTTGTTATTGTGAAATGAGGGCAGAATTGTGCTCTGAGGGATATGCAGTCTATGCCAAATGTTCCTCTGTGCTGTGAGAGGCTAGGCGTGGGTGAAAAAAGCATCTGCCACTGTATTTGAAAACAGTGATCTGACATGAATGAGGAATACTTGGTGAATAATTATGAATGTTAATGTACAGTCTCATTCTGAGAGAGTTTTGCAGACATGACTTAAAGGAAAGATTCTCTATTCAGTAATGTTAACATCACAAAGAAAGACTTAGAATTATGAAAATGATATGCAAATGAAAGGCTACTAGCTTCTTGAGCTGAAATAATTATTTAACAATATAGATAATGAGTACACAAAACTGCCAACAAATATCAAATGCAGTCAAAGCAGCATTCGACCTAAAGCAAGTTAATGACTTCACCTGAAGGGAGTGTCTATAGGGTCATTCCAATGTGTGCATAAAGTCAAAAAAAGAATTACTAAAGCTGAAAGCTCAAAAAGAAGGGAGCATTTTCTCAAAACAGTAAAGTAGACCACATACCAGTCTGACTTAGCTTTCCACAGAAGCACATTATCATCAACCAGCTGAGAAGAAAACATCCTCTCAGAACAAGATTCAAGATTCAAGAGCTTTATCTGTCACATACATGGTTATCCAGGACAGCATATAGTGAAATGATAATCTGGCCAGCTCCTAGATTGTGCAAGATAATAATATAAAATAAGAATAAATAAGTTAAATCAGTAATAATAAATAACAAATTTAGTGTAGTGCAAATACTGTTCAAACGAAGTATAAAGTGACTGAGTGGTGCAACATAGTACTATGGATTGGTAGTAGATGAATAAAAGATAAATGGATGATTACTGGTCATGATCATGACCATAAAGCGACATCGGCATGTCCGTGTTTAGAAACCTAATAGCCTGGGGGGAAGAAACTTCTTCTGAGTCTTTCTGTCCTGGCCAGCAGGCAACGAAGATGCTTCCTTGATTTCAGTAAACAGTCAGTAAACAGGAGCCTCCCCTCAACACCAATGCCCTAGCAAACCAAACTACAACTAACGTTACTCCCAACTAACGAACAGGTCGTGCTGTAGGTGATTATTCACAAACATTACCCTTATAAACAGCACTAAAGCTCAGCATGTTACATTACTAGTGCTAGTTTCATTAGTTCTGTTATCAGCCACTTCATAAAACGAACATCTGATAGCTCATCCTGTCACAGTCTTACATACATTAGCTACAGAAAACCAGTTCGTTAGCTTTAAATACAACTCATTTTGTGACCATAGTTTCGTATGGAAAAATTCCACCGGTTATCCTGAAAAGCTATTCACACACAGCTCTTCTAGTGAAATAAAAATACCAAAAGACTGGCTAAATGATGCTGCAGTCTGAAGTGCTAATATGTTAATCTAAATATTAATTATTAGATTAGTTATATTAACTATTGCTTATCTCTTATAGTAGCTTAAAAATATATGTGGGCTTAAGATAGATGCATGAAACAAAGCAACACAGTTTTGCCCAGATCGACAAAAATACAAAGAAAGGTATTGAGAAAACGTATTGAGTAAGAGTCTTTAAATGGCTTTGTTTTTTAAAGCGTGTCATTTGGGCCTTTTCTGTTTACTTTACAGTTGCGTTTTTTTTTTGTTGTTGTTAATTCCAAGGCTCAGTAGTTCATAAATAATTGAGACTTGGGGCGAGATCAATGATAATGCCACTAAAAGGGCAACACTACATTAACCTCACTGCCAAAGCTGATGGCTGTTTATGAATGTGCGCCTTTTAACTAAATTGAATCTGTCAGTAGTTGTTTTAACTCTTTCATGTCAGTTCTCAATTGATTAATATGACTGCATTATACATAATTTATACTGGCACAAAAAGCCCCTTGGCTCTTTATGGCAGACTTTGGAATTATATTGAATTAAATGAAGACGTTCCGTTTTCACGGTGCAACTTGTGGTTAGCGTTGAAAATTTGCACTCACAGCTTTTGTGCAAGTTTAATGTTTTGGTAAACCTGCTACATAACACTCACATAATCATGCCATTAGCATGACATGGATGATGTCATATGCTTGTCGTGACAGATTAAGTCCATATAACAGTGTTAGGATACCATTGCCAGTAATTTTCATGAGCGATGTTACAACGCTTGATGTCAAGATTATTTCACATGCTGATTAAAAGTTATGACATCAAGTATTATAGTATTACACTGTCATATCAATGGACATATTGCCACGACATCAAATGACATGTTCTTTTAGATGTTTATGACATTGTTATGCCAATATTTTACCGTATATAAGTAAAGTGTTGGCAGCTTTTTAAATTCATGAGCATTATTTTTCTCTGATGTTTCTTTTCCCCACAGTCCTATAGAATCCTGTCAGAATTTCTACAAAGACTTCACGTTACAAATTGACATGGCATTCAACGTGTTCTTCTTACTCTACTTTGGGCTGCGTGTAAGTATCTCTACAAGATCATTATTTTTGTTATCTATTTGAAAATGTCCTCTAAGCCACAGAAATGCTGTGATGGCTTATGTTAACCTTATGCATTGACATGATATACTACAAGAACATGTATATGGACCTGCTCTCAATACTACATATAATACTTAATTGGGGGTGGTGGGAGATGAAAGAACACAAATTTCACAACATTGTGGAGAGCCACATATAATTATTAATATTTTTATTGTACTAAGTTCATTGGTAGGCTTGCACATCACCATGGATAAAATCTGCTCAATATGTAATTGTCTGAGGAAATGTTTCTGTTGTTTTATCTGCTTCAAAAATCTATGTATCTTAAAAAAATGACTGAAGTAAGAGCGTAATTTGCAGCCAAACTGAATAACTTATAATATATGCAGTATGTGATATTGCAATACTTACCATATCACACATCCTTAAGAACTGCAGTTTGATTCTCATCTTTGTAGTTACTTGAATAATAATTACTGAAAAATATACTTGCTTTTAAGGGGTTAAATATGATCCATTTTTTTTCATTTCTCATTTCTCTTTCACTCTGTGTCCTCAGTTCATCGCAGCCAATGATAAGCTGTGGTTCTGGCTGGAGGTGAATTCGGTGGTGGACTTCTTCACTGTGCCGCCAGTGTTTGTATCAGTGTATCTGAACAGGAGCTGGCTGGGTGAGTCTCTAACCCATCCCCCTATCCTCCTTCTCTCTCTCTCTCTCTCCCGAACTCTCCCCCTCAGCACTGGAGCCCGGGGCATCAGTCAGTGCCCACTGCTCATCCTCAGTGACAGGGCCTCCGTCCGCCACTGCAACGATGGAATGATCAGACAGGAGGTAGACAAGGGAGCAGGATGATGAGGAGGAGGCAAAGGCGAATGTTAGGGCAGGCTATCTTATTAAAATGAAGCCCGGGTGCTACATTTGTTGTCACGTCCTGTTCACTGAAAGGCTGAGAAATGAACTGAAATGCCACCTAATGGACAGGCATGTGAGGGAAGAGGTGATGCGTTGTGAGCACAGGTAAATGACAGGCATGCAGACGGGGCCAAGACGGAGGACACGGGATCTGACTCTTGTGGTCCAGGGCTATAAACACCACTGAAATTTGTTATACCAAAGGAATAATCGTGTCATCTTTAGGTATGTCATACCCATAGATGTTTTTCAGTGGTTCTCAGTCAGGGTGTTGTGGCTATCTGTGAGGTTGCAATACCATTTTAGCGAGTTGCAGGATGGTTTATCGAAAAAAAAAAAATATATAGATCTATAATGTTTCTAATGTATGAGTGACTTGTTCATAAAATGTCCCACTCTAACACAGCAGGATCCTCAGAGTGCTTGCAGTGCTGATTTCGGACCCGATGAACTTTTGTTGTAATTTTTATTATGCTTTCTGACAAGTCAACAGAGCTTCCTACCATATGTGTATCAGCATTACATGATTAGTAAACAGTGTTAAACATACATATATGTGTCTATATATTTTGATGGTGTTGCAAAAAACCTGTTGAAAGGCGATAAATATTTACATTTAAAACTGTAAATAGCGCCAAATAGTTTTATCAATTGTCTGCAATGGCTTTTGCAATATTGTTATGAATTTAGTAGCCATCAAGTCTGATAAAGTCCCAATAAAAGCCTGAGAAAAGCTGAAAAAGGAACACGGCATGTGTTTAGACCAAAATGAAGTGCAAAATTATCCTGCCCATGCTAGAGACCATATTTTCTGAAAGGAGAAATATGTAGAAGAGTAGAGCTGAAGTGAGTATCAGGGATAAATTGAGAGGGGCTCATCTTAGTTTAGGAACCCTAATATGCATTTTCGGGGGGGGGGGTTGTCGTGACTCAAAAATGTTGAGACCACTATTGTAGTTGACTCGATCAGGTCAACTGTTTAGGAGCCAGCGGGGTGGCTAAACGCTCCATGCTGATTCACTTCCCCATTGGTAATGATTTTCTGTCAGGCCGTGTCTGTGTCAAAACTGGGGGTGACCCACAGGTGAGGCAAAAGTGCAGTGTCAGGGGACTGAGGAAACTGCACTAGTGATATTTTTGCCTGTGTGTGTGAGAGAGAGAGAGAGAGAGAGAGAGTGACTGTGAGTGTTCTTTTGGCAGGGTGGAACTGGGGCAGTAACTCTGTCCCTCAAAGGCACTGCAGTCTGCACAATAAATGCAAATGCAGCTCCTCACACACACACACACACACACACACACACACACACACACACACACACACACACACACACACACACACACACACATGCAAACATACATACTGGTGTTTATCCTAATTCTTACCTGGTATTGAAGAGCGAAAGAACTTTACAAACTGTGTAACTATGAAGTTAATGATGAAACACTTCATAAAGTACTACCTTACGTGATGTGTGTGCTGTATTCCAGCAGCTATGTTGTTTTATTAATAATGCCTTGTTAAGCTGGTATGGATGAGGCAATCATTTGTCATGCTACTGTTCGCTTTACTGTGAGGTCTAAAACACTCACACTGGCTGAAGTCCTCTGCACCCGGCTCTCAGCCCTGAGGAGCAAAGGCTCAAAGATGATGAAAGAATATGAAATATCCTCTGTGCAAAATCTCCAGCAAGGACGTGCACGCATGTTACATGCAAAATATCATCAATGGAGTAATCTTGCTTGTTAAGTGAGTAATTCAGCCTCCTTCATCATACACCAGGGCTTTTATCATCAAACCCACACTGGTGAAAGTGGTGTTCTAATGAGGAGGAATACCAAACACTTGCACACTGCAATTATTTTAGGACATTAAAGTCTCATAATAATTTGACAATATTATAAATAATAATGCATGGATGCCTGCAGTACAGCGGCGTCGGCTAATTGTGGGTCTGATCCCCAGTTATGCCACAGCCATTCATGGCCAGAAGCCAAAAAGAGCAGAATTCCCATCCCTCTCCCCAATCACTCATCATGATGCTGGCAGTCTTCTGTTAGCTGAAGTAACAGAACTGGGAGTTTGTGTTCTCTTTAAAGTGCTTGGAGTCAATGTCGAGTGACGAAATGTGGTGGTGCTTCATGTGACTCTGAAGCACTGTCAGCCTTCACTCTCCCAGTGTTGGTAGGATCATGTGATTTGGAGAGTCCTAAGCAGTGGGTTGGACATGACTAAGGGTGTACTCACACTAGGCCGGGTTGCCATGCACAGTGGCCTCCCCACTCCCCCCACAGGTCTGCGCTCACAGTGCCCTTAATGTTCCGCTTTTGTCATCACATTACTCACTGCTTTATCCTTTTGTACCTTGTCATTTGTTCAGTGGTTCCTTGGTATCCACAAACTTGGGTTCAATTTAACCAAATATCTCAGAATTCTGTGTTGTCTTCAGTTGTTCCTGTATTCTCTCATCTGTCCAAATTTCCAGCAATCACTGCATCTCCACCATAGACCAAAGCCTTTGTGCCGTAGACCAAACTTATGTTCGTTAAATGGGACTGTTGTGCTTGAGCTCCATACTTGGGCATAGTTAGCGTTCACACTAGATGCGCACCTTGCTTGAGTCCAGCTGAAATGGAAATGGACTTGAACCACGGCAAACTATGCATAGCTTTTCAAAGGTTCTAAAATAATGCACTGGAATAAGAAAAGCGTTAAAAAAGGGTTTATTAAAATCTAAAAACCCTGAGCAACAGCCATTTGGAGAATTAAAAAAAATTGTTTTCGAAGTTTTGTTTTCGAAGTCATTGTGACAGCCCTACTTGTCAGCTGGTTTTATCATAATGTTTATTTATTATGATCTGCGCATCAAAAATAATATTAGGTCATGCACAAATTCCCATGGCACATTCAATTTTATATTAAATAGAGCATATTTACATTAAATAGAGCATATTTTATGTCGACATGTGTCATGTTAATGCACGGTAGAGTCCATACTTGATTTTATATTGACACCTGATTTTATAGTTGCAGTACCATAATAAAGTAAATAATCCTTCCTTCCTAACAGGAGGGAAAAACTTGTGTATTTTCAGAGGCTGTTCTCCGCTGTAGCATCTTTGTACTTGAGCAGGACTTTCCAGTCATTTTACCTCTTTTGAAACTGGACATTAATTAAGAGAAGCATGTCACTAAGGTGAAGGACAATGCCAGCTCCACTTGAGGAAAATAGAAATTAATCTTCTTAAAGTGTCATAAAGCAAGCACTTCTCCCAGGAGGACTGTGCGGATTAGTAAAAGGTTCCGTTCAAACCGTGCAAGCTGCAAGCCTTATTTCCTTCTCCGCCCAGGCAATTAACGACAGCCTTGACCCTCGTTTCGCACTGCTGAATATAAAACGAAGGCATTTTGTGATCTAAGGCCTTCTAAGAAGAGCTCTCTCAGCACTGGTCCTCATGGGCCACACTGAGCAGAGTACAGTAATTACACGAGCTAACATGCAGACATCTTGAGGATGCTCATAGTGGTTTGCTGGACTGAAAATGTTTCTTTTCGAACCCCTCTTAAGCTTTTCATAGTATAATTCTTGTGGACTGTGCACTATATTGCAAGATCAAAGACACAGCTCACTGTTGATATTGACAAGTATTGGTTACTGTACTGTAGCATAGTTAACACTCTCAGCATGTGAGGTTTATGACATCTTAGCCAACAGGGTGTTTCCCCGTATTACTGAATGTGCTTGTAATGTATGTTACATAACACTGCCACCTGGTGGTTGAAAGCAGATTTTTCTCTTGGAAAAAGGCAGCTTTGCTGCCACATTGCTGGCATGACTAGTCTTCGCTATAGCAAACAGGAAGCGTCTGTGTCAAAAGAACATGACCAACATGAGAGGAGGAAACCAATTTGTGCTGTAAGCCTCTTTCACATGCAGAATCCCCCCCACCACCACCAGATCTCACATGGCAGGCCTAACTGGCAGTGCAATACATGACCAGTGCATTCTGGGAGCTGTTTGCCCCGCTGGGAGTAATCCAGGACATTATCCCCTATACAAATGTCCATCTCGTTGATTGAGAAGAGGAACCAGTGGCTTGTAACAGCGAGGCACGTGATGTGTAGTGTGAGTGAGAGCTTGCGGATGTGAATGAAGCGGACTAGTGTGGTGCCAAACCCTCAATGAGCATCTGTCGTTTGTACACATGTGTTCCCTAAGCCTCACCCAGCATGTTGCGTTGGCCCAGTCGCCTTTGCCCTGATCTTCTTCTCTCTGCCTTGTTCTGCATGTGCCTTGCCCACTGTGTGCCTCATTCAGCAGACTGCAGGAGTTTGTGAACCTATGGTGCATTTGTTGAACACAAATTGTTTTTTTTGTTTTTTTTTGTTTTTTTTTGGAGGAGAATGAATGAAGCTATCCAATTCAATTGCAAATCTTTACTGATTTTTAATTAACAGATTTAATACATCATGAAGTCTCAAGTTGCAGATTTATATCATAACGACTCAGTTGCAGTTTAGATTGATTTAATTACTTTTGTATGATCAGAATCAGTAATTATAATTTATTTATTATTTATTTCGATATGATCAGAATTAGTTAATATATATGTTTTTTTTTTTTTTTTTTTTTTTTTTTTAACCTTGTGTTGACATAGTAGTGGAATACACACAACACAAACATTTGACCAAACCTTTTTTCTTTTGCTTTTTGAAAAAGGTGCAAGAAATGTATGGCCTAGAGTGTATAATTCATTGGATGTTAATGATAAACTGAAATGGACTCTTACATTTCAAAATCAATGCAGTTGAATGCCCCCCTAATGACCACACAGTGAGAACATCCCTCGAGCATAAAGATCATGCATAAAACGAGATGGGATGATGCTCTAGCAGAGTACAGTGGATTTCAGCGTCTCATGAATTCAAAGCAGGATTACAGGTCTTAATTTAGTCCGCGATTACGTTATCAAAAATTGTTTATTTGCACAGTACATTGTAAGACAGCAGCTACATTTCAATATCGCTTTGGCCCCAAAGAAACAAACATCACCACTGTCAGCATAGTGCTTATGATTAACTTTAGGATTATTATTTTTTCCCTGTTTTATTTATTTTTTTATTTTCCAATTTCAACTGCTGTAAATCCCCTGAAGGGTTCAGGACATGCAGAAGCACTTCACCTCATCCAGACGTAGAGCATTAGTGTCAGGCAAAAAAAAAATCCCATGAGTCCCTTTGGTGATGGAGAGGGGGGCAAAGGGTAGATGTATGCGTGGGCGCTGCAGATTAAAGCGCTGAAATGATGAGCCTTGCTATCCCTCTGCTCACAGACAGACGGCCAGGCGGCACTGCTACAGGTGTCTCTTTTAGATTGTGCTTCATCCAGGGCTTGTAATACACTCTGTCTTATAGGCTGCCGAGTGCCAGAGCTGTTAGACTGGGTGTTTTGTTTCTATCTCAGTGACTTGAGGGCAGATTTAGATTGTTATTTCTCAAAGTTGTGTAGAAGCATCTGTGAAGTTTTGGAGGAGCAGGATCAGAGCAGATAATCAGAGCCATGATCTCCAGTAAGATCCTAGTGTTCCGCGGCCTGCGGGGCACTCTGCAGACTGAGGCTGTCCAGGACAACCCCAGACGCAAGAAGTCGTGCGGTGATCTCTTTCACAACGGCTACCGTGTGAGAACAGGAGAGGCTAAAGAGAGCAATGGCCTCCTCCACTCTCTCTCCTCCTGCCTCCGTGTGCTCTCCAACTGGGGTAAGAGAGTGTGACCAGGGGTTTCTCTGGTCCTGACTCGGATATAATGTGTTTTCGGTTTAAGTTTAGAGTTTATTTAAATATGTTGCATTGGTATTAGGGCTGTATCATATGGGCAAAGTAGTAGCATTGAAATTATATTACTGTATGTTGTGATATTTATTATTGTAAACACATTGGTAAATCAGTAATATGCCTGAATTATGCTGACTAAATACCTCACTTTTTTAAACTGTGTGAATATCTTGATTTATCAGAACACCCACAGAAACACTCATCTTGAACTGTGATTAGTCACATGCTCATAGAACACAGTAAAGAACAGTGTGGTTGGTTAGGGAACTTATTTGCATTAGGACTGTCACGATTACTCAACTCAACTACGTGATAACAAAAGAGATTAGTGGTCAAAATTTACCTTCTTGACGAATTAGCAGAAGTTATAAACAGAGCCTAATGGACACACACGTTTATATCAATTTTTTTTGCTGATATTTTGCATGGTGTTTTTATATTTTAAACTTTATAATACGTCTTTTTCCAAAGTATTTTGGGGTCTTTAAGAGGATAAGCATGGTGTGTATATTTTGTCCATTTTTATTGTTTGGCCTATTTAACAGTTTCGTTAATAATCAAAATAATAATTAATCAGCAGATTAATTGACTGCTGATACTATTGGAAGTGACGGGCCCAATTATATGCATTTAAGTATTGTACCACATATTTGAGGCTCCAAAAATGCACTGTTTAAACGGCCGGGGAGTCAGATCTCTGTCGTGTGATGGTGTAAATCTTCCCAATCCCAGTGTCTGAATAGTGGTGTGATGCGACGTGAGGAGTGTTATTTATCTAATCATGGAACTGTGTGTGTGTGTGTGTGTGTGTGTGTGTGTGTGTGTGTGTGTGTGTGTGTGTGTGTGTGTGTGTGTGTGTGT
>JBBPCZ010000156.1:14536917-14589002 GCA_037974445.1 Brycinus macrolepidotus | reverse complement strand
TGTGTGTGTGTGTGTGTGTGTGTGTGTGTGTGTGTGTGTGAGAGAGAGAGAGAGAGAGAGAGAGAGAGAGAGTGAGAATGTGTGTAATGCATGGCTGTGAGAGCAGGGCTAGATTGATGTTATGTAAGCAGCCTGGTGAAGCAGGTGTTGCATTGTTCTTTAATCTGTTCTTTGATGCGCTCATTTTGGCACCTATCTCACACTCTTACATTCTCTCTCTCTCTCGCGCACACACACACACACACACACACACACACACACACAAACACACACATACACACAGATACACACTCTTCTTGATGGTAAAAAGCTATGCACGTCTCAGTCTTTTGTTTTTCTTTTCATGTTGGTTTCTTGTGAAGTAGTAAAGAGTGCACTAGTCACCACTCTCACTGCTTTGAACTCTGGGTAATAAGTGTCACTTCAAAGTGAACTGAAATAAAAACATTCCATTTTCAAGACCTGTGTCTTTCCTTAAAACACTTTGAAGTCGCGAGTCTGCGTTGTCGCTTTGCTATGATGTTTGAATGTAAATACATAAATACATAATTACCTGATTCATTACACTAATTACATTTACATTAGATTTCCATTTTGTAGCAACAGGTTTGAATCTGTGCTGATGTTTTCTGCTTCTTTCCGTGTTATGATGTTATGAGATGATATTTTTAAACAAAAATAGTCTTCTAAACAAGACTGTAATTATATTCAGATCATCGTAAACTGGACTACATAGAAATATCCCTCTGCTTTTCTACTCACAAACCCAGATGTGGTATCAAATGAAAGTTTGGAATCTCATATTTGTCAAAAATGTCCCTGTTTGTTTCCATTAGCCACCGTTGAGAACCCATTCATAAGAAATTACAACATGTACAGTGGGTATAGAAAAGAATCCACCCTTCGAAATTTTCACATTTTGTTGTTTTGCAGCCTGAAATAAAGACAAACCCACAGGCACTCATAAACACATACAAATAAATTCCAGCTGTACTCACTCAAAGCAAGTAAAATATATGAGAGCAACAGAAAAAAAAAAAAACAGAATTACTGAGAATTACTGTAGACTGTGCAATATTTGCCCACTCTTCTATGCAAAACTGTTTAAGCTCAGTCAAATTGAATGGTGACTGTTGGTGGACTGCAATCTTCAAGTCATTCCACAGATTTTCAACAGGGTTTAAGTCTGGGCTCTGGTTAACCCATGCAAGGACATTCACCTTTCCTCCTTCAGTCACTGTGTGGTAAGTTTTGCTGTGTGCTTTGAGTCATTGTCAGGTTGAAAGGAGAACCTACCATTGATGACTTTCTGGCTGAGGGCTGAAGGTTTTCCTCAAGAATTTTACTTTATTTTGCCCCATCCATTTTTCCTTAATTCCTGACAAGTGCTCCAGTCCCTGCTGCAGAGAAACACCCCCACAGCAGGATCCTACTACCCCCATGCTCTACTGTAGGTATGGTGTTTATTGGAAGGTGAGCTGTATTGGCTTTCTGCCAGATGTACTGTTGGTGTAGAGGCCAAATAGGTTGAGGTATGTTTTGCGAAGCTCACTTGAGATGTAATGCAGGCTTTCTTGAGGAGAGGCTTTTTCTTGCAGTCCTCCCATACAAACCACATTTGTGGAGCACTTGTGATATTGTTGTCACGTGCACACAATGACCACTCTTTGCCATAAATTCTTGTAACTTCTTAATTATAGACATTACTGTGCTTTACTGTGCATTACTGTGATTGATAAAGCCTTTGAAATCTCCTGATGTGTGCCTGTCCACACCTTGTGCCTGTCCGTGCCTGATCCCTGAGATCTTTTGACAGTCCCTTACCTCCCATAGTTGACTGTTTGCTCACAGTTGCACTACCAAGAACTGGAATGCTCCAGGAATAGCTGTCTTTATGCTGACCTAATCAAAACTATTACAGTTGATCACAAGAGGAAGCCAGTTAGCTTGGTGTGCAATGGAGAACATGATTAGTTACACCTGATTGAGGTAACGTGTTTCTAGGAGGGCGGTGATCCTTTATCCATCTCAGAGATTCTGGCTTTTTATTTTGTATTTTTTTCTAAATTGTTGCCATCATATCTTTTACTTGAATGTTATAAAGAATCATATAGAATTCTTTTCTATACCTGCTGGATTTGTCATTGCTTGGCCACTGAACTATGTTAAACTGTGATTGTAAGAGCTTTTCTATTGGTCCATTCATTGTGTACCTTTCACAGAATGTACAGGTCAGATGGTGTTTTTCAGTTATGTAAAAAAAAAAGTAAAACGTTTCAAAAATATAGAGACAAGGTTTAATTCCAACAACGAAGATATGTTATGATGAGTTAAAGTGGAATTCCAGTAGTTTCCCAAAAGTTTAATTGGGGTCATGAAAAAGCTTTTCTAAGATTAAACAGATCATGATGTGAATGCTTTGTATGGATGTTTACCTGTCTTTCTTTATGGCCACACTGTGCTGATGTTGATGGTCTCATACCTTATGTACGGATGGTCAAATTGAAGAGTTTGATTCCAAAAGACCATTTTTAAGTTATTTTCTCTTTTTTTGTGATGTATGTTGTTGATGTTGTTTACATATAGCAATACTGTATATGATTAAAACCACCATTATTTGCTATATAGAAATATGTTCTGCATTAAACATCAGCTCTTCAACTGTAAGCTAACTATGTGGTCAAACTATCCTTTCCCTGATTGTTTATTAATGTTTTTTTCATGTCACCCATGGAAATATATGGCGTGTAACCTTTCCCCTCTTTTTTTCTTGCAGGTCTGAGATTTCTAAGAGCCTTGAGATTGATACAATTCTCAGAAATATTACAGTTTTTGAATATCTTAAAAACAAGGTAAGGCCGACCACCTGCTCTCTGCAATGTTCCTTTGTTGCCAAGTAATGACTGTGATGGTAAGACTTTAGTTAAAGGTACAATAAGCAGCGAAACATTGCGCTTGTACATGCACATTGTTGACTCGCTGCTAATCACTGTCTTCATAGCTTGGTGAGTTGTTGCACCAGGAATCATGGTAATCACACTGTACAAGCAAAGGCTATTTTCTTACAGTCTTCTGCGAGCTTTCTCTTCATGTCACTTTGTCTGTATCTGTATCCCTCAGTCTTAAGTTCTAACAGTTAGGCCTCATTCTTCTTATTGTACCTTTACACTCCTCCGAGCTCGCTTAGTGATTTCCTCCTCACTCTCCGAGGCTTTGCACTCTTTGTGCATCTCTAGTATTCATCCAGCCGCCTCGCAGAGAGCCCCCCCAGCTTTGACCCAGATGTCGGCCAGAGCTTATAGCTCCGCAGAGTGTTTTGATGTTAATCCCACACTGTATCTGCGTTTAGCGTGCTGTAGGTGAGAGCACGATGCAACCTGATGAATGGAAATGCCTGGGGCTGAGGCAAACAGGCACTGATTGATTCCTCCTTCAGCAGACCAGGCATGAGAGATGTGCTCCATCTGACTCTGTGGCATTTTGATGCGATTAAGTCGAGGAAAACCAAGGAGGAAAGGAAAACATGGCATGCTCTCTGTGGCCATGAGATTCGTAGCAGGTTATTTCCGTTGGCACCTCAGAAATTGTGTTTCATTCTTTAAGTGCGGCAGGCGGCCTCTGCACTAGCAAGGCAGAATGCAAGAAATTGCTGAAACTGACTTGAATTGAGAGCACACAGCTCTTGCCCAAAAGTGGTGGATCAGGGCGTCAATTGTCTTTAGCTTCAGTGACCCACATAGCTATCTTTTGCCCAACACTTTGGTGAAAAGCAGAGCTTTAGGCAGGGCTGAGATTCCCAGTATATGAATTTGAAATGGTCTTTTTATAATAACCTGTTTATTTGCTCCCAGTAAACGGTGAAGTGGCGGTGACCCTGGCCAACCCCGCCATGTGTGTGTTGGGCTCAGTAGATGACTGATTAATCTGTACGTCAGTGCGATGTGTTTCACTTTGAGAGGTGTGATGTAACTCTCGTCTCTCACAGTAATTCCATCAAGCTGGTGAACCTGTGTTCCATCTTCATAAGCACATGGCTCACAGCTGCAGGATTCATTCATCTGGTGAGTGAGAAAACACACACGAGCCCCCCAACACCCCCCCCCCCCCCAACCTCACCAAGGCAAACAAACATTTGAGTATAGGTAACAAACCGTGAAGAGGAACGAATCACGCACTGAAGCTGAGGCCTTCATTCGGTTTTGTTACAGCAAAGATGCTAAAAATTCAGTTTTTCTTTCTATTCCCTTATCAGGATATGCCAGAGGACATCTGTGCCACTAGATGGCAGCAGAGACTCTGAACTACAGTAAAGCCACCTGTTTGATTCCTCTCACAGTTCAAGCACGTAAAACCCCTCTTGAGTGCCCCACATTCAGTGGTGGCTATAATCTGAATAAACAGTAGGTGGCTGTAGAGGATCAGGCTTAGAGTTGTACTCAGAGGCCTTGACTCTTTTCAGTAATGCTGTTCATGCTCTCCCCCCTTCAGGTGGAAAACTCAGGGGATCCTTGGGAAAATTTCCAAAATTCTCAACCACTTTCATATTGGGAATGTGTGTACTTACTCATGGTCACTATGTCCACGGTGGGCTATGGAGACGTCTGTGCGAAAACCACCCTCGGCCGCCTTTTCATGGTCTTCTTCATTCTCGGCGGTCTGGTAAAAATGACTTTTCTCTCGTCTGCACATTGTCTGATGATCCTCTCCACACACATCATCCATCACGTCACCTAGATGAAAACAATCCTGCTCTATACAAAGTCCATTACTGTCACCTACCCATAGTCTTCATAATGTCCCAGTGAAATACTTTCCACTTTGTATATTTCCAGTGTCTTTACAATGCCTGTTCTCCACTGTCAAAGATCTCTCCTTCTGTTTTGCCACTGTAGCACATGTAGATTTTACATGTATATGTAAGTTGAGTAGAGTTTTGTTAGTTAATACCCATTGCTCTTCACCTCTGATCTGATATGTGATATTTTTTAGTAATTCTAGTATGTAAGAAATGTGTTTTGAAAATCTGATAATGTTGTTGCTATTCTCTTAAAGCAGTTGCGGTTTCAGGAGACCCCACCCTTCTGTGTCCCTCCCCGAATTCCAACAAACACGGTGGCAGGAGGATGGCCCATAGTTCTGTCTGAACGTGACCACAGCAACAGCAGCCCTAAACACACTGCTAATAACCTTCAGTTGTAGCTACACATACACACCAGTCTAGTAGCTGCATAGTTTATTCCAATGATATTTCTGAACACATACGACTTACCGACTACAGTACAGACTAAACCAATAAAGCCAAACACATACAGGTTACAGACTACAATGCAGACTAAACCAACAAAGCCAAACACATACGGGTTACAGACTACAATGCAGACTAAACCAATAAAGCTAAATACATACGAGTTACAGACCTCAATACAGACTAAACCAATAGAGCCAAATACTTACGGCTTACAGACATCAGTACAGAATAAATCACTATAGCCAAACACATATTTTACGTACTTCAACGCAGACTAAATCACTTTAGCCAAAAATACAGTTTACAGACAGTTTACAAACTACAAAAAAGACCCAATAGTCCCAAATGCCTGCAACGTATGATTTACAATACTGACCAAAACTATAGCCACACAGATTACAGAGTACAGAACGAATTATCACTGTCATAAGAAAACCTCACATTTCTAAAATGGCAACATTATAGGAGAAGGAAAGAGTTTTAACATGTGTTAATGTAACGTAAAAATGTTTTAGAACTTCTGCTGGTCCACTCGTCGTAAAACGCTGGCACAAAGTAAAGGGTAGCTGGAAAATAAATAATTAAATAGTACAAATACAGTTGATGTATTACAGTACAAACCAGTTACCAGTTCATTCGACTTATAGACTCCAGATATAAACCAAATAGTCTAAAAAACAGACTACAACACAGAAACGGTCCATATAGTAACAGTGTACACAGACAGAAAGCAGATTTGATGTTCCAACACAGAGCAGATCAGACACAGACTACACTCAGATGCCGAGCGGATGCAGGCCGTGCTGAGACACAGATAAAGGCCCAGCTGTCATGGAGTTACCATAGCGATGTGTTCTTTCTTTGTTTCGGAGAGGTCTGGAAGTTATCATAGCCCTGTTCCCTGCTTTCTATCAGCAGCCCAATTAATGACTTCAGTATGGAAATGTTGTAAAGCGTCAGCTCTGATCAGACAGATGTCATAATTCATTCTGGCCCTAGAGAGCCGCTGCACAGCTGAGGAAGGCCTCAGACGGGACAGGGATCCGCGTTCAGGAGGCGAAACAGAGCAAAGCTTTCGTCAGGACAGGAGGCTGCGAACTATGCAAAATGCATCCAGCTCATTTCCAGCCACACTAATGAGTCTTAATGTGTTTTGCAGCTGTGGGCGTTCAGCCTGGACTATTCAAATCAACCTGCCACATCATCAGTGTTTGTTGGACAAAACATGGCACATAGGTTTTTTTTTTTCTTCTTCGTCTTCTTCTTTTTTTAATATTTTTTCCTCTGCGTGAGATGGTGCCATCACAATGTGATGGATGATCTGATACGCCGTTTTTTACTTTTTAACTTTTTTTTTTCTCTCTCTCTGAAGGAGTGACCTTTGATATCTGCACTTTTCTCAGTGATGTTCTTTTTTCTCATTGGATTGCGACCATTTTTCCCCCAGATTAAAACAATGCTATTTTACAGGACACGTTTTTGTGAAATTCTCAGAACCTTTTTCTGAATTCCTCTGCTAAATATATTTTCAGAAAAAAACCCCAGTACTAAACACTCAAAGGAAATCCCTAATAGTTTCCAAAAGCCAAATGACAAAAAAAAAAAAAATTCGCAAATATACTTTTTCTCAACCAGCTCGATGGCTCCCTGAACAACCTGTGCTCTCCTCAAGACGATGGTGGGGAGTGTGTGTGGAGAAGCGCGTGCCTCCTTGGACCAGTCTCTCCGCTCTTTTTTAGTCTCTGCTTCTGTCTCCTATCTTCTCCTTAGGCCATGTTTGCCAGCTACGTCCCTGAAATCATAGAGTTAATAGGAAACCGCAAGAAATATGGTGGTTCCTATAGTGCGGTTAATGGCAGAAAGTAAGTATTCCAGGAGGCTCTGCTGCCTCGGCCGCAGTAGAACCCCTCTCTGCATGCCCTTTTCTTTTTCTGTTCCATGCATGTAGGCCATGTTTGCTCGCTACGTGCCAGAAATTGCTGCTCTCATCCTTAATCGGAAGAAATACGGAGGGAGTTATAACTCGACCCGAGGCAGAAAGTAAGTCCAAATCCAGAAGCAGGTGTGGTTGTGTGACTCAAGCGCGTCCCTCATAGAGGGGATTAGCATAGTGTATGTAGGCTGTGTGATGAAACGTTAGAAATTAGAGGTAGCATTAAAAGAGAAATGAATGTCACACTGTGACTGGAGACCTTGGCCATGAAAGCCACATGTCCATGCCCTTTGCTCTGTGTCTGTGGCTTCCTTTATTCAACACATCCTATTTGCTGCATTTTAATTTTCATTCTAATTTCTAGAGCTTTCATGACTGCTGTTTTTCGTCATTCCTGTTGTGCTACTAATAAAATAAGATTTGATATTATTTTTCCTCATGTGACTTTATGGTATTCTCAGTCTAGTCAGTACATGTCAAGTCTTGTAACTTTCTGAACGAGTCATGAAAACTCTATGAATCGCTTCTAAAACTACTCTTTTGCAATTTGCACTGATGTTTAAAAAAATATATATAATATGCACAGCTATCTTAACTGCATCTTTATGGTTGGTTTGTAAAGTTTCATTTTCATCCTTCTTTTTCCGTTCTGTTTCTGTTATCATTTTGAGTTGAGTGTCCTTTATGCGTGAAACCATCTCTCGCATGCTCTCTGTGACTTGGAGGCGCGTTTGGCTTTTTGTTGGCGGCCGTGCATGTTGCCGTAAGAAAAGCTTTTCCTCGGCTGCGTGTCCATCACCTCATCTCTGTCTGACATGACTCTGGCCCTGATCTTCAGTCAGTTCACACACCCTGAATGCCTGGATGCCTCAGCTCGCGCACTGGAGCCTCTCGATTGCACTTGGCTTGCTTTTTTTTGCCCCGCTTGGTACTTTATCATGTCCCATAGAGTTGTGTTTTTGTTTCTATGTTTTATTTCCGGAGGTTGCCCCTGAATGTGAATGTCTCGAACACTCACTTGTTTCTGGCTCAAACACGGCCCTGTCATCAGCACAGCGATTCTCCCCGAGTGCTCGCGTTTAACGTTTACGTCCTGAACGTTTACGGTGAAGCCTCTCTCTTTTTTTTTGCTCTTTCTCTGTTTCTCTCGCCCTCTCGCTCTCTCTTTATCTTCTATCTATCTATCTCCTCTTTCTCTCTTTCTCTCTCTCTCTCTCAACGTGAAGTAGGCTCACGGTCACGGCTAGCTTTCATCATCTTGAGTTTTAGGGCAAATACTAAGCGGAGAGAGAGTAAAGCCATTAGGAGCCTCTTTGTTTGATGCTGTTTCCCTGTCAGTGAAACAAGATTGATGAAATGTTATGTTTGGCCCCAGCCCTGTGGTTGGATTTGGAGCCTGGTGTTGAGAGAAGGGCTTGTCAGAGGAGAAGACTTTCTCTCCCTCTCCCTCCCTCTCTCTCTTTCTCTCTCACTCACTCTCTCTCTCTCTCTCTCTCTGACCACACACACATGTGGTTGCAATTAGAGGTGGCCAGGATCCAGTTCTGTCCAGAAAGACAGGCACCAGGCTTTGAATTATTGTTTAAATATGGATGTGAGTGTGTGCTTATGAATGGACACATCAAGACACATATAAATAAATGTGTCAGGATATTTATTTGTTTCTTCTGTCGGCACATTTCCTACAGGCTCAGAGTTGGGGAAAATCCCTTCGATTGTCGACAGTGTAATGCTGAATTAACACAAACCTTATAAAAACAGTAATTTACAGTTTATTAGGCACATCTACCTTGTACCAACACTCACTACACACACTAGTGCAACACCTACCGTCATGCCCCTACTCTGTTGGTGTCACTGCTATCCACCACCCGTCAGCAGTGGTCCTATGGTGGTCCCTGTCATAGCACCCATATATGTCAGATTAAATGGGCATTGAATGCAGCTGCAAAGTAAGTCTACTAATTAAGCTAGCAACTGGTTTCTGAATTACTGTTACAAAGCTTGTATACATATATATATATTAAATATGGTTGCATTTAGCATAGGATTTAATGTAAAGAAACATTGAAAATAATCATCCTTTTTGTTTTGTGGGACTTTCAAAAAGAACAGATGGTTCAAAACTAAACATAAAAAATGAAAGAGTAAATAAACTTTTCATTGGTCTACATCTGCAGCTTATACCGAAGTCATGTCAGAGGGGAACTATTTACAATATGGCTAGTTCTTCCACTGTCTCAGCATTGCAAAAGACCCTCTATCCCTGTTTGAAATGTCATGTGAAATGTGATTATACTCTCTCTGAACAGTTCTATGTAAAATTGGCATATCCACTTCGGTATAACATTCTGCGCTGAGGTCCCGACAATTATCGTCTTCTGAGGTGAATCAAGTCCAGCAGTGTGCATGGGTGCCGGCTCAGGGAGTGGTTTTGATGTATAATCTCTGCTATTGAAACCATGCGTATATGCAGGGGTCGCAGCGACTGTGGATGCCAGAGTGAGTGCAGCGTAGCGTTCAGCCGTCAGAACAGTGACAGAGCTGACGCTGGATGTATAGCTGTAATAAAGAGCAGTGCTCTGCTGGCATGGGTTTGCTTCTCTGTGGTTTCCATTAGGGCAGTGCTGAAGCAGAGAGCAGTGTAAACCCTGCGTGAACCCTGAGCTCATACACCTCCTCTGAGCGCGTGTGCTGCCTTGCTACACTGACACTACGGAGCCGGGACTGCCCAGACATGCACATACAGACATGTCCGACTCACGTGTGTGTGTTTGTGTGTGTGTGTGTGTGTGTTTTAACTGCAGTGTAGAGAAGAAGGGTATGGCATGTGTAAATGCCATTACTGACATGGCGCTCCCATAGGACATTAAAGAAAGTGCGATCAGTAGAAGATTACTCATTGGGTTCCTTGTGCTCTGGTGGGATTGATATGGAAAATAAGCGAAGTGTGGCCGGCTCTATAACATTCAGTGTTATGGGACAGTTCATACTGCTGGACTTTCCCCTTAAAGCTTACATGTAATGACATCTGGTTTATATAAATGTATATTAAGGTGCACCTGCAGCCATGTAATTAAATTGTCACCGACCTTGCTGATTGGCCAAAAGCTACAAATATTGCAACACCATAAAATATCACCATATAATTTCTGGATGTTTTTCATCTTTATAAATTTTTTTTTTTATTTTTTATTTTAAATTAATGAAACTTTGATCTGGTTAATGATTGGCCTGTATTCTTTTTGACTAAAATGATTGATATATTGGCTGTTACCAATGGCTAGATTTATCTGGCAGTTGGTCAGACTGCTCACAACATGTATATAAAACATTAAGAAATTGTCCACAGAGACTCATTTCAGTCCTGCCATATCAGTATAGTAAATAACTCTTTTTGTGCACCCCTAATTTAATGCTTATGTTTGAATTTATTTCCAAAATTTTAATTTAACAAGTACATATGTGGACCTTCTGCAGGCTTGTTAGAAAATCCTCCCAGGTGCTGCTTATGAGAATGCCAAGACGGTACATAGCTGCATCAAAGGAAAGAGGGTTCGCTTTGAAGAAGCTAAAATAGAAGATGGTCACTGCATAAATCTATGTGTCATTTTATGGTTTTAAAGTGTTCACTAATATTTTAACATTTAGCAAAATCCTTACACCTTTAATAGGTGCGCTCAAGCTTTTGAGTGGAACTGTATGTTAGGTATATAAGCAGATACACAAAATTTAAGCAAATAATACATAAAATTTAACAGAAACAACAAATCTGGTTAGGGGTGCATCAAGTGCAAAGAGTGCCACAAAAAACCTCTAAATACACCAAGAATGCATTAAGATCCTATTATATATATTTTTTCTTTAAGAAGTTATTTTATAAAGAGGGCATTTAATTAACATGATTATGTACTGTGATTGTGTGATTGTGTTGGATCGGTAAGTTTAGATGCTCTAGAGAAGTCTGTATCAAAACTCTGGTTTGTTTGAGAGTGCAAGTCTAATGCAATCCTCTTCCTAATATTGACACAGCTCGTCCTGAATCACTGATAGTTAATTTACAAGAACTAGCGAGTTATAATGTTGCTGCCAGTGGAGAATTCACTCTTTGCAGTATCAGGACCGTCCCAGTGGATTGACAGGGTTTGACCAATTTAAGGATTAGAGCAGTAAAGATGGTGTCGCTGCTGATGCTGATGTTCGAGCTTTTTTTGTTGTTCATTTGTTTGTTTTTTTTTATTTGATTTCCATATTTTGAGTGGAGTTTTCTTTGCATGCGTCACGGTGCATGCCTGACGATTGCCCTTGTGCATTTGCTTGCTGAGTCTGTGCTGTGTTTTTTTTTTTTCATCTTATCGTGAATAACATTTTGTTGTAAATCCAAGTGTTCTCTCCACCGTGTGTTGTTCTCTGTATAGTGTTGTGTTAATGTTTAGATATTACTTCAGTTAAGCCACTACTTTCAGTAATGTTTTTGAGTGTCTGGTTATTTTTTAGTATCATATGGTACTAAGTCCCGACCAATATCTCAGTTAGCTGATAATATCGACTTGTAGATTTATCAGTATTTAGTGAATTGTATTATATTGTTTTGTAACAATGTCATTAAAACGGAACACAAACCCTTCAATCCTAATCATAGAAATACAGAACAGAAACTAAATACTAACAGAAACCATGAATAATTATGATAGCTACTGTGTGTGTGTGTGTGTGTGTGTGTGTGTGTGTATAAATAATGTAGGACTGTGAGTTTCATTTAACCATATTAAATTAGCCCACGTTATTGGATATCACACTTTTTATCTACTTAAAATGATCAGTCAAGAAATGAGCATATTAGTCGGGCCTTACAAAGTGCTAATTAGTTATTGTTACTTTCAGATGTGCTGCTGTGTAGTGTGTTTCAACTTAAATTTGTGTGGATGTTCATTAGAGATGAAAATTCCATTGCTCTTGTTCAGGGAGAATGCACACCACTCTCTTGATGCTACTGTAGGTCTAGCAAAGGAAAAGTGAAGAGGCCTTTGGCAGCCTTTAATGACATCAGGCTTACCTAATGCTCTCCCACATGCCTCTGCTCTTTTACTTTCACTGTCAATACCGTATGCATGGAGCGAGAGTGTATCCATGGTGGTGAAATACAATCAGTAGCACAGTCACACACCACTGATAACTCATCCAAACACGGAGACAGGATGTCTGACAGAAGCTTGGAGGCTCTTTAGGGCTGTTCCTAAGTAAGAAAAAGTGATATCATTGTCACACAAATCCTTCAGATTCAGTCGAACGTCTAAAGACGATGTTTTGGAATGGGAAAACACGGATAATGTGGGCCTCATCAAACCGCTCCACTGCCAGACGCGGCCGACTCCTCCTAAAGCCATCAGCCCAAACAGAGTCCTCTCATCTCAGGACAGCCAAGCGTGCAATTACCACTGCTCATTAAAATGCTTAGAGGGATAGAGGCAAGATCTGTAAAGATCATTATGTTCAATAGCATCCAGACACTGCTGCAATAAAAGCACATTTGGTCCACTCCCCTCTAGCCAGATCCTCCTGCTGTTTGGCAGGCCTCAGCCTTCTGAGCGCAAACAGACGCTTTCGAATGAAAAGGCATTCGAATGGAAAAAAAAAAAGATATACTCACACCTGAGAATAAACACATACAGTTACAGTTAAGGCTTGAACATGTGTGTTCTCTGCCCAAATGTAAGTAGGTCTTAATTAGGTCTTCAGAGGGGGAACTAGTGGGACAGATGTGGACTGATGGTTTGGTGTGCTTGTAGCTCCGCAGACTTTGACCGCAGCAGCTCTGCAGAGATCCAGTAAGGGATTTGAGCTGGCCTGCAGACCTCGTTCATGGACGTTTGGTTAACAAATAAAGCACAGTTGTTGTTCTTTGATTTTCCTGAAGGCTTTTTCTTGAGAGCCAAAAGTGTGCTAGCTTAGTTTTTGAAGTTTGCTCTTAGATATTTCCCTCTGAGAAGCAACAGTACACCACATCAGAAGTAGCCATAATTTGGTCAAAATTGTAACAACAAACTTTAAATCATTTAAAACAACTCATTCTGCTTTGGCCTGTGGATAGTGGATTTTGAAGTAGCATTTTGACCAATAAGAAATGACCAAAATGTTGCAACATTTATTATAGATCAATTCAACAGCATGAACTGACCAATCATCTGGCAAAAACATGAACTGTTGGAAGCCTGGGTCCAGAGAGAGGACCCTCCTTTGATTGGCTTTGGGTCAAATACAGGAGAGTCTCTGCTAATGTCCTCTAAGTGTGTGAAAAGAGAGCTGGAAGGGTGGAAGCAGTGGACAAGCGAGCCCCAGAAGGCCACAACCTTCTGTGCCAATCCAGTTTAGCTCTGAAATCCAGTTTGTTTTGCATGTGACATATCCTTGCATTGAAATGCAGCCTGTGTCTAGGGAGATGTCAGAAAGCCTGATGTCATGTTTAGAATTCAGCCACAGACCAAAGAACATTTTAGAGGCTTTTTAGCAAGTCACTTTACATTAATATACAGGTCTCCGTCAACATGCATTCTCAGAAGAGGGTGGTTTGGCTTTAGAGTGACAAATCAAATAGTAATGTATATGACTGAACTTAAGATCATCTATGCAGAATCAAAGTGTCTGGCGAAGTTTTCATACTGTGTTAGGCCATGTTTATAGATGTGAGGAATAAGAGTGTTTGGCAGTGCAAAGAAAGGGTTACAAATGTTTGACCCATATTGTTGTGTAAAGTGATTTTTGGTTTATTTTGACTGTGTTCTCTTTTAGTAACATGTCAAGCTTTGTTTTGTTTCATTTTGCGCTCTTAAGCCATATTTTCCCCTTTGCAGGCATATTGTGGTCTGTGGTCATATCACACTTGAAAGTGTATCCAACTTCCTTAAAGACTTCCTACACAAGGACAGGGATGATGTCAATGTAGAAATTGTTTTTCTCCATAAGTGAGTACATTTTAGTTCATTTTTAGTGTAAAACGTATACACATGCAGAACATATTCAGCTCCAAGGATCACTCTCCTCTCCTGCTCCCTCAATCTTTATCTCTCTTTTCTCTAGTATTTCCCCTAATCTTGAGCTGGAAGCCTTGTTCAAACGTCACTTCACTCAGGTGGAATTCTACCAAGGATCTGTTCTCAACCCTCATGATCTGGCTAGGGTCAAGGTAACATCCTCTAATGATACATCCTCCACTGCACATTTTAACTTTTTTTTTTTTTTTACTGATTTTCTAAGTATTCACTTCACTTCATACTGTTTTCATGCTTAATATTTTTACGCTGCTCCGGTAAAGCACATTGAATGACCTTTGTGTCCTTTACTGGGCTATTTAAATAAACTTGACTTGGCTGGACTTGACTTGATAGTACAGAAAAGGCAGGCAACACCACACAGGACCTTTAGCGAGGAGAACTGCGACTCAGTATGGCCCTCTGATTTGGTCAGACTCTAGAGGGTGCTCTTGAGAAGGTACAAAATGAATGGGTTCTTAAAGAGCTATTGTGCAAAATTGATATTTATAAATAGTTAATCATTTTCATATAGACAAATGCACTGATTTTTTCAACACAGAATAGCATAAAATATTTAAATACTGTCAACATGTTTTTGAACACTTTTTAACATCAGTTGTATTACTTTCTAACAGTTTGTGCACAGTGTAACGTGATTATCAGTGTGTACAACGTGCTTTATTTAGCCAGTGAGCTGAGCATTTCACCAACCAATCAGAACTTGGTAGCGGTAAGGTCAGCCTCCTACTGCCTACAAATGTTTGCTGCAGAAAAACAGAAAGATACTTTGTAATGTATGTAATGACTTCTTCTAGTTTCCAAAATTAAAGGATATTCATGCATGAAAGACTAGAAATATCATTAACATTTTAGCCATTTAGACCATTCATCCCTGTTCATTGACGACTCACTCATGTGCGCCCTCTATGGTTTTGCAGTCAAGTTTTGAATATAATACACAGGGAAAGGGAAGTGACCAGGTTTCCCTTAAACTGGCTCTGGTAACTCTTTGATAAAAAAAAAGTCATATCCAGCTATAGCCCTGTAAATATACAGTCTGCAGACAAAAGAATTAAAGTTAACTGTAAGGGCAGCAGACAAAGGTACATTAGCATATATAAATGCACTCTATTCTCTGGAGACAAGTAATTGAATAATGTCCATGTTTGTTTGATAAACTGTCCTGCCCCTTGTTTTATTCCATCACTGAAAATTGCAGATCGAGTCAGCAGACGCATGCTTGATTCTTGCAAACAAATACTGTGCCGACCCTGATGCTGAGGATGCCTCCAATATAATGAGGTCAGGTCCTTTTCTGTTTTTCTTACCGTGCTAGGGTCCTGGATAAATTAGCCCTTGTTAGCCATTTCATATTTTTTCATGTTTTTGTGTATGCTAATTCAAACAACCAGTCTCTTTGTTTTGAAGTATGTGGGTATCTCATGTCTACTGGGAGTTTCAGTGATGTTTGGAGAGTTGAGGTCTGTCAGGCTCCTCTGCAGTGAAAAGAAGGTGTGAATGAAATACTCAGAAAACTCCTGTATGGAGCCTTGCTAAATGCCCACAACCACACACATTTGATTTGCACCCAGATGAAAAAAACTCACAGGAATTTCCTCCTCTCCGACTTGGTTCAGACTGCTATGGGAGGGCATTGGCAGTGAGGGCCCCGTTTTTCACTTCATTCAGGTCGTGTGCAGGCTTTCCATCCAGCCCTGATGTGCTAGGAAAACCAAATATTTTTTTTGGGCAAGAATGTGAGTGCTCTTCAACACCCTCCACTTATAAAGACCTAATGTTGCATAAAGCAGCTTCATATGCAAATAAATTCCTCACCTCCTTTTTATGAGCCTCCAGAGAGAGAAATGGAGCAGAGTTCTAAAGGAACGTCCCAAGTCCAACTCTCACCTCACTTTTCACAGGCTCGGCTGTCGAAATGGGGGATTAATTCGGTTTAGCTTGGAGCTATAACTTATGTGTTTTTTTTTTGTTTTTTTTTTTATCACAGAGTCATATCCATCAAGAATTACCATCCAAAGATAAGAATAATCACTCAGATGTTACAGTACCACAATAAGGTAACAACGTTGTTTCACCATTGTTTCTCGCCTTGTGTTAAGATGTGTAACTACATGACCCTGTTTTGCACTTTGCACCATGGTTCCATTTACTGATGCTTTTAAATGGCATCATCCATGGCTCTGTATTTGATCAGACAGTGTATCTCATTCATCTGGACGGATCAGTTCTTCCTCTAAAGTGGATTTAACTGTAATGTTGATGAGCATTTTTCTTTGTAAAACCATTGTAAGGCATCGCAGAAAGACCTTTCTTGAATTCTTCTTGTTCTGTCCCATGTGTGTTTAGGCCCATCTGCTAAACATTCCCAGCTGGAACTGGAAGGAGGGTGATGATGCGATCTGCCTGGCTGAGCTGAAGGCAGGCTTCATTGCCCAGAGCTGCCTGGCACAGGGCCTGTCCACCATGCTGGCCAACCTCTTCTCCATGAGATCATTCATCAAGGTACTGTCAGCTCTGTCGTCTGGCTCTGATAAAAAAAAAGAAAAAAAAAAACTCTCAGCCATCCTTCCTCAGCCTCAGACAGTAGAATCAGCCTCCCAGTCCATTCCCACTGCAGCTCAATCACTGGGGCCATTATGCTGTGATGTAAATCATCTCCTGAGCCCCAGCGTCTCATTTGGGACCCGCTCAGGACAGCAACACAGCAATGCTGTCACCATTATGAGGTAATTTATATGAGTCAATGGCACTGTGGAGGCGCGAATGTAAATTAGTGGTTTTTCTCGTGCTGAATTTACCGTCCCCCTGCGTGCTGATATAGCAGGGAAATGTGAACCATGTGTCTGTTCCATAGTCAACGAGCAGCACCCCAAAGCAATCCGTATTTATAGTCCAACTGAGCCAGACTGCCTCAGTACACACACACACACACACATAAAGCTCTGTCATAGGAACCATCCTAATGGATGAGAAAACATCTGATGAAAATAGTGCAGTGGTGTCTATGACAGGGAACTGAATCACACCAGCCTGTCTCCAGCTTGGCTGCGGATTTGTGGATTTAGAATGAGTGGGTGAAGGTTTGAGGATGAATGAAAGAGTGTTTCTGGGGTTTTGTGGGTCCTTAAAAAGTCTTAAATTTAATTGAGTAAATATAAGGACTTAAAAAGTCTTAAATGGTCCATAGTATGGAAAGATGAATTTCCCTGGCTTTTTTATGAAATAAAAAAGTTTGATGTATTGTAGGAACATGTTAAAGTTTCAAAACAATCCTTTTCTGTCACAGTTTATAAAAGCAATATATGGAAACAAAGCTGCAAAAACAGCCATTTTAAATTCATTGTTTTTGTGGTATCACAAAAGCCAATGATGTTACATATGTCTGTCTGTTTGTCCTACAGTTTAGCACTGTTCATTCACATTGAATTGACGAGGAGGATTTCATCTTGGACTCCTTATTGAATGAGGCACAACACAGGCAGCCAATCAGAACAGATGTTTTTCACATATATAAGCCTTTAAGGCACACAAATGAAAAGAGCCTGTTTAGTTCTATGGGATAAAGAGAGGTTGGAAAATGGTCTGTAAAAATGAATTATGCATGTTTTTGGTAAATTAAACCACATAAATGTCAAAAGTAAAATGTAAAGTGTAGGATATGGGCCCTTTAAATTATTAGTAGTACCACTGAATGTAACGCCACTCTGTGTACTGTGTCTGATGTATTTATACATATAAAAATTGTTACCATTCAAAAGTTTGGAGTCAGTTTTCATAAAATAATTGGATACGAAATTCTTATATCTAAACCTGTCGATGCCCTGATTGAAATAAGTTGAAATGAGTCTAAACCTCTTGATACCCTGTTGTGTTTGGTCTGACCTGGGATCATTATCAGGTGAGTCTGATTCAGGTGGAGAGGTAGTGTGGAGCCATGCGAAGATTGTGAAATTTATTTCCTATTCCAGGAGGGCCCATAACTTTGGCTTTGATATTTGGACTCAGCTCAAGCTCTTAACATTAAGGTGGAGTTTTTCTCTTTGAGAGGAACATTCTCATGTCTTAGAAATATGAGGAATAACTCTGTAGTGACTGTTAAAACGTGGTATGTGTGGAAACATCTGCAGGGTACATCACTCCGCTCATAAAAACACTGGAGACAGGACTGAGACCACCCAAACCAAACTGCAACACATACGCATATGCTTCCAGCTCTTAGCGAAAAGGGCTTCTCACTCAAACATACAGCCTCTAATTCAAACAGCCTACTATAGAGCTTCCTGCCCATCAAAGTGCTTCTCTAAATCTGTCAGGCGAGTCATTGAGCATGGAAAAGAAGAGGTCAGCATTGGCTCATCTACTGTTCGCCATACATTTTGAACACTCAAAACAGGCTAGTCCTGTGGCAGTTTGAACAATAAGGTGCAGTCTAGCACTTTTTGGTGTTTTATGTGTTTGCACATAATGAGCAATCAGTTTAGCATGATAGCACTGAACATGGAGAGCAGTGCTTAAACACTTTAGCAATTTCCATTAGTTTAGAAGGGAACAATTTTAATCCCTTTGTCAGAGCACAAGTTAATGTGTAATGTAATCATGACTTGGAGGAAACATGCAGCCTGTGAGGCCATGTGCCCCAAACTCATTGTGGCCTCTTCTGCAACTATGTGCCTGGATCACGCTGCAAGTAGACTCTGTAATTTTAAACAAACACACAAAACCAAAATGTTATATTTGAACCAAACCCCCATCTTTCTGATGTTGGAGTGACGGAGGCATATGGAGTATATTATTTGCATTCTTGCCTGCACTTTCCTGCTGCCAAAAAAGAATTATTACGGGTAAAAGTGAAAATGCAGGCTACAACAAAACATTTTGAAAAGTAAATAAAATGTCCTATAATCATAAAATGTCATCCTTTCATTTTAATTGGCAAAAACACAGTCAGGAAACTTCCCGCAGTACTATGTGCACCGCATGCTTTCTTTGTTTGCTGCGTTTAAGGGAAAAAAAAAGCCTTTCTGGAGAAGTCAGTTTCCACAGCCTTTGTCATTCAACTAAACACATTGCGTTAATTAAGGAGGCAATTAGGATAAATAGGTCAGCAGTGGCACATTACACTCCTCAGCGAAAGCCCAACAGGACAATGTGTGAGAGCGCGTCACCAATCTGTCTCATCCGATTCGCTCAAGCAGAAGGGCTAGAATAGACTGCTCTGCCGCCTGGAATCGGGGCTGATTTGAGTGGGCACTTGGGAGACAAACCAGAAGGGCACAGAGAGGTGTTAATGAGACACACTCACACTTATACACACTCATGCAGAAAAGTCTTACTTCCTGTGTTGAAGATAGCATGTGTATTACTTGTACAATAGACCTAACCAGCTAGGGAGTGGGAACTTAGCTTGAACATTAAGCTTTTGTCAGGCCTCGTGGTTTTTATGCGCGGTAAACAAACAGATTTTTCACGCTGACGATCAGACAGTGTTCCTCCTGCTCTCTGGAGGAACTCGAGGAAATAATTGTTCCATCGCTGGAAAAGCTCATGCCTGTAGCATTTACATCCAGCCTGACAGGCCTGACAAAAAATGTGTGAGGTAATTTAGGAAGCCCTAAGTAAATGGCTGCCATCTCTTCAGGGCGAGATGACAAGAGCCCCCCTATTAGTGCAGTACTTAAAGCAGCCCGCCCGAAAAAGAGAGCGGCCCTCAGCCCAGCTGAGACAGGGGGAGCCCTCTTTAAGAGTTAAGCCTGGCTTTGAAAGCCTCGCTCAGCCTGGCTGTCAGACAGATGCTGGCTAGGAGATGGCAGAGTAATGGCTGAGGGTTTGCCTAATGGCACTACTGCTTATCAAAGCTCGCCCTGCCCTGCTCCTCACCCATGTGTAATGAGGGGATGATAAAGAAGCCAGATCTCAACACCACTACTGTATTCCTTACACAGCATTCCTTCTTCTTACTGCTGGACACTGTGCTGTGTAGCCCTACCATATACCTGCTTTTCTTGACCAATATGCTTTGAATTGCTTGTTGTTTACTCTCTTAAACATTCATACTGGAGAATGTATTTCATATTCCTCTCTGGATACAAAGGTGTTTTGGTTCCTTGAGTCTGACATTAAACAATAATCATGTCAGATGTCATATGACACCAACATGACCTCTGATGGTTTATCACAAGTAACCCCCTAGTAAAAGCTTCAAGAACAGGTAACAGTTAACTTAAAAGCACATAAAAAGTCACTTGGCCTGTCCACACTGAAGATGCATTTCAGTTACTTCAGACATGACTACTGTCTGCTGATACAGACATGCACAGAATCACCAAAGTAGGTACCCAGCATCTGGTTATGTCCTTCACTCATAAACTTCAGGCAATAATTGGTTGCAATAATTGATTTTATTTTATGTAAGATGTGATGTTTATTGGCCCATAGTAAAGTTATAGGCCCAGTCTAAGATGCTTCTTACTCTAGTCAGAACTGAACCATCTGGGGTCCCACACATTAGCTTGGTTTGTGTGGGCGTATAGCCTGCCACTGTACAGAAATCCAGATATAAGACACAAGTGAGCAACTCTGAAAACAGTGTTAGTTGTGTACTTACATATTGAAATGGTGATAAGGATATTCTATTCAGATATTTTTCAGAAATGTTTTAGTTTTTGCTTTTCTTTAAAATGTATTAATAGTGATAATTTTATATATTTTAGTAACAGTTTTAGTTTTGGTAGTAGTTTTACACTGCCCAGACCCGTAGCTCTTGCTACACAAAATACATAATCTGTCAGCAGTTTGAATAGGCCTAAACATTACTTTTTATCATAATCAAAAAGGGTAGCAGTGCCTTAGTAGTGAATAAGCCAATGACTTATTTACAATGAAAGTTCATTCTAGTATTTTTATTTAAAATATATTTTAATTACAATGATCATTATTTCTCGTAATTTTGTAAATTGTTGTAAATTTCTCAGGTAGGGCCTATATGAAGTGTAATTTCAGATTTTCATAGAGATTCAAATGGATTTTTAAATTTTTTGATTTTGTTTCACTTCTAGTTGATTAGAATAATCTGGATAGAGTGTAGTCATATACTAGAGTGACAGATGTCATTGGACTCTTTTATCTTTTTTCACTGTTGTACAGATTGAAGAAGACACGTGGCAGAAGTATTATCTGGAGGGTGTGGCCAATGAAATGTACACTGAGTACTTGTCCAGTGCCTTTGTGGGGCTTTCTTTTCCTACAGTTTGTGAGTAAGTAAGACCACGTCCTTAAATTCTGAAGTAAATGTCAGGCTTTAGATTCATATTGCACAATAACATTGAGTTTTTAAACATGTGTTTCCATCTATACTATAATATTATATTATAGTATATATTATACTATTATATTATACTGTGTTATACTACATATATAAATGTTAAAAATGCTATTGATTGCTCTTCACTTATTCTACTTTAGCCCTGAAATATATGAGTATTTTAATAATAAAGCTAGTAGCTGCCAGTAATTTTACTGTATAGTAGAAAATGGTGTTTTGGTATTAGAACTGATGTGGTTGCATCTGATGTAAAGCACAAATCTTTTTTTCTCTCTCTTACTTTCAGGCTGTGTTACGTGAAGCTCAAATTGTTATTGATCGCTATTGAGTACAAGTCAGAGCAGAGGGAAAGCAGGTTTGTCCCCCTTTGGTCCTCCCGATTATTCACTGCACATTTAGTTGACCAAAGAGGGGCAAAGCAGTTGGTCCCTCATTGGTCCTCCTCACTGTCCCACACCAGCACCCCCCACCCCTTTTCTCCACAACCACAATTAATATGTACTTTCATCAAGAATTTCATTACAAGAACAATTGGATCAAAAAGATTTGGAGTAAAATCTTCACTTTTGGAAAAGTTACATCTTCTAAACATCTTCATTTGCCTCTGTAATTTGTAATTTGGTCAGGAAAATAGATTTTACACTGAAACCTTGCACTGCAGTGGTAGCAGCATGTTGCAGCCTCAGGTAATGCTGGAGTATTGTTTAGATCACCGGAGGACGCTCCCCTGGTTGCGACCCTCACTGTAAAACAGACGATGACGACTGTATGTATGAGTCAGTGTGACGCGATAGAGCCATGACATCTGCTCGGACTCACTGTGATCTATTGATGATGGCTTTACTCTTGCAGTAAAATGGCCTCCCATCAATAGAACTCCTGTTACATTTTGTTAACCGAACCATGAGAACTAATAACATGAAGTACTCTGTCTCAGTAACCTCAACTTGCCAAATCCCACCACCCCTCCCACCTCCACAACCTGTCTTCAGATGTTTTTGTACAACTTCTTACTAATGCATTTGATGTATTTCACAATAACTAATGAGTGTGGTGTTTAACTGGCCTGAAAAAAGACAAAAAAACTAAAATATAAAGTTCCATTTGACCTTGATCACTAGTGGTGTGTGGTGTGAACAGTAGATTTCATAGTTTCGGTTTCTGGCACAGCCTCTTTGAACCCAGTGGTTACACCTAAATTACATCCGAATGTCCAGATCTTAATTTCACTTTTAATTTGCCATTTTGTTGCACGACTACAGTTTTAACTACATGTTTGCATTTGTAGAAACATTTCAGTAGGTGCCTATACTTAAAATTCCAAAAAAGTCTCACTCTTCCAGTGTTTTGTGCCAATATGTATGCTGTGCTTTATCAGAAATGAAAGCAGAGGCTTTTTTTCATTATTCAATCTGCCAACATCTATTAGTGACTTGCCACGAAGGTTTACTCTTCTTAATGGTTTTATTATCGTACAAGTCCTATAGAGGGCACAACACAGTCCTTTATCGTGTTACTGAAGATAAAATGTGCATACTCTGGTGGATTATGTTTTGTTCTTGCTTTGTACCAAACAGTTTAGCAATTAATTTATTTTTGCCCAGTGCCACTCTTTTTCTTCCTTAAAAAAGTAACTGAAAAGTAACTGTTTTGCCCTCTACTATAGTCGTACTTTCCAGAGCAGGATCAGGACCACAAATATGACTGACACTTTAAACATCACCTCCTTTTGTTAACCCCATCGCATCATGTAATAAATGTGTGATCTGTAATGTTTTCTTGTTGTTTGCAGAAGCAGAAAGCGGTATGCCCTCTTCATTATCTTACCCCTCCACACTTTAGATCCTCCATCTGTTGGAAAAAACTTAAGGATATTGTACCGTCCCCCTTCTCAAATCTGGCCAAATCTCTTACTTTCTTATTGTGATCCTTGTGCTTAATGCACTAACTTCTTTGCAGGCAGAAACAGTAGCTATGTATCATTTGAGTCACTTGTTGCTTTGTCTGTACTGTTTACATATCATCTCCATGTTTTCTGATTTGAGTTTCTTACTCGTTTAGCTTTTCCTTCTTTTATTATTATTATTCCCCTCCTAAGTTCTTTTCCAGTGTCCGTCCAGCTGTGCACATATGTGCTCCAACTAATGAGTTCTTTCCTTCTGTTTTTGTGCAATGTTCTCCATCCGAACAGTACTTCATGTTTGTAAAGTTTCTTCTGACGTAACCAAGAGCATCTGTTGTGACACCCAGAAGAAAGTGCTCTGACGAGTCAATGGTCATATGGAACCATGACCACCTCTGATAAACACAACACTATAAACCATCAATTAATCATCAGTATATTTGACTGAGTTGGGAATTTATCCCGTCAGGTCACATTTCAACTCCAAAATGCTGTAAATTCTCGATCAATTGTGTACTCATTCTGATCAAACAAGGCCACTGTCTAAAACAGCCATCTTTCTTTAACTGTCATTGCCACTCTAACACCTTATCACATGTGCATGTGTGTGTAGAGTATGTGTGTCAGTTGTGGTGCGTGCGTGTGCACATGTCACTTTACCATGTTTGTATGTAAGTAAAAGATGAAAGAGAATATGTATGTGTGCGTGTGTGCGTGTGTGCGTGTGTGCGTGAATGCGCGCGTGCGTGTGTGTGTGTGTGTGTGTGTATGTCTCATTGTGCGTCTTCTGGACCTGTCACTCACCATGTACCCTATTGCCTGTGCGTCTCTGAGTAGATGTTTATGAAGTGAGGTCACTTCCTGTCAGTTTGGTGTTCTATACAACAATCCAACTGCACAGAAGTTACTGCAACAGTTTGCATCTACGTGCCGCTGTGCGGTGGCTGCACCTGCTCTCTCTCTCTTTAGATGTGCCGTTGGTTGTGACACTCTTGGTAACAGCATGCGTGAACACTCTTTGTCACGTGACACATGTGATGCTTGCCTTGTTTCCCACAATATGAGGTTTGTTCAGACTACAGTGATTGGAGCACACTGAGTGCAGAGCACTTGGGCCCCTCTTATAGTTCACCAAGCATTGTGAAAAATCTCAGATTTGGGGAGCAATGTGTGTGAATATGTTGGTGAATGAGTCAGTTTGTTTACTTTGTCATCTTCTAAACAGCATGCAGAATGTGCTGCTTGTTATGAAGTGGGGGGAATTTAATCATATAAAGCTCCACGAAGGATACACTTTGCTTTAGCTTACATGCTACTGGCTTGTGTCTTTGTTAATAAAGTCGACTGTTGCTTTATAATGGATTAAATCCCCCTCTTTTTGGTCTTCATTTATGATAACATGGTTGTTTATGGAGCCCAGAAGAAAGAGCTGTAACTACACCATATCTACGCTCATATGCATGCCTAAGACTGTAGGATATCTCTCTGCTCTAATGTGGCTGTAATGCAATAGTGGGCGGCTGCGGTCCCCAGCTTTTCTCCCTTTCATCTGGGCTCTGGGGCCTTGCTGCTCTGGCCAGGCCGGATGTCTGTCCAATGTTACAGTCACCACTCAACTCATTGATGACTCCTAACCAAAGGCGAGCATTAATGACTGTGTTGTGTAGTCTCGTCTCTGTCTAATTAATGGGGAATGATACAGTGGCTCAGTAGTGGCTCTGTCATCACTACTGAAACTCTACATTGACTCCTAAAATGGTGCTAGAAATAAGTGCAAATGTTTGGCAAGGTTCTCAAATCAAATACTTGTCCCCTAACACCATGGGAGGTTACACTGTGACTTTTACTGTCTTTGGCTAGCATTTACCTAACCTAATGAATGATTTTGATTGGAATGGGCTGTATGACCCAAAGCCTGGAGGCCAAACTTTTGGAGAAACGTACATATAAAGAAGTCTCATCTAGAGTGCAATCACCATTGCCTGCAAATGAAGTTGACTGACATTTCTGATTATTATACTGTGCACTCTAGAGAGAACATGTACATATCTTTGGAATTTAATTGTGCAAGTCCAGGCCTGTGTAAGTCAGGAGTTCATGACTCTGACTTACTCTTTAATCAAATGTTCTGCCGTGTTAAAAACAGTATTGCAGACTCAGGCTCAGCCCATTCTAGAGCATGGCTTAACAATGCATTTAGCTCAGAGTCTTGCTCCGAGTGCATCCCTAACTCTAAAAGGACTGGTCATTCCCTAACATTCCACTCCTCAGTACTAAAACAGGTAAACCACGCTGTACGGAAGCAAACCTTCTGACCATCTGTTTCAGTTGATCTGTCAGTCGGAATGCTCCGACCAAAACCACCCCCATGAAAGCAATTTTAATTCTTTCTTTTATTTCATCCTACAGACCAGCCTGAAACTGCCATTAGAAAAGAATTAAAATTGACCAGCTGTGCTTCTGTGTATTTTGCCTTTTTGTTTTGAATATGATAACAAAGGCTGATATAAGCAAACCTACAGTGATATGTCTTTGTGCGGAAAGGATGATCTCCCCATCCTCCCAGCAGACCAAGGAAATAAACGAAAAACATTTTAGTAGAAAACTGAATCGGTGGAGGTACAGTGTAGAGGCTCTTTTGGCCCGTTAGTGTTCTCTGAAGGGCGGAGAAACATGTGTACCATTCCTCTTGATTAGAGCGTTTGGCTGTGCAAGCTTCATTTGCTTCCTTTTAACAATTGTGATCCTCTTTCTGACAAAACAGTATTTTGATCAACCCTGGGAACCATGTCAAGATGCAGGAGGGAACCTTGGGATTCTTTATTGCCAGTGACGCCAAAGAGGTCAAAAGGTATTTGAGTCCTCCATTAAAGAGATTTCTCACGAAATGACAATTTTCTGTCTTCGGGATGCACTGATGTAGAATTTCTGATATCCGATATCCGATAATAGGCCACTTTCACAAATCCGTGTTGCCACTTGCGTCGGTTTCTAAAAGCAGGTAAATATGTTTCCAGCTGAACTAAACCAGTGGCTTTTGGTCGTGTCCTTCAGAGACCCTCCTGAAAAAATTACTCTACATGGGTCTTCATCATAGAGTATTATGGTTATTAAATGAAATGGAATATTACTGAAATACACATATTCAGTCCTTCACGGTAATATAATCTGTTTCCCATTCCAGGATGGGGTTGAGGTGTTTGTAGTTACGGTCAGATGTAAACGATGCTAGTGAGAACTGCAATTATGAATCCGTAATTTACTTTGAAACTCAAAATCTCTTCAGGCAGACAGAATTGTTTCTCGAATGTGAAGTGTGTTCGTTTGAGAACTGATGAAGGTACTGCTGATTTCATATGGGGTTTGTGCTGAGGGTGGTGGTAATAAAGGGTCCGCACGCTTAGTTAATAGCAAACAGGAGTACATTTGAAAACATGCTTTGTTATTTATGATTTATTATTTATTAGGATATTATCTCTTGGTCATAGAAAATCTAAAGATTTTCAAGATAATGTGGGTTAAATTGGTGAGTGTTCATGTCTTATGAGTTGGAGGCATTAGCGAGGCAGTAATGCTGCTTGCACATGAGCCAAAGCTAACTGTTATAACTTTACCTGCCGGGGGGGGGGAGGGCTACTAAGTATACTAAGTTATTTATATTCTAGCCATCAGTGAAAGCCATTACTAATTATCTATGTTTATCTTCAAATTAATTTTACAAGCAAACCAGTGGTACTCCTGACTGTATATGCTGACACTGATATTGTCTTACTTAGAATGAAAACATTATTACCTGCTTTAGAAACCGATGTGTCAAGGTGGAAATGTGAAAATCCATTAACACTTTGTTGTGACTTCAATGACACCAGAGACAATTTGATAAATTTACACAACTTTAAGTAACACTGTAGTACATATATGTCGTGCAGTGTGTGTGAGTCAAAGACAGGTAATGCTGAGTTTTCAGAAGAAGAGTAATAGTAATGATGAAGCTAAATGTACGTAGAAAGTTCTTATGTTTACATAATGGACATCCAGAGTGACTCGCCCAGAGATTCTTAGTGATACATTAGTGGCATTTTCTGAACAAGATGGGGTTATACACTAAACTATCTATATCAAGGAGTAAGTAAGAGTGGAATGACCAGTACTTTACATGCATCAGTGTGTATACAAGCAAAACATTTGTTGTAATTATTGGCTGTAATTTCAATATTTGACCAGAAATAAGAAAAAAATCCGCACTTGTGAATGATATGTCTTTCACAGATGTACATATTGTGCATCCTGTTAATATTTGTCGCATAATGCTGTCGTGTTCTGTACGTGCTTAATGGAGATTGCCGTTCTCTCTCTCAGAGCGTTTTTCTACTGCAAAGCTTGTCATGATGACATCACAGATCCCAAAAGGATCAAAAAGTGTGGCTGCAAGAGACGTAAGTACACCAGGCCATCCCACTCCACCTCACATTTCACTGGCTCTTGACAGGACCTAACTAATGTTCTTCGTACTATATCAGGCTACTTAGTGTTTCAGTTATTAGTATCGTGTGTAGGTCTATGATCTTTGTTTCATCAAAAGTAATTGCTTTATTATTTATTTATGTGAAGAATCTTTTTTATGAGAAGTTCTTTTGTGCATTTTATGTTCATGTTTTTCCATGTGTTGCACTTCTTGTTTGGACGTTTTTTGTTTTTTTTTTTGGTTAAGGCTAGAATGTTTTTTTACAGCCTTTTGGATCAACTCGGTCCCCCGTTCTTGTTAACTGTAAAAAAAATAAAAAAAAAACACCCAGACGATACTGATGCGATAGATTCTGCTGAAGCAAACGGTCACGATGACCTTTACATCCAGAGTAAAAGTAATGCACTGTAAGAAGGACTCGAAATGATGTCGAATAGGTTCACACAGAAGCGGCGAAGGAAAGATGGAGAGTTGCGCGTTATTTAGAAAGTATGCAAAAGAAGGGGGGGGGGGGGGTCAGTGAGTGATGACAAGGAGTGGGGGGGGGGGCTGCTGAAAAAAAAAGAAGACAGCCAGTCATCAACATGCTAATGACGGCACAAGAGGGAGAAGGAGACAGAGAGGAATAGAGACGGGAAGAGGCAATGACGTGATTAGCGAGGCTGAAGAGAGAGGCTGTCAGCCCACACTAGTGTCAGTGGAAGAGATGCCGAGATAATGGCACCAGTCAGGTGGAAAAACAAAAGGCAAAAAGCCCCGGCCCACCCTCGTCACACACACCGCAAACACAGTCCTGGCCCCGCGATCATTTTACTAATCATATCCACCCTGTTTACCAAGAGAGCCCGGTGCTAGCGCTGCTCAGACTCACCACTGTCATCTCCCACTTCTTCGGCCCAGCCACAACACATTCTGACAGGAAAGCACTGAAGTAGAAAGGAGAGAGTCATGAAGGTTCCCATTGCTCAGTGTAGAAGCTTGGGCCGCTGACTATTAGACTCATTGTCAGCAGTTATTTCAGCGTAGATTCTTAGCTGCAGACTGAGTAGGTGTGCTGCTAAGCAGATATTTATTAATGATGGCTTCATTAATGACTATCAAATCACGTCTCAACTCCCAGGCCCCAGTGCACCTAGTTAGCTTTATTAGCATGAAGCGATATTTATGTTTAAACAGAGGAAGGATTAGCATGAAAGTAAGAACAATGCATTGTTATTACCTGACCTATATAAGCACTTGTCCTAAGCAGTTAGCCTCGGGATGAATAATTCAGCCAAACACAGAGCAAGGTTAATGACAGAGTCGCGTAGTGGGCTTTGAAAGAACACCCTGCGTTCGAGTCTTTTGTTTTGAGTCATCTCAGTAATTTTAATTCAGATGTGACCTGCTGGAGGTTACTGGAGATTGGGCTGATAAAGCAGGCACTAGATTCTAACCAAAGCTACTTTATTTGTTTATTCGCTTTTGTTGGCGTGCCCCTCTGCGGGCTTTCAGTATAACTGACTAATGTTTTCAGCTCGAAAGAGGCTGTTTTAAATCTGCCTCACTGAGAGAGAGATGACCTTTTCCATTGCTGTAATGGGAGGTTGTGTTATGTTTTTTTCTTTTCTTTTTCTTTTTTTCTTTTTTTTTTTTTTTTACCTTTTTTATGACCATTGACACACTTTTTGATGTATTTTCTTCCTTGCTGCCCTGGAATATGCCTCTTTATTTAAACCCCTCACTCGTAGTGATACATTGTGAGTAAAAATGGGTTCCCTGTGGCCCAGAGTGCAGTCTGTTCCTCGCTATCTCTCTCTCTGTCTCTCTCTTCCTTTCTCTCTCTCTCTCACTGTCTGTCTGTCTCTCTCTCTCTCTCTCTTTCTGCTGATAGTATATATCTATATCTATGTTGCATGTACCAGTCTAGCTGCTGCATCCCCCACGCCTCTCATCTCTACACTGTCCTCAGGACAAACAAGAATAAAGCAAAATACAGCCCTGAAATGACCAAGCCCCACCACTCTTCACGGCCCACCCCACGCCCTTAGCTTCCCTCCGAGTGACCGTGATGTGAACAAAACAAGAACTGTGTGGACAAACAACCCAATTGACCTATCCATGCTCCACCTCCACAAATATATTCTTTCTTATCCATTGTTGCGAGGTTGGAAAAACTTTACAGAATGCTGAAAACACCATTCTGAAGTGTCGCACACAATTTAAATAATCCTTTCTAACTGTGTTTGACATCAATAGTACACTCTAAATTTAGGTGTTTTGAGTTACAATTACTCATTAGACTGAAGGGGTTCTGTAAATCTTGTCCATCTTTACAACAGTTGTTATAAAAGAACACATTTGTGGTCAGAGCATGGGCAGGTCAGTTGTCCCAAGGGCTAACCAAAAGACTATGGACTTGAGTCAGTGTCCATTAGACTTTGTAGCCTATCATATTTTCAGTCTAAATCCAGCCCAAAGCCCTAGTGTCCCACCCTCTCTACAAAAACCACACCCGAAATGTGGTGACAATCCAAACTGTCAAGTAGATTGATACTGGTAACGCTAGTCACGGACTTCAAAGAGCCCATCCTTGTCCATCCTCCTCGTTGTCAGAGGCAATTTTTGCAAGATGCTGTGTTTTTGGAAAGCGGAAAGTGTCCTGTGGGAAGTTCAGATTCTTAGATGTAACGAGCATTGTCTCCAAAACACAATCAAAACAATGTGGTTCCCCTTCGCTTCCACTCCCCCCCCCCCCACCCCCCTGCCCCTGCTGCCCAAGCGAGCGCCAGCTTCTCGTCAGCACACACCACTCATCCCTACACTACGAATTGAAATGAACCAGCTCTGCATTTCAATTATCTTCCTATGTGGGCCCTTTTTTACTCACTGACAATGATTAGAAAACCTTTGCTTATCAGAGTCATGGCAGATTAGGGTTGACCTAGCTTGCTGTATAGTAAGTGGCCTCTAGATGGCGGAATAGCTCTGTAGTTGAGTTGGGAGAAGAAATGGAGCACTGAGGTCCTCCTAAACCTGTTTAGCAAGAATGCTGTCATCAGAAGAGTTAGTTTGGTGTGAATATAAGGATTTTTCTCACTTGTCAGTTGCTTTCCTTTATATAAGTCTCCCAGTAGAATGTGGTGTTTTGTTTTATTTTCTCTCTTTCTCTCTCTCCCTCTCCCTCTCTCTCTCTCTGTCTCTCTCTCTCTCTCTCTCTCTCTCTCTCTCTCTCTCTGTCTCTCTCTCTCCCTTTTCTCCTTCTTTTTCTCCTTGTTTATTTGTGGACATGTGCTGCCTGTGTTTTGGTGATGTGAAGTCATTTGTTTAGGTAGTTAGATGCGTTTTTTTCAGTTTTTCTTTTGAGAAGAGGGCTTCATTGTGATCTGCTTTGCCTTTGTTTTGGAGTGTTTACAAATAGTATTCTTGCAGCATTAATCATCACAGGTGGTGCACCCCACCAATCGTTGGCATTTTTGCTTTTGTTGTGTGCTGAGTACTTTTGTATCATTGTTTGGAAGGCCATCATTAGGAGTGCACAAATGATTGCCTGCAGCATTCTTGCTAAATTTGGTTCTGGTGTTTAAGAGGCTTCAGTTAGGGTCTGTGCGTAGCCGCGTTAAGTCACTCACACCGTCATGTTGTCTTGTGTCTCCTCCTCCTCCCTCCATGTCTCTCTCTGACTAACATATCCACATGACGTATGCTTTGATGAATGTCAACCTCAAATCTCTGAAGTGACAGATTTCAGCATGACATTGAAGTTTCAGCCTCACTGCTGCACGACAGGGCACCGCCTTGAACTGTTTCTGTCCTGCAAACAGTTGACTAGCCTCCACTTCAACGCTGAGACTGCAGCCACCTCTCTCTGCATGCTTCTGATCCCTAATTTCGACTCTTATGCATGATCCTGTGGGAAAGAAAACAGTCCCTGAGGTTAATGTACCCTGTTCTCTCGCTGGCATATTACTGAAATTGGCCTCTTAATTTAGGCTAATGTCCTCAGATGGAAGCCAAAAAAGCAAGATTTTCCCTGCAGACTGAAGTGCCAGACTTGATTATAGTCCGTTAACACGGCGGCACCAGGAGAATGAGTACCAGGGACTGTTTATTTAGTTTTTTCTTATTATTTTGTTTTTTATAGGCAGGATCACAGTAAACAAATACTGCTCTAGCCACTCACCACCACTCCCCCGGGACACACGCAGACACACATATTCTCATGCACACTCTCCCACATACATTCCACGTACATTCCCACATGTCCACAGAAAAACCCTTGGGTTCTTATATGAAGAGCTTGAGTTTCAAAATGTTCTCCTCACTCCCCAGTTCATACCATCTGTTCATAACCATTTACTGGGCCTATAACAGTTTAGCCTGCCTGTTCACACCGAAGTGATGAGGAGTGTTTCAGCCTTGAATAATTTTTGAATGAGGTCCAACATAGGTAAACCAGTAACAAAATAAAGGGCGATCAGTAACAAAAGTAGTTTCATTCTAAGAGAGGTTTGAAAATAATCATGTGGAAATGTCTGTATTTGTTCAATTAACACACACGTATGTTGTAAGTAGACCTCCAAAAAAAAGTAAAATATAAGAAAATGTGGGATATGGCCCCTTTAATCAAAGGCTGCTGCAATAAATAAATGTACAAAGCAACAGCACTTCTCTATCTTATCACTTCTTTATAAAATCCTAGCATAGTCTGTTCAGTTATCACTGTAGGAGTGTGGTGAGTTGGCGTTTGAGTGTAGTTAAAAAAAGGCCTGATGCCCCTTGTTAGAGCCTGTAGAGTAGTGCGATGCCACTGACAAGGCCCTGCCGCTGCATGATGGGATACAGGTACGTGATCCTCTCCTTTAGACATAGAGGATGCAGTTGATGTAGCAAGTTTTGCTGCTGAAAGCATTCACCTATCCCTCTTTTCCTGACTGCCCCCTGCCCCTTATCCCACTGATCCAACTGTCATATCTGACTTTTTTACCTTATGACATAATCAGCCTTAGGGCACAGCTTGACCCTGGCGAGATGGCTGTTTCCTGCCCAAAAACAAAACAAAAAAATCACGGCTATAAAAGGAGGTGTATATCAAAAACCTCCAAAACCTTTCGTTTAAGTAATCTTGATCAAGTGAATTTGGCCTCCCAAAGTACTTTTCTGGCTACGCTGTGCGTGAAGCGTGGAGTTTTCTGTGCTGGTTGCCGACTGAGCCGGAGCAGGAGATGCATGTTCATCTACCATCGACGGGTCAAGCCTGTGAGAGCTTGCTGCTAAGGCTTCACATTCTGTTCTTTTATGAAACAAAAGAAACCAAATTACCTTCAGACATCCCTGGATGATGAACTCTTTTTTTTTCCTTGCCATTAACCTGCTGCTTCTCCTCTCCTCTCATCCAACACATGACTATAGCCAAGATGTCCGTCTACAAGCGAATGAAACTGGCATGTTGTTTTGATTGCGGGCGCTCTGAGCGCGACTGCTCGTGCATGTCAGGCAGTGTACATAGTAACATGGACAGCCTTCAGAGGGCCTTCCCACTTTCTTCTGTCTCTGTTCATGATTGCTCAACCAGTTTACGTGCCTGTAAGTTCGATCGCCAAACCACACTGTTCTTTCACGTCTGTGACCCGTGTTCGTGTGCGTGATGTCCTCCATGTGTTGTGCTTTGTTTTTTTTCTTCTCTTACTTTCAGTTCTGTGCCTCCATTGTTTCCTTATCTGTGGCGTTTTTGTGGGTGTGTTTTTCTGGGTGTGGTGGTTCATTGATGGGTATGATTTTCTGTACAGTGGTCTGGTGGTAGTGGTAGTCTTGTGGCTTCTCTGTGATGGTGCCGCACCAGGTGGTAGGAGTGTGTTGGCGCATGTTGTGTTGTAGTGGAGCACTAGTGCAGTGCTCATGCCTTGACACAGTCACTGTTTGGTGTTGAAAACTACAAAGGAGGTTTAAATTTGATCTATTCAATGCCGGTATGTTCAATGTTTTTTTTTTTGTTTGTTTGTTTTTTTAAAGAACATTGATTGACTTTTGTTGTGTGATGTACCATGTTGATATTGATGATGTTTTGATTTTAATGTTTAGTAAATTTTGATGGTTGAGGACAATACAAATTTCATAACTTTCTTTTTCCCTCTTCATGAAGCAGCTTCAAGCACCTGGGATCATTTCCAAGAATCTATTAGAAATGTTGTTATATGCTATAATCCTGTGTTTTCAGTATGTGGCCAATGTTTCGGAAGTGAATGTCCAAACACATTTAACATAAGAGCTCTGTCCGTTTTATTCTGTTGACTATTTACTCATTGAGTGATGGTGAGTGATTTTTAGGGTGGCCTTCTCAATTGATATTTCCAACATTTTGATAAAAGAATTACAGTTATACACCCTTATCAAATGACATGTTTTTTTGATTTTCTGAGTAAAATAAGTTAACACATGCTCACAGGAAACATAAATATGGTATTTTCCTGCTAATTTTACTGTACAATTTCTATTTCTTTGATAAGTTTAAGAGACTGGGAAAAAGACACAATATATGACAATATAGGTCACATATTTTTTCCCCCAATATGTTAATTTCAGCAAATAGTACTGTATTAATGCATTGAAATTTACATGTGTGCTCTCTGTAGACAATGTGCACTTATTGTCACTTAAAAAATCAACAAAGCATGTCATTTGACCTAGGGGGCCCAAATTTCTGCTTATGATTATATATGCCCTCAATGAGAGAAATGTCATGATGTCATTGCAGTATATATTTTTCATATATCACACAGTATATTTTGTTTCAAGAGGATGTTTACTCAGTGAGTGTCCATAAAGAGCTAAGTTCAAGAGTAAGTACACACTGGAAAGTCTGTATGTGCTCCTATTCTTGAACAATCATCTTTTAACCATAGGCCATTATGCCTTTACCATTAACACAAGCCGAAAGAAAACAATTTTCCTCCCGGAGAATTTGCTTTTAATGAAGTACACGATCGAGTAGGCAAACTCAGAACACTCTCTGCTTTGCCATGGGATCAGATGCACTCTCCGCTCAATGCTTTTCTCTTACCCGGCAACTGGGAAAGAAAAAAAAAGTCAATGTCCTTTATTTAATGCCTTGTATACCACAGTGGGACTGCCTGGCTCAATGTAAAAGTTAAAAGGAGATCCCCTGGCAGAAACTCAATTGAGACGGCAGTGACTGGGTCTGTAGGAAGGAATCAGATGATGGACACTGTTAGCTGTTTGCAGCGCAGTGCTGTGGAGGGGCCTTCTCATTAATCCTCAGCACATGTGAAACACTAAAGTGTCTGTCATTTAGGCCTGGCAGTAGCATGGGCTGCTTATCAAAGCAGGGGTCAGTTCAGACGATCGCATTTCCTCTGAACTGCTCTCCAACCGCTCCCCACATCCTGTTAGATTAGTGTCAAACACGCTATGATGAGTTTGGCTTTGTGTCTTGTGTTTTGGTCAGGAGGGGTGATATCCCTGGATACCAATTACTGGCCATTACATTGTTACTGATCTCCCCTCGCCCCATCATCCCTTGTTGGATTTCAGGAAATCCTTTTGCTGTCTTAGTATGGGATTTGTACCCCCCCAACCCCCACCCCATCGCACCATTTCTGCATCGGGTGTATGTTCGGTTAAGGCTTCAGACTTCTGACAATTGTTTGAGCCAAGAATTGCTTTGCTTTCTCTCATCGGTTTTGTGTCAGAGCTAACATAACGTTTCTATGATGAGGAATTAATTCTGAGTCTCAGTCTGACTTTGATTTCACTTGGTTGAATAATTGATTTCTCTTGGACTGGATCTGGTATGCAGTTTCAAGTTTAGCTTTTACAGACAATACTCGCACCTCATAAATGCGCAGCATGATCACTATGGTGGTACATGTGGTTGAGTTACTTAGCTTCTTCTGCACTCTGAGGCTTCCTGCTCGCTAGTCTGGTTTAATTCAGTGAGCTGTGAACGAGCTGGAGAATAGCATTCTGTAAAAAGAGAATTGTGTACTCCAACCGTTCTGCACCTCAAGGGTCAGAAAACATATATATCATGGTGTGCCTACGCTAAGCATGGTGCTCTAGAGTTATACCTTCACATTATATGAGCGCAGTTATTGCCGAGATAAATACAGCTCCCTTGGATGCAATATTTCTGTGGAATGTGTGAAACGCGTGGCAGTAAAGGCGCCCTGCCCTAGACAAACAGCATTGCATCTTCAGAGCCTCCTACGCTCTGCCCTGCTGCTCGTTGCATTGTTCTGTGCGTTCAGCCGTTTGGATGCTAATGCCTTTCCATGCCAGAACCAGACAAAGAATTATTAGTATGAAAATGAGATGCATGAGAGGTAGACACCAGCGCCTCTTTTGCTGTTAGCCGGAGCTGAAGCCCAAAGAGCATTTGACAAGGAGGCAGGAGTGGTGTAGCCGTCATCATGGCTGCGGAGCTCAGCACACCATTAAGAGGTGTTTGATACCAGTGAACAGTGTGAGCCGCAGGAGGCACGTGCACGCTGCCACTGGCAATGGTGCTTCTGCTGTAAGTTACGGTGACAATTACAGTCCCTCTGCTCTACCTGCCGAGACTTATCCTCTCATTACGGCAGATTTAAGGAGTCTAAAAGGCGCCCCAGATCTCAGAGGGCATAATTCCTGTTTTGGACATAACAGAGCTTCTACAATAGCCCTGGCCATGGCTGTTTTGTAAACAACAGTGGCCAGTCTTGGAGAGAGAGATGGTGGGGAGAGGTCAGGGGCTTCTTTTCTGCACTTGGGGGCATATGTTTTTTTGTTTTTTTTTTGCCATCCTGCCGGCTCTGCTTGGTGTCAGGCGTGGGAGAAGATGATTTGGGTAGCCTGGGCAGGCCTGGGCGGAGCGGCCCTGAAGAGTGGATTCTCCTGTCCGCTCCTCGCATGGCCGACCTCAGCCGAGCCGGGCCTTATGCGGCCTGACATGGAAATTATGTTTGCATTTTCATTTTCCCCAGTGCTGCTGGTGCGTCAGCAAACTCGGCCTGACAGTTCCTTACCACCAGGCAGGAGCAGGGGCCGCCGCCCCCCTCCGCCCGGCCGGGACAGATGCTAGCTAGAGCGGCCGTTCGCTCGTCCTGCGCCCTCAGATCACAGGCGACAGATGCCAGGGCCGGCACAGGGCCCCTGCCTGAGCGCTCGTGTCGTGGCCCCGCCTTGGGCCTGCGTCGTGACCTTTACGGCATCGGATACTACTGCTCTAATGAAGGAATGGGTTGTGGATACGGAGCAGGGCACAGCGGAGGGCACTGTGTGGTGCTGAGCACTGAGAGCATACCATGCTTCCTACCAGCATCAGCATCAGCGTCTGAAAACAACCCCTTGCAGTGCTAGCAGCTGGTTATTAATCTTCAGATGTATTGATCAGTAAATACTATAAATTATGCAGTAACTACTAGGTGTATGTATAGTAATGTATTGTTTGTTAAGCGTTATTGTGATATTGGCCTTTACAATACGCAATACTGGTATCACCAAAGGCTGCATTATGCAAGTAAGCCTTCTAACCAGTCACAGTGTTCTTTACTGTGTACTGTGTGCATCCTGACCAATTACATTTCTAGATGACTTTCTGCCTGTGTTCTAATGACTCCTGATTTAATCATGTTTGATCAAAATAATGCCTTCTAGTGTTTACCTGTTATTCCAGGTCTAATAATCTATCCAAATTGGGCAACTGCTATGATAGTGGAGAACTACCTTTACACTCGAGGGGTTAACACTTGTGCGCCCACCAAATGTAGGTAAATTGTGCACTGTGACGTGTGAAAGTGTCACGTTGCTCCCCAATTGCTGAAAGATTTTTAAAATTATTAATATTACAAATTTTTATTTCTCTAATAAAGGTCACATTAATCATAACATAGCACTGATATTTCTTGTATGTGGAAAACCATATCCCAACAAAGTATATAATGGGGAAAAAAGCTTATTTGCCACGGTGGTAGGTAGAGAAAAAAAGCTTAGACCCCCATCACAGCACCCTGCTGTCCATTTCATGCTGGATGTTTTCCGTGATTGGCCTGTTGTGTCAAGATAAGATACATATCTTGAACAATAAATGATGCATGACTGCATTATGTCCTTCATAACAGAAATCAGATTTTCATTTTTGAAAATGCTGAGTTGATTAAGACCTTGCTGAAAGACTTTTACCACATATCAGGCATGGATCTTTTTCTTTTATTAAGCAGCTTGAGATAATTGCCCTTGTCTGTTGTGTGGGAAGTTTTAATCAGACCAGATGGAATTTTATATGTGGAGTCTAGGATTACTTTCGCTGCATAAGCAGTGCAGCTCCTTTATGAAGGTAAATATCACAATCTTAGCCATTAGTATAGTCTGTAGTCTTAGTACAGTGTATAGGCTTAGCTCCAGGGTGCATTGCAAGAGAAACTGTGAAATTTGATTTACTAAAAACTGCAACACCATCGGCCAATTTCATCTTCATTCTGTTCATTTTCCCTTTTTTTCTCTTCTGCTCCTTTTCATTTTTATCATAAGCATCAGCATCATCAATATCAACATCTTTGTTTTTACCATTGCTCTTTGTTCTGAATTCTGTTTAAATGCTGATTCATTTAAACCAAAATCTCTCTTATTTACATCTGATCTGTGTGTTCTGTGTCTGTGTACTGTTTCTCACCCTCATTCTCTCTCTCTGTCTCTCTCTTTCTCCCTCTTTCTTTCCGCCCCTCCCTCCTCGTAACCCCTCATTTGTCTCTACACTCTCCTCAGCCAAATATAAGTATAACGGATATGTCAGATCACGTAAGTCTGCTCCTCTGTTTTCCACATTCCTCCTCCTCTGCTCCACTCATCTAGCTCTCCTCATGTAACCTGTCCGCTATGCTTTTGTGGTTTATGTGATTTTGTCCCCTGAAGTATTACGCTACAAAGCTGCCATCTTTAGCTCTCTGTAGAAGGCTGCAGATTGATAGGAGCCTGTGATGACAGTTCCTCAGCGCTGGACTGTAGTCAAATGCATCAGAGTGGCTCTCTGCTCTGTTACTTTAAAACATGTGCGAGGTGGAAAGGTCAGGTGCTGATGGAGGAAACTCACACGAAATCCAGATGCTGGATACAGAGCACTCTGTCCTTGTGAGAGATGATTTAAGAGCTAGTAATGCTATGTAGTTCATAAATAGTGCCCAAAGTTAAGAGTTTCAGTAGTGTGTTTGCATTGTGCTGAGCTCAGCAGCAGATGGTGCTATAACTCCAGAAGAAACAGGAAAGAGGCTCAGTTTAAAGCCGAGTACATTTTAACCCAATCTCTCACTGTCCTGGGCGAGGCCTGGAGAGTCTTGCTTTATCCTGTGAAGCAGCAATATAAGTTTACTTTTATGTGTACTATGTATATTAATGTTTGTATTAGTAATTAATTTTAAGTTTTGTTATTTTAGTAATTTAAATATGTATTGTTCTATTATTATTGGTTTGGTATTTTCTCAGCAAGCAACACTTGAGGTGTGTGCTTAGTTTGTTTTATGTGTTTTATGTATTTTAATACTTTCAGATGTATATGTAATGCATTTTAATATGTATTAATATTTGCGTGTCATAACAATTATAATACTAACCATTATCATAAACATATGCAGAATATTAAACAGGCATCAACAAAGTTTTGAAATTGGGTCGAGTCGTAGTTACATATTCCACAGTTTGCCACAGCCTTGATAAGGGTTTTGCAATCAGGCTTCATCACAGCATTTGCATTTCAGGAAGGGACAGTTGCCGTCTGGATTATTGTAAATCCACAGTGAAAGTGCCATAGCGCATGTTCTCCGTGTAATGCTGCGCGTGTTTGACAGGGGCCAGATGAATCCAGGAGTTATCTGTGGCGGCCTTTAAATCTATGCGGCAGCTGACGGCAGAAATAACCGTCTATTTATTGCTCAGAGCTAGGTTTGGGGAGCAGACGGAGACTGCTTTTCCACTTACACCACATATTGGTTAACCTCTTGCCTTTCGTGTAGATGCCATTAGGTTGTAGTCTCCAGATTCTGGTGGCAGGCGGTGTGTTTGAGAAGTCCCACTGTGAACCACTTTGCGTGCCCTTTGTGCCCTGCTCACTCTAAGCTTGCTTCCTTAACATGTTTCATCTGGTTATCGCTGCTCTAGTTTTTGCAGGTCTTATACAGATATGCAATATAAAGGAAGTCGTGCTCACTGCAGGGTATGCTAACTGTTTTAACGTCTGTGGTTTGTGTGTGATTCAGCTATTGAGTCCATTAAGAATGTAAAACCAGCACGATTATAAATTCTGCAAACGCGGCTGTAGGAATACTGTACATTCCTACCTGCTGTCTGAGCTGATTGGCTCACTGTTATCATGTCTAGTTAGTGTGCAGTGCTTTGTTCTGTTATGTGGACGAGTGAGAGGGAGGAAGAGTGCTTTTAATTAATTCATGCTTAGTAGCAATGGCAAAGCAAATGTCATATTGAACATTTCACTTTAAGTGCATGCCAAGTGGTTAAGTGGTATTTAATAAAACCAAGGTGTCATCGTCAATTATTTAGAAATGCGATGGCAGCCTTTGTGGCCTAAAACCGCAGCTCTCCGAGCTTAAATAGTAATCAAAGTGGAAAATAAATGGTCCAGCAAAGGAAATCGCATTAACTTTTATTTTCATACATAAATATTTATCGTTCGATTCTCACGCAGTATGGGGATTAATAATAGATATTAAAATGTTTTAGTCGTATTATGTATTTTGCTTTGTTACTTACAGGAATAATGGCATGAGTTCACAGGTCACAGGTCACAACAGAGCTCAATAATCCATTCTTTAATTCTATAAATATTAATTTCTGGATTTATATTAAATGCTAATAAACCACACTAATTATGTGGCAAACTTTTTTTTTTTTTTTTTTTTGTTATGTGTGTGTGTGTTGGAAAAGGCACCAGTCCTCTCATTGTTTTTGTCTTCCATTGTTTGACAGTAAAGGAGGAAGTTAAACCTACTTTTCAAAATCGCACAATTAAAGTGGCCAACAGTATGACTCTCCCAAATTCGCTGCCCAATGCAGTGGGCGGCAGCCCGCAGCCTGCAGTGGAGTGTTCTGTGGTGGCTTCCGTGCCTCTTGTTAATAACCGTAAAGGAAGTCTCCTCCCTCCAGTCCCACCCTCGCGCCGACGCCTCAGCCTGGCTGGCCTGAACCGGGCCCGCAGCCTGCCGGGGAAATATCGCTACCATCCAAGCTCCTCCACACTGTCCTCCACGCTCTCCTCCACACGCTCCCCTACACCCTGTAGGTGGCCCCTTAGCAGCCTGCATCAGACCCCCAAACACCACCCCCCACCACACAGGCTTGGCTGCATGCATGTAACACAGCTTGTAACTAGGGCTGTTACTTTTTTTTTACTGCATTAAACAAACAAAAAACAACTTAATGAATCAATATCAATGAACCTGAAGTGATTAGTTGGTAATTTTCATGAGGTTAACACCCTTTTTGAATTCTCCTACAGTACAATACAGAGCCTGACAGATGCACCAATTTATATGTTTTTCCCTCACAAACTAGTTTGAAATCTCTGAAATGAAGTTTTTCAAACATTTTTTCCAGTAAATATATTGGAAGCTCTGAACAACTGAAAAATTTAGTTGTTTAGTGAAGTCAATTTCTTTTCCTTTGGCCTCCATCAAAATAATTGGTAGATTACTTAATTGCTAATATAAATCACAGTGACAGCCCTAAACGCAAACAACCTGGCCCTGCCCTCCCAGCTCTGCGTGTGTATTGGTATGTGTGTGTGAGAATGCTTTGTAGCAGCAGTTGCCAGGAGTGTACTTTGCCAGGAGAACCCACAGTGGATGTGGTCAGATTATGTTACACACAAAGAGATTTCTGAACTGTAGGTAGGGCGTGGACCGAAGGAGCTGTTCCAGTGCTGCTGGGCTGAGAGTAAATCATGCATTTACAAGAGTTGCATCAGCCTGTCGTACGCCTGAGCCGGTGGAGACAGGTGCCTAGTCAAATTGTCTTGACCACTGATACAAAAAAGAGCAGCAGCTATTGATGCCCGTGGTCTGGAACAGCGGTCTCACTCTGCCGGCCTTATCCCGTTTTGATTGAAGTTGTAAAAGCGCCCTAATGTAATTTGGAACAAGAAGGGACTTGCTGAAGTGGCCATGCTGCAGGTAGAGGTATTTCATTGTTAAGCCTCTTCCTGAAGGGCACTGCTGTAGCTCGTAAATCTCCACAGCCTAATTTGGAGGAGCAAGGGCAGCAGTGTTGCCCAAGCTTAGCCTGGCCACTCACTCCTCACCCATAATAGGGAAACAAAGGGCTACACCACAGCCGGCTTACCAGGAGTGATATTTTGAAAGTTGATTAGTGTTTCACATTGCTCTGGCCATTGTGTAGTTGCAAATGTCAAACGATGGCATTTGGTATATACCCAGACAGAGCATTTTTAGTATGTGTCTTTTTTCATTAGTGCAATTAGGTGACAGTGATATGAGAGGGAAAACGTAGGCTATACGTGTTGTGATGGCACTGCTTGCAGTGTATGCATATTTTTCACTAATTTGGTTGCTGTGGTTGTGAACTCTAACTGTGTTAAACAGTGTTTTCTAAAAAGTGCTTTTTGCAGTGAGTTTTGGTTTGGACATGAGGAACATCAACGACCCACTTATTTTTCTATCTGCTCTCATGTTCAAATACACTGTATGTAGCACTAGGAAAAAACAACACTCATATCAGATACATATTCCAATATAAAACAGCATCAGATTAAACTTTATGATAAAAGTAAAACTGTGGTCAGTATGTAATAGTGGAAAAACAATAAAAGATAAGGAAGTCATAATTTTAGACCTGGTATGGAAATGTATCCTATTGCTGTTTAGCTTCTATGTGCAAAACCGGGCACCAATACCAATATATTAATTGGGCAAATACATAGAAATCGCAAACTATAATTTGTAGAAAAATGTCATATTCCAGTGTGTTCCCTGTGGTAACTTATTTGTACTTAGAAAATGAACAAAACATGTAATTTGACATGTTCAAACTTTTGCGGACGACTGTAATATCCCTTTAGAGTGTGATGAGCCGATGTTGACCTTCAGGCACCTCCACTCTTGTGGATGGTGTTCGGTAGCAGGGGTGCTTGTGACTTTCATAAGCCCCTCAGTAATTTCCTGTTGGAGTGGTGTTTCAGCATGAGATGGGCTAGCTCAGTGGGCTTGAGCCATGCTTGTTGAGTGCTACGGGCATGGAAGATATATACATAGAGCTGCCCCCACTCATCACTTAGAGCTGTGATGATGTGAATTGATTTTGCCATATAGTGTTCCATAAAACATGATGCAAATTTCTTTCTTTTGCTTTGCTTTTCTTTTTTTCACCGTCATTGTTCCCACCCATGTCCTCTACAGAGATGTAGAGAAGAGTCTGTACTGATATACTGATGCAGACTGCTATAGGTCCATGCATGCACACACACACACACACACACACATACACACATGCATATACACATACTCTGACATGTTCTTTTATAAATGGAGCAGAATGAAGGGCTCAGTGATAATCGGGTTCAAGTCTTAATAAGTGTCCTCTATGACTTTTCTTGTACCTTTTGTCCCTACTAACGGTGTTCTCTTTCTATTTTTGGAGGTCTTCTCTGACTTCTTTTTTGCCGTGATTGATTGAGTGTTGGCTTTTGTGTTCTTTAATATGTCATCTCCAGCACACGTTACAATCCCTGCTGTCCACAGTCTGACACTCTTTGCATGTGTTTGCAGTCGAAGATGAGCATCCATCAACGCTGTCACCCAAAAAGAAGCAGCGCAACGGAGGCATGAGAAATTCACCCAACTGCTCGCCTAAAATGATGAGGTAAGACATTGATTTCGAGACGCTCCTCTCCGGTCTTCAAAAGGAGAGAGAGAAAGAGAGAGTGAGGGAGTGAGCGTGGTGGAGAGACAGGAGAGATGGTGGTGGGATGGTGGGAGTAGGAGGAGTGGCGAGGGAGAGAGGCAGAGAGGAAGTGAGGGAGCGAGGGAGAGGAGAGGAGCCCTCTAAGGCTCAGGCGTTTAAGCTGTCAGCCTGTCAGTGCTTAATGATAGAGCTGAAATATTTCTGTCATGAAAGAGGCTATGAAAAGCTGTTTGAAAAATACTCTCGCTTTAAAGTCTCAGCTGTCACCCCCCCAGTCTTGTCCACATGTAGTTCTTAAACAGCGGTGGCACTAATGACAGCGCCAACCAATCAGAGACGCCCGCGTGGTTACTTAGCCTCAGGCTCTTCATCTATTGTAGGAGCCCCAGTGAGTACTGTTTTTGGTACTTAAGGCCATATGTGAGATGTATCATCGCAATCAAAAATGAATTCAAATATTACCTTCCTTTTATCCTGTCCCGAGGAATTATAAAGCTGCTAATTGATTTTGACTGATAAAAGGGCTTGCTTTCCGCCCATGTGGCCAGGAGACAGAGACTCATATGCAAAGGCTTTTAAAAATGCAAAGACAAAGTTGTCCATTTCAGATGAGCTAGCAAGGACGCAAAGCTAGAGATTCAGGAGGACAATACAACTCGCTGCAAAGTTTAGCTCCCATATTATTTAGCCTAATGATTCTTTAGGTTCTCGGATATAAATAGTGGATGGTTATTGTTGACTTGTTTATTTATTTTCGCATCTTTGAGTTGAAGAAGACAAAGGTAATAAAACCATCTGTTTAGCATTGTTCTCTTTGTACTGCCTCGCTTTATCCTCACCTAAAGCACTAATCTAGGCACAAACCAGGCACCAGTAGCTTGTCTTTATACATGCCCACCATATATGTCTGATTCCCCTCCAAATCCTTCTAAAAAGGAGCAATTACACAGACTGTTCCTTACAGCACTCTGTCAGATGCGCAGAGGATCTTACCCTTTAGTATGGTTTTTTTTTTTGAGAGAGAGAGAATGTTCAATATGCCCTTGGTTATAAAGAATAAGCTGAAAAAAAGGAAACGAAGAACAGACAGAAAGAAAAGGAAAGCCTGGCACACTTCCAACGAAGCGCCTGCTTAGAAGGATGTTTAGTTTTCAGTTCTTAACTTAAAGCGCGGAACAATTTTTCTGTGCCGAGCTGAAGGTCCCTGTTTGCAGTGTAATATATGCATCCCCTCTTTGATCTGTGACTGATAATAATTCTTGGGAGTTATTTACCCTGTTTTGAAATGCTTCAAAGCGGTGTCAAAGTTTTCTGTGCTTTAGGGTGCCTCTGTATTCGGCTGGCTCTTGGGTACTGGATGACAGGTCCTCTGTTCTAGGTGTAGGCTTTTCAAGTCATAGCCCTGCAGCAAAACATCAAATTACCAAACCCGGTCCTGCGGACTTCTCCAACCGCTGCCCCTGCTGTCCGCGCACCATATATATTAAATACTTCAGTTTCAAAAGGTGAATTTTATGCACAATGAGTCGGGATTGTTTAAGGTAGCCTTAGGGATACTTTATTCTACGAGCAGGGGAAGGAAAAAACAGCGAGCGTATACCATATCAAGTATGGTTTTTACAGGCTTCTGCGCCTCCAGGCCGTCGTAAATAAATAATGATCAACAGATTGGCTGTGGGTTTTTGAAAAGCATGCCTTTGTCAGTTTGCATGATGGAGAAAATTTTCAAAGCAAGAGGCTCCTTTCATAGGCTGCTGGAGAGGGATTGGGGGAGCCAGTGACTGCCAAGTGATGGGCTAGAATAGCTAAACACTGTTTGAAACAGCAGCTAGCCCAGCTCGGAGGGCAACTTCTGCTTTGCTTAAAAACTGCCTCTCCCTCGCTCTATTAGAGCGCATATAGGCCACTGCTCTGGACATAGCAATTAGAAGTGTAAACTTGCTTTCATTTAGAAGCTACAAAGGGTTCTTTACGAGTGGAATTTTCAGCTGAAATGCTCTCTTCTCTTTACGAGCTCAGACAGTGTCGTGCTGTGCGTTCAATGCCAGCGCGGAGCTTCAGAGTCTTCGGGCTCTGTGGTGTAAAAGAGACCCAGTTCAGCGGGAAAGTATTCAACATTTTGTTTCCTTCATGTAAATACAGTCATGTTTTCAATCAAAAAACAACACTTCGGCAACGAACGACACTTCGGAGCACCTCACCTCACACTTCTCGGCAAAATTAACAGTTCTCACACTGAGTTTATGGTGGGGCACGAGACATGTCTAATTGTGGGAAGTCACAATGCGTTTGCCATGATCCCTTAGCTGCAGCAGTAATGTCATGTTGCTAGCTTGGAGTGGCGTGGAGCAGAGGATTGTGCTGGTGACTGTCAGGCTGTGCTGACAGTGGGTGAGACGTAGCTATCTTGGCAGAGGTGCGCAGCGGCAGTCAGCACGCTGCTGGAAGATTGAAGTGACAGGGGTCCGTAGAGTGAGTGGTGAAACATGCAGCATGTAATGAAATATTCAGTCAGGGTGTAAAAGCACTAAATGCTTTCACTGTTATTAGCACCTGCCCACAGCCTCATATCGTCTGCGCAAAGCCAGCATGCTAATTGACACATTTTTGATGTGATATTTCGGCAATCAAACGCTGCCTAGATGCAGAGTGAAAGGGGGAGGGCTTCAAAGGAACGTCACTGAATGAACCTACTTAGGAGAGACAGAGAGAGAGAGAAAAGAGAGAGAGAAAGAGAGACAGAGAGATAACAATCCTTGCTTTTCCATGGAAAAACTGCTCCTATACTGTATTTTATTTTAAATTAAAACTGACATGATTTCTACCCCCAACATTAGGTGCTGGTTTTGGAACAATACAACCAGGGTGTGCGTGTGTGTGGGGAGGGGTTAGATATTTAAGTTTCAGCCCCTTGTTAATAACTTATCAGTTATTAAAATGCTTATTGTGCATATAGGTGAAATGCATGCAGTGCATTGTGTAGCTCTCAGGATTAGGATAGTCAATAGAATATAGTCTGATAGTCTGATGTCAGATAGTTTGTTCAGATAGTGTGTGTATACTGGTGATGGGAGGTTGTTTCCTATCATATCACTAACCCAAATTATCACTATTGAAAAATGATGGTTTAAAAGCATAAATATTAGCCTGACAAAGTTCTTAATTGAACTTCTTATTTGTTTCTAACATTCAAAAATTATATATCGTTTAAGTCAATATGAAAGGGTCACCAGTACTGATACTGTTTACTCTTCAGATTATTTGAATATGATGTCTTGTCTCTGTAGCAGTACACCCTTCAGTAGCGGTCTTCAGGCTCCCGAGTGGGGTGACTGCCTAAGCATGGGCCCTGTTATTGAGAGATCACAAGTTCGATTCCCAGTGGTGGGAGAAAGAGAGAGCACAATTGGCCTTGCACTCTCTGGGTGGCCAGGATGGCCTTTCTTCTTTTCCATCACTAAGTGTGATGCTAGACAGAATGAGTGTCTATTAACTGGCATAATGGAATTGGCAGTTAGTGCTCTCCTCCAAGCATGTTACACTGTGATATCGCGTGAAAGAGTCCTAGCTATTGAGCGGAATTTGAGATGACTTAATTGGGCAGAAGATAAAATAAAATAAAGCAGTTTAAATGCTTGAATGAAACTGATGACATGGTTCTTAAAATAACCTTTCAAAAATGGTTCTATATAGCACCAAGAGGGGTTCCACTATTGTTATGAGTTAAAGGACCATTTTTTCAGTTCTCTTGAACTGAAAGAGTGTAGGCTGTTTACTTCCAATTAAAAAACTCAGTAAAGGTAATGGTTATTGGAATGATTAAATTAAACACTAAATGCTTGGACTGCTTATACTGACACAGATCTATTTAAATATATTCATTTACTTGAATATTACCTCTCATTATGCAAATACTGGAGGCGAAGACAAGGTCTCATCATTCATTAGCATAGTAATTAATAGGGGAGGTCCTAATGTAATTTAGAGCCCTAATTTAATCCATTGTTAATAATGATATGTATTAGAGCAAGGCATGACAGATATAATGTTCTGTTTTTTCATGTTGATTTAACAATATCACTTGTATGAAATAATAGAATGGAAAAAGACATGTGGAATGGAAAAAAAATGGCAGAATCGAAAACGGCATGTTTCCAGTTATATAAAGCAGTTTTGATGCAGATATGTACAAAAATAATTTGATGCAGATACATTTAAAAATTATATATAACCAAAAAGTTTTATAAATATATGCATCTTCGTAGGTTTTAGATCATTTAAAAGAAATACGTTTTGTCCAGAATGATTCTAAATTACTGAAACAGCTGTGTTGCGTGGAGAAAAATGAAAAAATAAAGAGCAACTTAAATTTGCCATTCATGTGGTCCAATTTTGGTCAAATCTTTGTCAAAAAAATCACTATGAATAAAGAAGATATTATGTGTCATTTAAGAACATGTTTACAAAATAATGCATTGTGAGTAAAACAAATTACTTTTGGTGTTTGTTTGTATGATGAAAATGAATACAAGAACAAAAAAATTAATGTCATGTTAATTTTGCAAACATTTGGAATTCCAAATTTTTGTGTATTACTATTGCAGGCAATCAAGTTATGCTTTAAAAAAAAATTGTCCTTTACTAATAGAGCAGAGCAAATATTACCCCACTGCTCTTGTTTCATTCAGGACATGAATTATAAAACTTGGAAAACATATTTTAGCAAAGGTGAAAGCATCAGTATGTAAAAAGGTTTTATCCAAAGTGGAGTCTTCTGGTTTAGTTCATAACTAAAGTACTGCAGTCAGTTAGACTGTGGTCTGATTGGGTGGACGTGGTGAAAGAGTACTGCAGCAGTCGAGTCAGCTGGTGATGAACTCTCCTTGGCACTGACTAATGTGAGTTTGGGCGAATTACTGATGAAAGCTGTGTGTAAGTGTGCGCAGTGGAAGAGCTGAGGAAGAAAAACATCTTCCCCTGCAGCCACGGAGCAGAGGGGAGGCTGTGCGGTCTGGCCTTAGGCTATTACCTCTAAGGTAGACTTTCTGACCTGTTCTCTCCTCCAGCAGTGGGCTGCTCGGCGGGGTTTTGTTGACGTTGTTATGGCCTCTTGACAAGTGTCCTGTGGAATTTCTCCCGAAGTGCTCTCATAAATAATAGCATCCCTGAGAAACATCTGATACACATTATGAGACTGCACACATGAGAAATGCCATATGCTACCCCCAGCATTAGGGGGTGGTTTTGGAACAATAGCTGTAGGGGGTGTGTGGTTAGGTATTTATGTTTCAGCTCTTATACATTTATTACTAACTTATAAGTTATTAAAATGCTTAATAGGCTTACAGGTGAAGGGAATGCAGTGCATTGTGTAGCTTTCAGGATTAGGATGGTCAATAGGATATAGGCTATAATTGCTGGTATTTTTCATTGAACCTCTCCTATTTATTTATAGCATTCAGAAATGAAGTCGAATTTAAATAAATATGAAATGGTCACTAACCCTAATAATGTGCAGTGTGCTTAAATAGACTTCTTCAAGCCCTCTTTGGGAAAGACAGTGGTTATATATGGACCCATGAACACTCAAAGAAGCCTTTGAATGCTTAAACGGAACTCATGGCCGAAGCCCTGTCAAATATGATTCTTCAAAGAACCTTTAAAATAGTTCTATGTAGCACAAAAAGGGCTCTAGTATTGTTATGAGTTAAAGGACCCTCCTGTAACATACTGAGCCCTTTTCTAAGAGCATAGGCTGTTTACTTTCAATTTGAAAAGAAAGTAAATGTAATGGTTATGGGAATGATTAGAATGTGAGTTGGTATGATTGTCATTGGCTTTAATGCCACAGTATATCATTAAAATGGAAAACCGTCCTGTCCCTAGTGTGTACTCATCATTGCCATTGGATCAATTTATTTAAATCACCAAGTGCCCCTTGCATCGTTTGAACACTTCACGATTAAAAGACCAATAGAAATAACACAAAATAAATTGGAATAAAAACATAACGTAGATACATTAACTTAATGTTTTTCATTCTTCTGAAGTTACCACTTGGAGGTTTCATGAGGTTTTGTTCTTTGGGTGACGCTAGTTATGTTTGTATGTTTGCACGGTAAGCCTGTATGGTCATATACTGTTGTGTATTTTCATTTTTAAAAAAAATGCTAAATGGGAAAGAAATATAGCTTTAACATCCTGAACTGTAACTCTGGCTCACATTGGTACTTTTTTTTTTATATATATCAAATCCAACCAGACTCATATCAAATGAACTGTTTTCATATTCATTCAGGAAAGCCTATCTCCCTCTAGCACAGAGCAGCTGCTGAGCTGCTAGGAATGCTTTCAGAAGACCCCCCTCATCTCCCATGCTAAATGTACACTAGTGCCGGTGTTAGCGTTGCCGCCACCGGAGTAGCAGGACCTCTTTCACGGTCAGTGTTCCTCCAGATCAGCTTCAGCAACCCAGCCACGCTGATATAGATTAGCCTGTTTGGTCGTGACACTTTTCTGAAACATTAATGGCCTTCAGTTCGGGAGAGCACAATGTGATTGGGCAAATTCCTAAAATATTTAAAGTGCGGCCCTGTTAAAGCTTTTACTGTAGGGCGCAGCACGTCAGGAGCGGTGCGGGGTAAAAGCCGGTAATTGGCGTTCCATTCTGGTGCCACTCAGTCAGCGCTCTACTCATGCTCACTCCCTTCCACTCGGCTGCTGTCACCGGCGAAGGCACTCTGATGGCAGCCCAGAAAGAGCAGCCACTCGGACAGAGTCCACCGAATGGATCTGCTCTGACAGTGACGGGCCCTGTCACCACACTGCTGCTGCTAAGGGACCTTTGATTAATATCATAACTATAAACTTTAAGCTATCATCCTAAAGGAAAACTGCATATATAATATTTTTGGGTTGATTGGGGAAATAAGGCTCTCACTGACGAAAGAGGCACGCTTGAGAAAAATACAATGGGGCATCCAGTTACATCAAGTCGTTGTTTAACTTCACTGTGTACAGCCGTCATGTCCTAAAAGCCTGCATGAGCTCTGGCACAGTGACATTAACTTGAAAACCCCTCCCCAGTGGTTTTAGCCTGGTTAATTCAAATTAGCAGACCAAGCAAGCTGCTGTACAAGAGTGCTAGTGACATCAGATCAGGCTGTTTTTTCATCATCATGAACAACTGTACGGTAACTAATGTCATCCAGGAGTGGAAAGTAACTCATTACATGTTGTTGAGTCAGAGCACTGACCATTGATATCAGTCATTATCTTACTCTCAAATAGCTTCTGCTCCAGTACTTGTAGTTACTGAGAATTTGTTTTTAGAAGAGTGAGAAGAATGATCTTTTACTTGAGGAATTGAAGCAATAGTTAAATATATAATTCTGTAATATTATGTAAAATGTTTAAGCATCCTCATCATGTTTGACTAATAGTGTGTATTTAAAGTGGATATTATACTGCGTAGTCTTTAATGGTGTAAATCACTGCTATAGACTTGCTATGGAAAAGAAAGTAAGTGTGGTAATTCTTAGATGTTGAGCCAGTGAGCTTGGGAAATGAATCACTGAAATAAAAAATGTCCCAACTGGTTATGTAATAATTGTAATAATATTCTCAACATCCAGTTGTAGGACACCCTAAATGCACAAAGAATTAAGATTCAGACTGGTCTTATAGATTAATTGTCCTTTCACCTATGAGTTGATTTGATCATATTGTACTTTGTGAACATTTGCTTGCATTGCTGTTTTTATGGAAATATCTTAGCAGTGATCTGATTACATTTTGTTTCTTTTCCTCCTGTTCAGACATGACCCTCTACTTATTCCGGGAAACGAGCAGATTGAGAATATGGATGTAAATGTAAAAAGATATGACTCCACTGGAATGTTTCACTGGTGTCAATCCAAAGACATTGAAAAAGTCATTCTGGTGGGTATTGTTCTGCACTTCTACACTGTACACACTAATTTTGTACCATTTATACTCATTTGTAAGTTCGTCCTTGCTGTAGCAAGCTGAGTAAATGTAACCCTGAGAAGTCATAATAATTGCTGATTGTTAGAAAATAATGTCTTATTTTATATTACTTCGTGCAGCTCATTGGGACAGATTCTAAATTTTCACTTCCACCTTTATCTTTCTTGTTAGAAGAAAACATATTTTTGTACATTTTTGAATATATATTCATGTCTATATATGTCTATATATGAATTATACACACACACACACACACACACACACATACATATAT
>JBBPCZ010000156.1:14524979-14536734 GCA_037974445.1 Brycinus macrolepidotus | reverse complement strand
ATGTATATATATACATATATATATCCAGCTGTACTGTACAGAGCATTATATTATTCTTGTTCTGAGATGTATGTATAAAAGTATATGTTTGTTTTTGTGTGAATTAGAAATTGTGCCTTTAATTCCACTCTCTGTCTTCAAAATCGAAAAATCAAAAACATAACCTGAATGCTGATATCAATCATTATCTTACTGTCATATAGCTTCTGCTCCAGTACCTGCAGTTAGTCAGAGTTTATTTGAATTAGGAGCATTATTTGAAATTAGGTATTTTTTTACTCAAGAAATGTAACCATTTATTGTTTATGTATTATTTTTTATTTCTGTAATTCTGTAATTACATTTTGGTAATTATGTAATGTAAATCAAATATGTAGCAAAATGGCAATAATAACATTAGATTTCTATGATTTAAAGTATGAGCCCAAATACCAAATAATGCCTTTTCTTTTCATGTCCTTTTTTTTTTTTTACCTTAAATTTTATCTAAAAAGAGTTTCTCTCCACAGACGAGGAGCGAGGCCTCCATGACGGTTCTGAGTGGACACGTAGTGGTCTGTATATTTGGAGACGTGACGTCTGCTTTAGTGGGGCTGCGAAACTTGGTGATGCCTTTAAGAGCAAGTAACTTTCATTACCACGAGCTGAAGCACATTGTGTTTGTGGGCTCGCTGGATTATCTGAGGAGAGAGTGGGAAACACTTCACAACTTCCCCAAAGTCTCCATCCTACCGGTGAGCACACTGCAGGAGCATTAGGCTGCACAAGGTGGCAAAGTATGAGGACTAAAAGCAGTTGGAAGACTGTATGAAACATTAAATCTAATTCAGCCTTGAACTAAGCAAGAGAACTTGAAAAAGAGTGTGTTATGTGATTTGGTTTCAGGTAAAAATCAAGAGAATGTGCTTTAGATTGTCAAAGATGTGATGTTATTCATGATAGCAGAACAAAAAGTAAAGCAATATGTGGTTTTAATATTGTTAATTTAATATTGTTCTTCCACCACAATAAAAAAAGAAATAAAATGTTGGAAAAGTGGGCTTCAGAATTTGAAATGTTGTCACGATTTTCTACCTAATCTGACCAATTGACAAAGATTGCAGTATTAAATGTTATCTTCTCTACCCTCTTTTTCTGCATTACTATTTGTTAAATTATGTTCAACAGTTTGCAGCTGTCTTAAAGTAAAGTGACCATTATTGTCACTTAGCAACTGATGATTAATGGAATGACATGGGTATGATGGAAAAAGGCAGCATGTTATCAGAAATAACTATATGGGCAGAACACTCAGAACACACACTCACTCAGGTTGTGCAGTCAGAGCTAATCGTTATAAACTTGAATAATGTGTGAGCTGAATGGGCTGCTCCTCCGAGCATTGTGTGTGTGTGTGTGTGTGTGTGTGTGTGTGTGTGTGTGTGTGTGTGCGCGCGCGCAGGGTTTTCCTGTGCTGATGCTGTTACAGGATCATCCTGCTTGTGTGAAACACTGGCCCAGCTGCCTGCTTTAGAGCTTGTTATCACTGGCTTGACTGAATATTAAAAGTGAACCCAAAACGCTGCCGTCAGCGAAGGCTACCCTTTAGATTAGAGAACATCTCCACATCCCCCAGTGCATAGTTACATCAACTGAATGTCACTGCCTTTAGAAAAAAAATACAGAATACTTGTTAACTAATTTCCCAAAGCTCCTCCCTGACTCAATCCTTAATTTGTTTTTCTCCATTTTTTCTTCTTCCCCTACAATCTCTCTCTCTCTCTCTCCCTCTCTCTCTCTCCCTCTCTCTCTCTCTCTCTCTTTCTCTCTCTCTCTCTCTTTCTCTCTCTTTTCCTCTCTCTCGTACTCTCTCTCTCTCGACTGAAGGGCACGCCATTAAGTCGAGCTGATTTAAGAGCTGTCAACATCAACCTCTGCGACATGTGCGTTATCCTGTCAGCCAATCAGAACAATATCGACGATGCTTCACTGCAGGACAAGGAATGCATCTTGGCATCGCTCAACATAAAATCTATGCAGTTTGATGACAGCATTGGGGTTTTGCAGGCTAATTCCCAAGGTAAAGAGTGGCCTAGTACACTTCAGCACATGGCCTGAGGCGACTGGGATGGCAGAGAGAATATTCCTTTGGAGCATCAGTGTGCTAGACTGTAAAATCTGCTGAATGCTATGTGCTTTCAAAGACAAAAGGGCCTGCTCATCCACTAGGATACCTAAATAAACAAATAAATTCAGTAAAAGAGCCAGTCTCAGCAAGCGGAAAAATAATATAAATGAATGTAAAAAAAGAATAAAAACAAGAAAAATGCTAAAAAAAAAAAAAAAATAATAAAATGCCAACAAAGGGTCTTTGCAGAAATGCAAAAGAAGAACCACTTTTGGTTCCTTAACTAACTTTTCAGTGCATGGTTCTTTAAAAAACATTTTTGTAAATGAGATGTGTCAGTCTGAGGAATCTTTTTGAAACTTTAATGAACCTCCATATATGTAAACGCCTTGTCCTACACTCTCAAAAATAAGGGGAACAGAAAGGGTTCTTTGCTTGACGCTCTGGAAGAACTTTTCATTCCATTAGAAATCTTTCATTGTACAGTTCTTTGGGGAATCAATTTTGTAAATGAAATGGGTGACTGTGAGGAAGTTTCTGGAACCTCCACCTAACGTAAATGTTCTAGGAAGAAACTTTACATAACATGATAGTTCTTTAAACCTTTAAAAAGTTCATTACACTCAAAAGAACCAAAAGTGGTTCTTCTGTGGCATCAAGCAAAGAGCTTTTATTTAGTACCCTCTGAACATCCATACATCAAGAACCATTCAGGAAGCTTTATTTTTAAGAGTTAGAGTAAAAAGATCTGAAAGACACAAATGTGGTTACCTTTAATATTATACTTTATATGTCATACTTCTCAACTCCATTGAAGCAATTAGTTCCTCTTCCATATACTTTGATATATTTCCACTTGTGTGTGCGTGCGTGTGTGTGCGTGCGTGTGTGTGTGGTGTCATCTTTACTCTAATCAAAGTGTTGCTAAACATCCCAAATATCACACTGCAGACCTTGCATTATTTGCCTCCATTAGTGAGGCTGCGGCAGATTTGTTTGCCGACAAATTGAGTTGAACAGATTGTTTATGCATTCAGATAAACATGTAACCCTCTTGTGCCCATCAGGATTCATCATCATTAAGCAGGCAGTACAAATCAGCAGCACCACTTCTTCAGCTGCTCTTCATTACGCAAATTACACAGCCCACACAAGCTGGCCCACACCAATTAAGATTTCAACTGTTATTGAAGAGCCACTTTTGCGCAGAGAAATGTCGCTGAAGCCTTGAATTGACGGCGTTCGGGAGAGACGTGTGCGCAGCTAACCCAAATGCTCTTTATTACTCAGCAGCGGCGGTTCGTTGGTGAAGAATATGTCCTCCCAGCATGGCTGATGATAGACCTTTATCATTCGCGGTTTGTGGGAGAGACCCAGGAAGACAATGTGTCATTACTTCTCCCCATATTAATTCATCCAAACATCTGGCACCATGTGCGACAGAGGAGCATCGTACATAATGTAGATTCATTTTATTAACAGCCTTAAAAAGTGACGAGAGGTTATTAGTTCACTGCTAAGTGTTTTTTCGCCCTTTTTTTGCTCTCACTTCTAGTTTACTCAAGTGGTGCGAAAAAAGTTACTTATGTGATTTGCACTATATAACCAGTGCATGAGTTAAATGAAAGAACAAATAGTAATATTAATGCAGAAATATATTTTAGTGCATAGTGAATATATATTGGTGAGGTACTTGGATATATATATAGAGCCCAGTAGCACATCACCCTGTACCATTTTTCTTTGCCACTATCAAACCTCTTACCATCTCAGTGCAGGGTGCTGAATTTGAGGAAGAAGGTGTAAATGACTAAATCAGCTAGCCTATTGCCAGGGGAAAGGTACAGACAAGTGCAAAACGAGTAGTGCCTGGGGCGTCTGTTTCTGCCGGGGAGTCCACATCCTGTTCCCCTACAGCCTCAGAACAAAAGAGCCAGAGTTGGAGCTTCTTCATAAAACCATTTAATTTATATAAACTCTTTAATCACCTCTGCAGTTCCTTAAAATCTAAAAATTGTTTTATGAAACGCGATTGAAACATGATTTTTTGCAGTTAGCAGAACTGTAGTTATTAAACTAAATTATTAAAGATTTAGATAAGTGAAAAAAAAAGGGTAAAAATAAACATGGATCTCCCTTATGTTTTATGAGAAGCCTTTGTGCACCCTTCCCTAGGTAGATGAAGGGGTTTGGGAAATATGCATATTCAAAGAATGAATATTTTAATTAAGTATTTTTTAAGTAGTAGGTAACTACAGGAGCAGTTTTATTAATTCATTTTAATATTATGCATTTGTTGTCATTGGTTGTCATCTGTTAACAGATGTGCTTTTTTTGCTACTGAGATTATGTACAGCTGCAATAGACCACTTCAATAACCTGTTTTATAATTTGCTTAGTTTTTATTAATTTCTTTATGAGATGAAGTGAAACGCACTTGCCATTTTATCTTAATTTTGACTAAAGCCTGTGATGATTAGGAAATATTATCTACCAGTAATTTAATTTCTTGATGCCGTAAGAGTCATGACATACATTGTGATTTCATAATTTATTAAGCTTTGTTTATAGCCGACTAATTGATCTAACTTTTCAGATTGTGAACATTGTGCACTGACGGAGTTCATTCAAGGCTAAAAATGCAGGAGAGAGATGATGTGTGTGGAAGGAGCAGCCTGCACCCAACTTCAAAAGCATTTTATAAAAATAATAACTTGGTGAATGATTTCCACTCAGATATTTGTGCTGCATTTCATACATAAATTTTTCATAATGTCTGGAAAAGTGAGGATAGCATTGACAACAACAGGCCTGCTGCCACTGACTATGCTGTGTGCTTTTTGTAAATCAGAAGGTAACTGCTAAAGGAAAAGATAAAAAAATACACTCAAATAGGTAAAGTATAGAGTGGGGCCTTAATTCTGAATCAGGGTTATAATTATAGGTGCTGTGCGGTCTTATTGCTTCTTATTGTTTCTAATGTTAATGTTTCAAGATTGTCTACAGAGGTTGAAAGGAATACAGTTCAGTAGAAATAGAAATCATTGATAAAATAGAAATTAAAAAAAGAAGTGATGCATTATAAATAATTCTTAAATATAATAATAATAATAATAATAATAATAATAATAATAACAACAATTATTATTATTATTATTATTATTATTATTATTATTATTATTATTATTTTACTGTGGAAGGCAAACCGTATAAATTATTCTTGCAATTACAAATGTGAAATTAAGTGTCCGTTATAACCCACAAATTGAAACATAATAAAATGCAGTGCATGTAGATCTCAGTGTCTTCCATAACCATTAAATTATTAGTTTTTTTACTGTGCTGTAAGATCGTACCAGTCAGTGCATACCGACCAGTTTTTCTTGGCAGTATTGTAGAAAACAAACACTTTTTTAAACACAGTAACAGAGATCCATACGTCCTCTTTTTCGCTAATGGAAAGGAGCCCAGATACGATTTGGCTGTCCTGTGTCTGTGTTTACCAGAGGATGCCGTGTGCTGCACTTCTGCTTCATGTTCCAAAGTGCAAATGTTAACTGTGGTAGTGCGCGCCTGTCTTCATTGTGAAAAGTGAATGTCACATTTCATAGGCATTACGAAAAGGAGCCCCATTCGGTATTGTTTAGATTTCCGGCGAGGAGCCTGACTCGGACTGTCACCGTTCATGTGATGTGTTAACAGACTAAACAACAGGAGATGGAATTATTTTGTTCCGAATCTGAAATTTTTTGGAAGGTGGGGGAGTGTTAGTGTCTTCCTCCGGCTCTCGCATCTCTCGGGCTGAAAAGAAGCACAGCGAGCGCGGCGGAATTCTGTGCTCCTTTTAAAACTTTGTGACCTGAATCTATTCCCTGCATTATGTTTGCTACTGTACCAAGAAAAAAGACTATACGCTTGCATTTTTCTCTAGTCAGCACTAAATGATGGATGTCAAAACAGGCCTGATGCATTATGCATATGGCATTACTGATTTAAGGTGTTTACTTGTCAGCTTGAGGAAATGCAAAAGTGTCAAGTCATGTGAATTCATAGTCCTGTCACAGCCGCTTGTATTTCATGGCTCAGAATCGCGTTTTCACATAAAAGGTTTTCAGGATCCACTTCACCAATTTTATGGTAACAAAATGAACAACATATAAAATTTATATCCTCCGGTTGATGGAAGGCAGCAAATGCTAAATATGTCTCGGCTGACCCCTAAAAGCTGAATATCCACACTGCAGTGTTTTAGGCTGGCATCTCTGCCCTTTCATCCTTTTTCATCTTTGACACTGTCTGCCTCTTACAGCAACACAAAAGGAATTTGTACCCCAGTCCATAGCCATCCCAGTCATGTTTTTTTTTTCTTTTTACCATGCAAAAGAGTCCTACTACTTTTATTACTAGCGAAAGGAATCCCTAAAATCCATGTGTTTACTTAACTGAACCTCCAATATGTAAACAAGTCCATTTGCACCATAGTAACCCCAGTCACTGGGATGTTTAATGAATAATGTAATAATAATACTGTTAGAAAAGTAAAAAGCTAAAGTCATGTTAAAAACTGAGATGTTTGGAAACTTTACCTGTCTGTACTCTATTTGCAAATGTGTTCTTGCATAGCGACTGTTGTGAGGTTGGACAAGCTTTACAAAGCAAAAATCCAATTGAAGTTACTGAGAAATTGGAGCACACAACTCAGTTTTTATCAAAATGCCTAAAGTTAGAGTGTGTTATTAATTCCTTATGTTTATTCTGTTTTTTTTGTTTTTTTTGTAAAAGGCCACCCTGTTAGGATAGATTAATATAGATTTTTTTGTTGTGTAATAAAGCTAACATAAGCATAGTAGCAAATTTTCCAGTCTGTCTCATTTTGACTCAGTATCAGCGCATTTTAAACAGGATACCAAATGTTATATGTAAAAAGACCGCTACAGTAGGTCATTATTTTAAATGTAAAAAGCTTGTCCACCCTAGCAACACTTGCTGCCAGAGAATGCAGTTGTGGGCCGAACTTGCATAGGTTAACTTAACCTTTAGTCTATAGGTCATTATTAATAAAACTGAGATTTATTTTTTTTATTTTTTTTAACCATTTCCATCAGGTTTTACACCTCCGGGCATGGACAGATCATCTCCAGACAACAGTCCAGTGCATGGCTTGGTTCGCCAGGCGTCCGTCACCACTGGCTCCAACATCCCAATCATTACTGAACTAGGTGAGTCGTGTCTACAGTCCCGCCACAACCATGTCAAAATCAGGTGTGATTAGAATCTAAACTACCATCCAGCAGTCTAACAGTTGTTCCTTTTATGTCGAGACGTGTGTCTGGGATGTCCATGCGTGGTATCCTGGAATATTCAGCTGAACAGATCAAAGTACATGTGCTCGACAATAGTCCCTTTAATGCACAGGGATAGGTGCTGGACTTGCAAAGAGGCAAAAAGCATGTTGTAAAATGGGTCCATTTATTAATAACAATGACGGTGGCGGTATTCCCAGAGCAGAAGGACTCATGAAAGTTTCAGATCTCAGAGGGCACTAAAGCACGTGGGACTGGCCACTCTAACTCTCCGCTGACCCAATTACAGTGCACTTCAGAGGAAGGGCCCGCGAAGCGACGAGCATCACACACCTCGAACACTCGATTTCCAGTGGCCCCGCTGGACCAGTGGAATCAGATACGGCCCATGAGGGGCTTCCAGAGGCCCACATCTGAGACACTTAATCTCAGAGCAGTTAGAGTAGCCAAAATAGCGAGAAACACAACACAAGCTGAAATGAACATTTAGCGCTTCTTAGGTGTTCGCCTATATTCACCCTAATCCCATCGAGTGTTTTTCCTTTTCGAATACCTTACTGCTACAGCAATGAAAGCCTAAAACCCACATGCCGTGGAGGCAGGCTCTGTTTACCAGTTAGGCACAGATGTCTGGTATCTCGCTCCGCACTTCCAGATGCTGTGCCCCTCTCGAAGCAGATACTGTACCTTTAGATTTCTAATCCCACTGTTGATATGATGCTCTCAATTATGCTCTTCCTTTTTGTTTGCCTTTGAACTTGTTTCAATAACAATCTCCCCTCAACACTGTTTTATCATCATTAGCTAAGCCTGGCAAACTACTGCCTTTGGTTTCATTCAGTCAGGAAAAAAACAGTGGAACCAACATACAAATGATAACAGAACTGGGTAAGCTGTGCCTTTGTCCTCCACTACACTGACGCTCTGCCTCCTTCATCGGCTTGTCTTGATTTCTCTGGCTGCAGATGAGGCCTGCTCCCATGGCATCACTTTGAACACATTTTTATTCTTGGTTCTGGTTGAAATTGACTGTCTTGTTTTGGACTCTTTTTTTATGATTTTTTTCCCCCCTCTCTCAGAGCATCGCTAGGCCTTTGATCACGCTAGTCTGTCCTTGTGGCTGTTTCCATAGCATCTCCCTGCAGTTCATTTCTGGAGCCCAAGCTCTTTTTCATCAGCAGCCTGTCTGAAAGACTGACATTTCTCTTCCACAGCTCACAGGAAGTCTGGGAAGAAATCAAATTTCAAAAAAAAAAGAAAGAAAAAAAAGAAAAAAAAAGCCCTCCAGATAAAACCTTCCTTTAAGCTGTTTATTTTTATTTATTTATTTTGGAGCTGGTCCTAATCTCTAAAGCATACATTTTGAAGAGGGGTGAAACAAAGATTTGTATGAAGCCGTGTTCAAATGGAACTGGATTTCGGGGCATTTTCTCCAAACACTGGCTACTCTAGATAATACTCTCAAAGACACACCGCTGTTGTAGCTGAAGTAAATGTTCGAGTTTTTCCAAATTGGGCTGTCACGCTGAACAGTAACGCTTGTATTTGTGACCTTATCATATAATTAGTTGTCTTCAGTGAGCAATTAGATTATTCCCCACTCATTATACATTTCAATATTCATTCTTAGGGTGCATTATACACAGCACATGCAGAGAGTTTTTGCCATTAAACTCATTCTGGTTTTCACAATCTATACTGCGTTTTGAGCACATCCATTTCAGGTGGATGTTTTGTTTGCGTGTGTTGTTTTTTTTATATCTGTTGGGTTTTTTTTTGACTGTCTGCATGGTCTCTGAAGTGCATGGTTGTTTATGTTTTCTGCATTGTTTATTTTAGTGTAACACATGATCACAATATTTGCTACACAACTGTTTAACTGTTCCTATCCGGTGTTACTTCACTTTTATAGTAGTAGATACTATAGAGTAGATAATCCCTAATATCCTATTTTTTTAATATTACATGGTTAGCAGCTGGCTGAAGATGTCTCCTGTCTGCTGTGATTGTAATGGTGCGTCTCTGTGCCACAGTGAATGACTCCAACGTTCAGTTCCTGGACCAAGATGACGACGATGACCCGGACACGGAGCTGTATCTGACCCAGCCCTTTGCCTGTGGGACCGCCTTTGCTGTCAGTGTGCTGGACTCACTTATGAGCGCGGTGAGTTTAATATTGATCGCCCACAAATATATTACACACGCTGCAGTCCTGCAGGTAGTAATACACAGATTTACAGCATCATGTGAAACATTTTTAATACATTAGACTTGTCAGGGGATACCCACACAAAAATAAAATAAGACCTAATGAAACCCAGTTTTTTTAATCCATTATGTATATTTAACATTTCCGGGTTCATAATCATCAACAGCAAGCATTTGGTTTAGTTTAACATTCTTTATCACTAACAGAGAAAAAAAAATGTATTTGTTTAATCATTGTGTATCATCCGTGCGTAAAAAAGTTAATTGCCCGTCCATAGGAAACTACATTTTCGCCTAGTCGGTTATTATTGTGACAGTATTGAGATACATTTTCTGAGTATATAATAGGTGCTCTCAGTATTCTTAGAAAACTAGACACCTAGAAGAAAGACCAGTTAAATAACTTGTAAACCATACTAACCAGTATATAGAATATAGTATCTGCATAGTAAGTATAGTAAGCAGTCAACTGGATGTCAACCCTTTACTCCGTAGTTTTATTATATTAATGTATTTCAGAACTGTAACACTTTATTCATCATTTTTTGTTTTTTAAATATGGCACTTTTCTTTTGTCCATCCCAAACATCAGAAAAAACTTGTCTAAATGTCTTCAGTTATCATGTTTATTATACATTTTTCCATCTCACCCACCTTTAGTTTCACTCTTTATCCATCATGAAAAAGAATCAATACATTTAGGTAAAAGTTTTTTTTAAATTATTTATTTATTTATTTATTTATTTTTTTAACCAATATTGAGCATTGTTTTTACATTTTCAGTGGGGTTTATGTGTGTTCTTTGTTAACAATGGAGCGAATTAGAAGGTAACTTGTCAGGAGCTTTGTCGCAGATCCATTTTCTTTTCATCATGAGGTGCTATATAGAATTACGTGAAGTTGTCTCATGATCTGTTGAAGCTAATTCTCTAAAATAGTGCATAGGAAAGAGGAAACCTCAGGCTGTGGTGCGCTCAGATGTAGGACTGGAGCGTTACCGGTAGGCAGAAGGTTCGTAAATGAAACGCCACATTGATCAGACACTACTGTCAGCCGCAGTGACATCAAAAGGAAAGTTGTTGCCAAGACTCCTCATATAATGTGTCATGAAATGAACTTTCAAGAGGCTTATTAGATCTTTTAACAAGGTAAGTGCTCGAGTTCTCTTTAATGGCATGCCTTGACACACAAGGTGGGCTCCTATGAGGTCCAAAAGCTTTAATCTCCAAACAATGTCATGTTGGGTAGAAAAGGAGAGATAAGACTTTTTTTCCTCCTCTCCTTCTCTCTTTTTCTCCCCTTTTTACCCTCTAACTACGACCATTTCTGCCACACACACCCCCCACCCCCACCTTATCCGCATGATGGCTTAATTCCAGTACCTTTCACTTTAAGTGAAGTTAGAACAAAGCAGCCTTCAAGTGCGTTCCACTCTGGACAAAGGTGAAGCTGGCTAATAGACAGCTCTCATCCATCATTCAGCTGAATGGTGCTGTCAGGGGCCTAGAGAGGTGTCACTCCAGCACACAGTCCGAGTCCCACCTCCCTCCGCCGCTCACGCCAGCGCCTGACATGCTGAAGCAGCCGTACACACACACACACACACGCACACAAACACACACGCGCACAAACACACACACACGCACACACAGAAAGTCACACACACAGTCACTCACATATATGCATGTACTGAAAGGACCCGGCTCTTGCAACAGTACAGAGCCACTACCACACAATAATGGATCCCATATATATCATACATATATACAGTTGCAAAAATAATATTTATTTTACGTCTACATTTATTCATTTAGCAGATGGTGTACAAACAGTGGAAAACACACCAATGTACAGCACCACATATTTAAAATATAAAACACAGGACTTCCAATATTGATCTAGTGAAACGTAAGTGCAGAACATGAGGATATGAACCCTTTAACAGCTTCAGTTGTTTGCAGAAGTTTGGGCATCCCTCATCGAATTATGCTTTGGGTCTTTTTAATAATTGAATAATTACACATTCGTACAGAGAACACACTTTTGAACATTTTAGTAATAATAATGTTTAATTATGATGATAATTAATTATTTGTGAAACTAGAAGAAAAAAAAAAAAAAAAAAAAAAAAAATATA
>JBBPCZ010000156.1:14491375-14524755 GCA_037974445.1 Brycinus macrolepidotus | reverse complement strand
ATAAAATAGTGCACTAAAATTTGTTCTCAAACTTTTTTATTTTGTCAAAACTTAATTTGATGTTGCCCAGATTTGGTTGTTCACTTTGTTTTCACTTTCTTTATGTAATTGTGTTTTTTTTTTTTTCACAATCAAATTTTGGATTTTTTTTTTTTTTTTTTTTTTTTGGGTTAAAAACCATGAGTAGTACTATGTAACAAAAAGACTGATTTTGATGTGATAAGTGAAGTGAGAGTGCATTTTCTTGCGTAAACTTACATTATAATGTATGTTTTGTTATAATGTTATAATGTTGTAATGTGATAATGTATGATTTTAATTTGGCATTTACTGATAATGCACGTTTTGATTCCAAAAATCAAAGAACTATGCAGCCCTGAATCTTGTACATTTGCCATGGGAGCTCACCCACTGACAGCATTCTGAGCCACATGAAGCTCTAATTAGTTCTAGTAATGATAATTGATATCAGACAGGTCTTCTGGTAATAGCACGTGTGAAATGCTCTCCTGTTAAGCATGGCTGCTGATATCAAATGAGCATTGAAGAGGAAGAGGGGAGGAAAGGGGCAAAAAAAAACAAAACAATAACAACAACAACAGCTGGCTTAATTGCATTCCCGTGTCTCTTCCCGTGGTGGAGAGCACGATGTGAAGAGACAGCTCAGGGTCTAGATAACAAGGCTCAGGATGGCTTGGAAAAAAAAAAGCCTCTGCGTCTTCCTTCCCGCCGCGGCTCTAATGGTGCTCCCATCCGTATCCCCCACCTTATCTCCTCAGACATACTTCAACGATAATATCCTCACGCTGATCCGGACGCTGGTCACGGGAGGCGCCACGCCGGAGCTGGAGGCACTGCTGGCAGAGGAGAACGCACTGCGCGGAGGCTACAGCACGCCGCAGACTCTGGCTAACAGGGACAGGTGTCGGGTGGCCCAGCTGGCCCTGTACGACGGGCCCTTCGCAGACTTAGGGGTAAGTGGGATCCTTAAGAGGAGCTGACACGTTTTGTCACTTTCCCCAACAGCGTGTGGTCCCCTGTCCCACGCCTCTGCCGCCCGCTAATGCAAACTGAACACGCTGTGCATGCAGAGGAGGCCCAGAGAGAGAGAGGGAAAGAGAGAGAGAGAATGTGTGTATGCATGTGCAGGAGGCAGTTGGGTGGAAAAGTAAGCCTGTCTCAAACCATTCCTCGCATTTTTTCCTGCATTATCAGCTATGTAACACTGATCCCTATTTTTTAGTCCGTGTCACAACAGTGTACGGGCTACGCAGAAATGATACAAATTCAGGGGATATTTCTCTGCTTTACAAATGCTTACTGTAAAGCTTTGTATAGCAAGTGACTAGCTATGTCAAGCCTGGAAGTCTCTCTGCTACTCTGAAAAATATTCCACTGGTAAAATTGTTTCTTGAATTTTTGACCACAGTTGAAGTTCTAACAATTTTTTTTTTCAGGATGGTGGTTGCTACGGGGACTTGTTTTGTAAAGCATTGAAAACGTACAACATGCTGTGCTTCGGGATCTATAGATTAAGAGATGCACACCTAAGTACACCGAGTCAGTGCACGAAAAGGTGAGTGGTCCTCTGCTGACCATTTCTTTTCCAAGGGGTTTTCACACAGAACATCACACTGACAGGTCTACAGTCCATAGTGAAAACTCTCTAATCTTTTCTGTCTGTTTTTCAAACTAGTCCATACCATCTTTTTCTAGCCAGTTCGTACTACCAGTGTATAATGGCGGGTACAATGGTTTTATGAATCAGAATCAGAAAACTTCATTGACCCCTGAGGACATTGCTTAATAGATGTAGATGTGCAGTAAACACACAGACTGCACATGGTAATCTGTCACTCTAGTTAAAAGATGCATTTAAGGAATTATGCTGCATGAGCTCTGATAAAGCAATAGTTTGGCAAAAAAGAATCAAATTTCAACAATTATCCATCTTTCTCTAATTTAGTCAGCCAATCAGGACTGAAAAGAGAAATGCTTGGTGTCTGAAGTTTGCTTCATTTGTTTTGCACTGGAGTTAAAAAGCTAATTTAGATGATGAAGCTTGATTTAACAAAAGTACACAGAAAATCCATGCTTTGAGGTGATTTTTAGATGAAAAGCAGAACCTCATGGTAATTGGCTTGGACCTCATTCCCATGTAGCAGCTTTTGATGCTTGATAAGAGCAGTATATTGCATCAAAAAGTTTTTATTAACTTTATGACATCTTGGACTTTCATTTTTATAGATAACAGTATGTCATACAGTGTCAGAGACCACATAAGCAAGTCTGTTTGAGATTACTTAAAGGGCCCATGTCCCACATTTTCTTGTATTCCCCCTTAAGGTAAACTTATATGGTCTGTACAGTTTTATGCAGCAAAAATGAGTTAAACAGAATTAAACAGGCTGTGTTTGTACTGACCCTTTGTATGTAATGTATGTAAATGACCTCTGTTCTAATTGGCTGCCCTGTATTGTATCTTGTTCAAAAAGCTGTCTGGGCTGGGTTTGTGGTATGTTTTGAAACTTTATCCGTATTAACACATTACATCAAATCTTTAACTTAATTAGGCTGGAGGCAAGTGTGTGAAGATTTGGGCTTTCAGTTTACACAGTCAGTTTGAACTAATTTGTGAGGTACACCAATCAGCCGCAACATTAAAACCACTGACAGGTGAAGTAAATAACACTGATTATCTCATTACAGTGGCATCTGTCAAGAGGTGGGATGTATTAGCTAGTCAGTTCTTGAAGTTGATGTTTTGGAAGCAGGAAAAAAGGGCAAACATAAAGATCTGAGCAGCTTTTACAAGGACGTTCCTAATGGGATGTTGCTGGTATGCATTGGTTATTACCTACCAAAAGTTGTCCTAGGAAGGATGTGCTAGAGTGCACTTGGGCGCTCAAGGCTCACTGATGTGCACTGGCATCGAAGGATAGCCCGTCTGGTCCGATACCACAGAAGAGCTACTATAGCACAAATTGTTGAAAAATTGTAATTATCTATATTATAGAAAGGTGTCAGAACACACAGTGAATTGGGCCCTGCTGTGTATGGAGCTGTGTAGCTGCAGACTAGTCGGAGTGCCCATGCCGACCCCTGTCCACTGCCAAAAGCACCTACAATGGGCATATGAGCATTAGAGCATCATGTTCGAGGTTCAAGGTGACTTTATTGTCAACAGCAGCTGTGTATACATACATAGTGTGATGAGACATATTGCAGCGTTCAACAAAGTGCAAGTTACGACAGAAATAATACACTAAATAGACAGAACAACAATGTAACAGTGTAGTGTGAACAGAATGCAAACCTTCCAGAGTGACTAGCAAGGCACCATAAGTATGATATGAAGCAGGAGACAGTTAGCGGCATCGAAGAAAGTTCAAGGAAAGACAGAAACAATACAATAAATAGACCATACAGCAATTTAAAGGGTGAATGGGATATGAATCTGAAACAATACAATAAATAGACAATGCAGCAATGTGACAGTATAGTGTGAATGGGATATAAACCTTCCAAAATGACTAGTATTACTCCATAAGTATGATATTGCACAAGAGGTAATTAGCAGCATTGAACGACATTGAGTGAGTGCAAATTATTAGCTTATCCTATAACAGGACATAAGTGTGACTGTTGTGGCAGTAATCAGAAGGTAAAGTGCTGGTGCCATTGAGAGTCCAGAGTGTAATATGAGAGGTAACGAAGAGGTAACAATATGGACGGCTGGGTGGGTGTGTGTCAAATGATGGGGAAATGATGGGACCAGGACGCACTATGGGCAGAAGGCATGTCGACAGAGGAAGTGTGATGCTCTATGCATTATTTTGTGTCCTGGCATTCATGTGGATGTTATTTTGACAAGTACCATCTACCTACACCCCTTCATGGCAACAGTTTTCCCTAATGGCAGTGGTCTCTTTCAGCAGCATAATACACCCAGCTACACTGCAAAAATTGTTCAGGAATGATTTGAGTAACACGACAAAGAGTACATGGTGTTGACTTGGCCTCCAAATTCCCCAGATTTCAGTTCAATCCAACATCTGTGGGATGTGGTGGACACACTACTCTGATCAATGGGGAACCCCACCTCGTAACTTTCAGGACTTAAAGGAGCTGCTGCTAATGTCTTAGTGCCACATACCACAGAATATCTTTAGAGTTCTTGTAGACTCCATGTCTCGACGAGTCAGAGCTGTTTTGATGACATGAGGGGGACCTATAAATATTAAGCAGGTGGTTGTGGCTTATTTAGTTATAAGATTCCATACCAACTCTTACAGCTGTGTCATCTTTGTAGCTCCACTGCAAAACTAAGCACACTTTAGATAGCAAACATGTATTGGCTGATTTGGAGAAAGTTGTGTTAGTAAATGTAAATTGTATTATTCACCAAGTTATCGATTTACATTATAAATAGATATAAATGTCCAGTTTAGGAAATGTTGTAGTGATGGCAAACAACTATTGCCTTTCCTCATCATTAAAACTTTACAGACATTTTTCAGCATATTTGTACCTCCACAGATATGTCATCACCAACCCACCCTACGAGTTTGAGCTGGTCCCCACAGACCTGATCTTCTGCCTGATGCAGTTTGACCACAACGCAGGCCAGTCCCGAGCTAGCCACTCCTCTCATTCCTCGCACTCGTCCAGCAAGAAGAGCTCCTCGGTCCACTCCATCCCAGCCACCAACCGGCAGAACCGCAGCAGCAAGGCTCGCGAGGCCCGAGACAAACATAAGTAAGATTGGCCTTTCTTCCTTAGACTGTGTGTCTGTGCTCTGTGTGTGTGTGTGTGTGTGTGTGTGTGTGTGTTTGTATGCTTGTTGACTGCTGTCTTTTGGGCATATGTTGTACAGAAAGAGTAATGTGTATTTAACACTCCTTGTTATGTTTGTGAGTTTGCTCCGTGGTCATCTGCATGTGATCCTTGCTTTGAGCCCACATTAGATCCATTAGTGCATCGCCTCATCTCAACCGCATCATAACTCAAGACCATACCAGCATATGGCTGTTCCATTATAATGAAGCAGTAGAGTTCCAGGGAAAGAGTTTTGATTCTCCAAAACAAGCAAGTGATGGTTTGTCCCAAAAACCGAGATTACAGTTTGTATTTCTCCCGAATGTAGTCGATTAGCAAATAAATAAATAAATAAATGATTGATGTGTTTTGTACTGAACGTTAAAGGGAATTTTATTCATAACTTTATAGTTTGTAATATAGAGCCAGAAACCCCATAACCCAGTCTATTTAAGATTACTCATCAGCTCAGTTTAAGGCAAATGCGTGATGATTTAGGCGTGCAGTTTGCATGATGCTAATTGGTGCGCACAAGCTTCCTTTCCTTAACATTAGCCTCGTAGCTCCGAAAGGAGAAAAAAGTGTAAATCAGATTTTTGGTCAAACCATTGCTTTTAATTTGACGTTCCGTATTATCATTTCAATAATGTGGGTTGATTAAAATATATCTGTATCAAGAAGTGTCTTCGTATAATGTATTGAGTATCAATGTATGATTGTGTGTTTATGTACTGATATTTGTATATCAAATATATACAAATATGTTTTATGTAGTTTGTTCAGTTGTTTAAGTGGTGTACGTTCATGTGACTGTAAACTTTTCTGACATGACCTAGGTCCTTATTTCCATTTAATATCCATTTGTAACAGAGCAGGAATAGAACACGCGAGATCATTCATTGCCTTCCTGAATGTTTTCATTCACATTTGTCTGTGTGCGTGTGAATTGCAGTTGCATGTCCATGTTTTAGTCTGTGTTGCTTATTTTTAGTAGTGTTTTAGTAAGTCATGAACTGGGGTGTAGAGCTGTTAAGATAGTCAGTAAGATTTCTTAACATTATAAAATACCTTGCAGATGCAGGAGCATCAGATATATGGCAGTTATTTACAGAATAACACAAGATATGAAGAGACAAACTTACTAAGTTGTTCTAGTTGGACACTCTCTCCTTTTCAAAAACCTGCAACTGCAAAGTATTAATGGAAGCTAAAAATATTATTAATTAAAAGTGAAGCATATTAAAGTGGGAAACATAGTCAATACTGCATAATGCAAACTAAGCAAAGTGAATTGGGTTATTTGGATAATATAAAGTTATAGATATGTAGTGGAATTATTTATGCAGTCAAAACGTTTACTTGTGACCTCCACTCACAAATGGAGGTCTTAGAAGTGCTATATATTAATAAATAAATAAATAATAAGCTATTATTCACATGTTTTAAAAATGCTATAATAGAATTCAATAAAAATGAAATACATTTGAAGTTAAATGAAGGCTGTAATGGCAGGAAGCTTTCCCGAGATGTTTTTTTTTTTTAAGTGCTAATCTAACATTAAATAAATGGTCATGTCAGTGAGCGTGTTTTAGACATGTTACTTGCCTTAAGAACTGTAAAACTTACTTAGACCACTTCTTTTTCTAAAGTGCAACAAGGATGAATAGAATGGGCCAAGGTACGCAAGTTAATGATTATGCATGATATAGCACCTGTTGTGAGATATCTGAATCATAACTTTGTCCTTGTGGAGCACTGTTATGAGAGGGGATGTTGATTTTTTTTACTTTCCAAAGGAAATCATGCCTACATTTCACCATTGCTTTCAGACAGAAAGCAAATGGCTGCCACTGCTGCCTAACTCTTTGTCATGCTTAGGATCATCTGAGCACTGCATGCGGTTGATCATCATCCTCTACCTTTTTTACCTCTATACCTGAGTTCATCTGATAACTTTCTCTGGATGGCCCCCCTTTATTTGTTTGATTTCCTCTTCCATGTATGTATCAACTGGTTTGGTTTCTTTGTGAATCGAAGGCGAATTGCATTGTGTGAGAGGTCTGTGTGTTTGCACATTTTCCCTATACGTCAGTCTGATGATTCTTTAGTGTCAGATACTCTATTTGGATCGATGGAAATAGGCATTTATTGTAGGGCTGGACTGTACTGTGATATAATCAGCTCTCAGCAATGATTGATTAACTCAATTCCATTCCAATATTTAAAAACAAGTGCCCATGTTGAAAAAGAGAGCAAATGGAAAATTATGTAGACCTAATTTAATTTTAAACAGCCTACCAAATAAATGATATTACATTAAGGTTTGTGTTCCTGGATAGAGGTTAAGCCTAGTTCTGGACCACAAAGGATTTTAAACGGTGATTCTCCACTGAAAGGAAAACAGAGTCCATGACCAGGTTTAATCCCTGTGTGGGATACCAACCATGTTTTATTCTCTTTTACTGTTACTTACAGAGGATTGCTAAAATGGATTATTGCATTAATACGTTAAAGAGTTTATTGCATTAATACAGCTTTGGACAGACAAATTTCCTATTGTCTCTACTGCAACATAATTTGATTTGTGACATTTTGCCTGGGGAAGATTCAAAGTAGTTCTCATACCGCCATAGTAGTTTGGATGAGTTGTAAAATTATGAAAATGTGATACAGAGATGTATAGCTGAATTCCAGAGCGCCTGTACAACACTGTAAAATGATTTGGTGTTTTCACTTTGAGCACGTAAAACACTGATTATTGGTCTATTAACTTACTATTAGAAGTTCAATTATTAAAAATAATAGGACAGCAACGGATACTTTTTCAAGTAAAACAACAAATCCTATTTACAGTGTAAATTGATGGAAATGGGTTGGGAGATTTTTTTTTTTTAGTCAGAAACTATCATGACAACTCTTTTAGATATCGCCCTGTTTTTCAGACTTCTAGGCGCTGTTTCCCACTTCACGTAACAAACTGCCATGCACTCCAACTCTAAAATGTGGATTGGCTCGATCAGAACTTGCTCATCCAGACCAGGGAAAGTTGACAGCTAAACGTTCTCCTCTTGGCAGAAGTCTCATCAAAATGTAAGAAAGGAAAACATGATGAGAAGCCCAGTCCCTCTGAAATTGGTTCTCTTAACTCTTGCCATGCCGGAGGATGTCTCAGGGCAATATGAGTGCCAGTATCAGTAGTGAACTCAGGGGAATAGAGCGAGGTGGCTGACTCCTTGCACCACCGCAGGCACAACTCCACTCACATCAAACGCCTGCGCTGTGACACTCTAGCCTGCAGGCCTTCGCTGCCTGACACTCCGAGCTCCGCACACACTTTCACATTGAAGTCGGAGTTAGACATGTCGGAGTGCTAGAAAATGACACTGCCTGTGGGAAGTTGAGCAGGATGAGGGCAGAAATTCACCCCACACGTTGACTTAAAGTCTGTAATTTGGCACGTTGTGTCTCATTTCCCAGATTTTGCGCGGGTTACAGTGAGAATGAAATGTGGAACTTCAGAGCAGACCTGACCCTACCGTGATAATGAATGCAGAAACACAGCATGATGTACCCCATTCCTTTACTCTACAGTGTGTTCCTCGATGTCTTTAGAGGCTGTAAATGCTTTGTACATACATATGTTTTGAAAGCATTAGCATTAGCATTAGTGGAACCACAACCTGTATTTTCACCCTGTGGTTGTTGAATGTGAATGTTGATAAAAAGAGGTAGTTTTTTCTTTTCTTTTCTCTTGTTTTCTTTAAGCTAAGAGTTATTGTGTTCAACTGTGCAAGCACTGTGTACTAACACTTTTCCTTTCCATCTTCCCCCGCTTTTCTTCTGCCCGGTTGTCTCTCAGAAAAGAAATGGTTTACAGATGAACCAGAAAATGCCTACCCAAGGAACATTCAAATCAAGCCGATGAGCACTCACATGGCCAATCAAGTCAATCAGTACAAATCCACTACCAGCCTGATTCCACCTATCAGAGAAGTCGAAGATGAATGCTGAATCCCTGGCCTTTGATGACGTGGAGAGAGTCACATCCTGTCGGGAAAAAAAAAGAGTGACGATGATGAGATGGTTATGATGGTGATGATTCACTGTAATTCCCTTGCATCACAGCTCAAGGGTTTTGTTGCGATCATGGAAACTGGAAGGGACCTCTTATGTGTATACCTTTAATGTTACTTCCATGCTTTTGGAAATGTTTAATTTATAAATGTATACATAGTGATGTACATAATGACAATCAAGTAAGGATTGTACAGCCCCCTAGCACTTTTTGGAATTATGTTAAAATGAAAAAAAAGTACTTCCTGTAATTCTTTGCAATATCTCATTTCTGTCGTGACCTGACTCTGTGCAGAAGGGTTTGTCTTATGGAGGATGAGGGTCACAGTCACTCAGCTCATCCTGACATTACCCAAAGAACCTCATCTAAAGCGTCAGATAAGCCCCGCTCGTTGAGTCACACACCCTCATCTGCTTCTTTTTGCACTACGTTAACAAGTTATTGTGGAATAACTTGGGGAAAAACAGAACATCAAATGTCACTCTGGGTTGCTCACTGGATCATGGAAAGAAAGAGTTTTGGTTTTCTTGTCTAATTCACTGCTTGGTAGGATTAGCAGTGCGTAGCAGGAATGGTTCTGTTCAGGGAAATGAGTGTGTCTGGGTGTGCATGGACCTCAGTCCTGCATGGTGTTCACTAGGGGCATTCGTTCAACTGGGTAAATGTTGCGTCACACAACCTGGCAAAAGTGGTCTTATTTTCATCCGTACACACCGTCCAGACCATCCTATACAGGAATGTATTTGCCATATTTCTATAATAATGCAAAAGGTGGTCCCCAACGTAGCCCTGCAAAATTGGCAATACATTATGAGGATATGCACTACTTTCGTTTGACGTCTTTCCATCGTGCTTGACTGCTGGTTTGCTGTGGCTGGAAAAACGGTGTGATCATAATGTGTTAGTTTGGATAAGGCACAGGAATTAAAAAGCTTGTTGGTGCCTGTGGATCTGCCTGCACTCACCTGCTGATAATCCTACTATGATTGAGCTTTCAAATCATATTAAACGTTCCCTCTCACTGGAACGAAAGCTGACGTGAAGAAAGCTTTGCTCTAAGAGTCGATATGCGTACAGTTTAACATGCCACATATTGCAAAAAGTGGGCATCCATGGTTCCTCCTATTGAGTGTAGCCACTGCCTGACACATTGTTGGCACAGAGGCAGTAATGTGCTTGGATGTTCTCTGTGACCAACCGTGATGCCTTAAAAACCGAAGAGATAAACAGATTGATAAGCTCAATCATAGTTTGTCAGTTATCACTGAAAATTGTGTGAATCTTGAAAATCCTTCGTGTTGCTTTGGTATTAGACTGGATAGAATGAACTACACTTAACAAGACTAGTACACACTTGTGTAGCCTTTATGTTAAGTGGGAAGTATACAAATACTAAGCAGAACTTTGAACGTTGCTTCGAAGCTTCTGTCAGATTTATACATACTGTACGTACATACTTATTTTTTATCCATATGAGCGTGATCATTTTGTACTTATTTTTATACATATCAAAGAAACTTTATTTCTAAATTTATCTTAAATACATCTTATCAAGACTACAGTGCACACCAGTTCAGTTTGTCCATTTTTACCCTTGGGAACAGAACATATCACATTGCTTTAAAAAAACAAACAAACAAAAAAAAAGGACAAGCAAAAGATTGATCTTATGTTATAGGAGACAACCTGAGTCGAAAAGGTACAAACTCAGCTCTCCATTTGGTTTCCTTGGAGTTGTGCTTCGATACTTGATATGTGGGCTGCTTTGAAAGACCTTTGTAGCTGTATCAGTTAAAACATGTACTATGTTTCATTTTCATTGGCTGAGATAGAAAAAAAAACAAAAAAAAACCCAATTTCATGCAGTGCTGAGACGTAAACAGTTTAATTCCAAGTTAAAAGCGATTGTGATAAGTTGGTACTGGCTTAGAAAGGCACATGAGAGTGGGTATCTGCTTGTAGTTTGCGCCTACTCTTTCTGTTCTGAGGGTAGAATTGACAGTGCTATCGTTGATATTGACCTAAATTAGGTCTCAGGACACAGGGGAAACATGCTGAAGTATTTTCTTGTGTAAACACTAATAATTCACTCGAAACTGTGTGAGATATCCTCGATCAGCAGTGAGCAAATAGCCATACAAATGTAGATGTAAGAAAAAAACATTGCTACGACAAAAAAAATGGCAATGCATAGTGTCAAAGTATGTCATGTAAATTCTGCCCATTATAGGCCACGTTTTATTTTACGAAGAAAAAGGATCTCAGCTTTAATGTTCGTCTACTGGATGTAGTATGATCCTACTGCAGCCATCTAGGCTTTGTCCTGAAGTGATTTTTTGAATTGTGAATACATTGATGTTACACTTTGTAGCAAGTAGATTTATTAAAAAAAAAAATAATGTGAGTAAAATGTATGTAAAATTGGACTGTCAATAACATACTTGCTAGCCTGAAAAAAAGGAATTTTGACCTAAAATGAATCATGAATCACTATACATTGGAGTTAAAAGTCTATTTTATTTTGTTTTCTTCATAGGTGACTTGTCTATGTAAGATCCTTTTCCTGTAATGAAGCTCCAGCATTGCTTTACAAAGAAAAGCCACAGAATTCTGGCAGGAGCAGGTTTCATTTGAAGTACAGAGAGACTTGGAGGCTAGCCTAAGCGTCAGAGTAGGCATGCTGTATTTTTGAAGAACAGAATTTTATGTGAATTCTTTTTGAGTCAGAGTTTACATTCCATTTTGTCAGCTTTTCAGTTTATGTTCCAGTGCTACAGTCATTGTTTGTTTGAAACTGTCACAATCACTCATTTGTTTACAGACTTTTTTCTCTTTCTTTTTTTTTTAAGCTTTAATCAGACGTCTCAGAAACCTAGAAATACATCTTAAAGCAGGATTATTCATTTAATTTCATCAAAACCAACCAATAGCCTACAGGAACTTTGTTTTTCAGTATATTGAGGAGGTTTTTTATTTCACGCCTGAAGACTGCGCCCAAAGTGATCAAAAAGGGTCGTCTTTCAGCTTGACTTTCTTCACCAGTGCAACTGGAAAATGGCAGGCGAATCTGTGTGCACCTATCAGAGGGCGAAAAGATGTCCTTCACATATCGGACTGTTTAAAGTGCCATGATGGTGTCTCTCAGGTAGCATCATTCAGTCACGTGTTCAAAAACATGAAGATGGATTTGGTGGCATCTAATGCTGGCATGGAGAACATCCAAGCCATCCACGCCTCCATGCCAGCACAGTGCCAGGCAGTGCAGTCAGACCAAAGGAGGAACGTGAGACCCACTAATGCGAAAAGTGGCATCTAAATGGGCATGAAGGTTCACATACGCCTTGCCCAGCTGTACAAAGCATACCATGCATAGTTTTAGAGCAAATCATTAATAAATAATAAATAATTAAGGCAGTGAGACATAATGATTGAGTAACACTGACTGAATGATGCTAGAGGGGCACTCAGTTAACACTTTTCCACTTGTTCAGGAGTTTTATTCAAATTCTATCAACTTCAAGTGCAAACTTACTAATATATATATATATATAGATACATATATATATATAATCACACCACTGTCACTTTACCTATTTCTGGCAGTTGAACGCTACTGTAAAGTTTGGGGTGTTACTGAAATAAAATAAGAATTGTACAGAATAAACTGCTTCGAGGGAATTAAGTCTTAACAAGCTGAAATTGCATTGGGATGATTTTTTTTTTCAAAGAAGGACATTCAATTTATATTTAATTCTTGGCATATTCATTACAGGAAAAAGGAGTTTCTCATAGAGGTTTTAATCGTTTGAACTGTTTTAGCTAAAGGATAAATGGAGAAATTGATGGTGCTGAGTTGATCTACCTGACTCTGTCAAATATAACCTGCTGATAAATATACTGTCTTGTACAAAAAGTTTGTACATAAACTGTACATGTTTCATTTTGTATTTTCTCAAATTAAAATGGATGTATTTGTGTTCTAAAGGCTGGTTTAATGATCATTTATCCCACTTTGTTGTAATGTTCATGTTTATAATGCAAGCAAGAAACACAAAATTAAGGTTTTAATCTGAAACAGGTTTGAAGAAATACATGTTTTAATCTAAAAGAATTTTAAAGAAATTCAGCATTTAATCTAAAACCGTTTTAAGGAATTTCTGGGTTTTAATCCAGAACAAGCTTGGCGAAATGCAGGTTTTACTCTAAAACTGTTTTAAATAAATTCAGGTTTTAATTTTAAACAATTTTTAAAAAAAAATGAGAATTTAATCTATAACAAGCTTAAAGAAATTCAGGTTTCGATCTAAACCAAGCTTGTAAAAGTTTAGATTCAGTGGCAGCGACCCTTTAGTGGTACATTGACATATCTTTCAGGGTTAGTATTAAGAAAACTTCTTAATGTCCCCCTGTTGGACCCGGTTTTCTTATATAATGTTTCCTGGCCAGGAGCCCTTGGCAATCCTAAGCCTGAGCTCTAATAAAAATCTGGATACTGGTTACTGGCTCCCTGGATGAAGGTGGACAAAAATGGGAGCATAAAATCAACAGAAAACATGAGACATGATATTCTGAAACAAAAGGGTTAAAAGTCTAAAAGAAGAAAAATTAGAACTGTATTCTGAAATACATATTTTAACACTTTTTTTAAGGTTGCTCTATAGTTGGAAGGTGCAGCTCAGCTATGGCAGTTGCTATAAGCACATCAAAACAAAGATGTGGCTGAAAACAAAATCTGAATTTTGAAATTTCTGAATTTTGTCTGGAATTTAACCTGATTAATGATGTGATATGAACAGTCCATGAAGTGATATAACCTGTGATAAAAAAAGGAACAGTTTACATTTTGAAACCCTTGTTTGGAAAATTATATGTATAGTAACAAAAAAAGATTAACAAAAAATATATTAGAATTAAAACATTCATTTTGTCATTCTGGTTTAAGTACAATATTTGGTGTTATTTTATGTATATTTATTCTTTTTTTTATTTTCAAGGCGACAGTAAATCTGGATGTAAATGCAAAACTGACCTTTCTTTTTGTAATAACGGACAGCAAGTCTGTGTAAACAGCACGCCGTGTTGCCTGAGGCTGAGGTTTAAGCTTGACCCTACAACAAGCTGAAGTAAAGAGAGGTGAAAGCAGAACAGATGTTGGTTGCACTGCTGATTTGTAGCTTGATAAGGGTGGCACCCAACCAGCTGAAATTGATGGCTTGTTAGTAAGGACTGGCCCCTTTGTGAGATGTTTTCAAAATGATTGATTTACGATAAAGTGGCTCCCTCTGTGTGCACGCAGGCAGAACTGATTCAGATCGATTTCAGTGAAATTGATTGATCAGCCATTTAACTTGGCAGTATGTTTACCAAAAGTAACCATGCAAGACTCAATCTCCCAGTTTGCCACAATAAAACAGCTTAAAACAGCACATATATTAACTGTGTACCTGTACTTCTATCTAGAAAATGTCAAATACTTAATAAATTTATTGTACTATAGTTATGTACTATGTCAATAGTCTTAAATTCAGGGTACTAAAATGGGTTCTAAGGAGCAATGGCACAGAAAAGCCACTTTTGGTTCCCTGAAGATACAAACAATCGTTTTAAAGTTTAAAGGACCTCCATTCTAAATAAAGGTTTTACACAAATTTAGTATGCCACATAATGTATTTGATATATGGTTCAATTCTAATACCTTTTTTTCCCCCTGCAACTATAATGTCCAAGCCAAGAACCATTTAAGAAAATTGAATTTAGAGTGTACTAAATTCTGAGGTAGAATATTCTAAGGACAATTTTCTTTCTCTCTGGGACTCCTCTGTATGATAGAGACAAAGCACTCCAGCGCTCAGCCTGCAAATCATCTCACAATGGACACTTTATCTTGTCCTCCGGATAATTGTGGATAAAAACAGCCCTCTACATTCTCACCTTGGGATGAAGTGGCCCCATAATGCTGCTTATTAACGATTTTACACAGCGAGCTATGGCTTCAGACCTGTCAGCGTGCCAATAATATTTACTGTCTGACACATGGATTGTGGTAGGGGGTGGCAAGAGGACTGGGGGGGGGATTGTGGGGTTGGGGGTGTTGCTGATTACACCGATCCAGCTGACAGCACCCTCATCCCCAGCTCCGTCTGCAAATAACCTCGCAGGAACATCTCACATAAAGGCATGCTTATGGCTTTTAAACCAGCCTTGGGGTGCTTGTCCTGAATTAAGGCCATACACAAACAGAGCAAGGTGCCGTTAGTCAAACACAAGACTGTAAATAAGCCGTGAAAGCTTTCAGTTATGCCAAGCAGGGTGATAATGTCAAAGTGTGCAGAAGCCACACAAAGCAAAGCTGGGGCCCTACAAGGCAGTGCTTGGGCATTTTCCTGCATGAATAGAAAGAAAAAGATATTTAAGGGGCCATTACAGGCCATTTGGCAAATCAATAAACTTTGAAATCAGAAACAATTTTCTACATGGATTGTCAGCAGGGCAAATGAAACTGAGAAATTTCTAATATTGACCTTTTTACAGTCAATATGTAGAAGTCTTGACAGGATTCGTTATTAACATGACAACTTCCAGAAGTAATTCAAGCGCCAGCATAAATCTGACAGTTTAAGCACTCCACACATGCAGAAGTCAAAACAGTACCCAAAGGAAGTGAACAGGAGTGTGATGCCCTTCACTTGGTGATGGACAGACGCTGCTGAGGAAAGGAGAAGCTATCACCGTGGCAACAGTGTGGACCCTTGGCCACTGCGACCCCCCCCCTCTAGTGAGTCACATTCATCCTCAGGAGCCCTCCAGGGCCCGACTCTGTCTTGATAATAGTTTCCATGACGATGCGGCACGCTCTTTGCATCGGTGCCAGCCCAGATAAACAGTGATCCTTTACGAAAACAAGAAGGTCATTACGGCAGCTTGTCAAATCAATGCTGAAAGTGTCCCGGCTGATTAAGCCATCCCCTCTCAGCTCTGACACCGTGTCAATAGTGCCGGGCCGTCTGAGCGCGCTCAGATGATTGGAGTGAAATGCCCATCAGTCAGAGAGCTGAGCTAGACTAATGATTCCCTGTGCTGCCTATTAGAGCTACATGACAACTCAATTCTCCTCTCCACCAGAGAGAGAAAGAGGGGGAGAGAGGGAGACAGAGAGAGAGAAAGAGAGAGGGAGAGAGTGACCTTGTTGCATCATTTGGAGCTGAATTAAACTGGCAAGAGCACTTAATCTTTACCTGAGACGATTAACAGAATTAAAGAGGAACAAAAAAGGCACAGAGGTTTTGTTGTTTGATTTTCTTTCGTGCCATTTGTAATTCTTTTCCCATCCATTCACCCCGGAAGACACAATCTTTCATCAAAGTGAAAAAACACCTACAGCTGCAGCACTCTTCTCTTCTCCCAGTAAGCCTACATGATACAAAATATGCATGCCACCCTCTCATAGCCTCTTAGTGTACAATATAGCCCAGCCCTGTAGGACAGCTTGCGAAAGCCTCATCTGATTGACTTATCTGTTTTGTCAGTGGGGGCTCATCCTCCCGTGCCCTACTGAAGATGCAGATGTTAAGCTGGAGGAGTGCACTGGTACTCTGGATAAATCTGTGCTATCAGCTGGCATTGCATAGCGTTACCAACTCCAGCTAGGGATCTGCCTAATTGCTTGTTAATAGGCCACACGTAAATTTGCTAATCTTGATTCACTTTTCATCAGACAAGGAAACTAAGTTGGGCCTTGGGGAGGAAGCTGAATTGTCTTTTCAGGTTCAGATACTCTAGGCCAATTATACTCTGACAAAATTTGCAGTTGACTTTGAGAGCATCCACTTTGGTAAAAGACAGAATTCAAGAAACCTAAAGTTGCTTTAATAAGATACAAATCCACTATGAACAGCTCAGCAGATTGCTAACAGGCTAATAGACTCCTCCAATAATATTAATAAACTGGTTTTACGTTTTAGTCTTTACTGAAGGATTCACTGCAAAACATACAAATTCATGAATGTTACCCGTCTGGGTTTCAAATGACTGTGATAGTGCTAGAGCTTGAATGGAACAATTTCCCTAAAATGTGAATAAACACCACTGCTATTACTTGATAGGTAACATAAGATAGAGACTTCCATGAGGGTCACAGTAGAAATTATTATTATGGCAGAAGTTGTAATCTGATAAGATATGTTACTGGCAAAGACTCCTCTGCATCACCTATTGCTATCTATTTGATTATTATTATTTTTTTTTAGTCTGGCAGTTAAGAACTCAGTTATGTGTCAACGAGCAGGTTTGGGGCGGCTGAGGTTATGGGATATTGGGATGCTGGGGTGCGGACTCTATACAAAAATCCATATAAAGTAAAACCAAGTTTGACTACAGGTAGCATTAAATGTTATTTGGTTCTCAAAAAGTTCTTAATCTGTTAAACGGAGGCAAAAAATCAGAAGCTTGCATTCTCAGTAAACCTTTGCTGACAATAGCAAATTCTCCACTGTATAACAGTTTATCACTCTTTTTTTAATGGGGAAAATCTTTAAGGGAATAACAATTTTACTGTAACAGAGGAAGCATTTTCAAACTGAAAATGTAATGCCTATTCTAAAACTTTACCATGTTATTAGTAATGTCACATTGAAATGTCATATCCACATACAATTCAGCATTTAGGGAAGCCACAACTTCCACTGGGTAGTCCACTGTGTATCTCTGTTTATCTCAGATATTTCCATAGTGTACATACTGTCACTTAGCTCATGACTTTTTGGAGCTGAACCAAAAACGTAACACCTTAGGATCTTATAAAACATTTTCCTTTAATGCTGTGATGCATTGATGAGTGAAGCACAACATCAGGGCTAGCCCAGAGAGTATTTATCTCAATGATCGGTTGGATTGTAGAGGTGAAAGTGAAACATAAAATTATTTAGTGACTGTATTATTAATATGTTATTATGGCACACAATTATGTATTCAAAAATCAGAAGACATTTTAGAGGTGGGTAAATGCCATTTGATGGAAACACAAGATTTATGTATTTTAAAGGATATGATTATTTGGTTTCAATATGACAACAGAGGTTCATTTTGCTGGTTACAAAACAAAAAGTGTATTTACAGTGACAGTCTGGAAACCATTAGAGAAAACTTGTGGGGAAAAAAGAAAGCAGTAAAACATAATGACTAACAATAACGGCATAGCAACAACAGACAAAAGCAACTGAAACTAGTACATCTTTGCAGTGTTGAGAGATTATGTGGAGATTGGAGAATATGTAAAGTGACCTAAGTAGTGAGAGGTTGAAAGATTTAACCACTTCAGTGGGTGAAAGCAATTTGAATATTGTGAATGTTATGTAATAACTAAGACAAAATGAATTTTGAAGATAGACCAAATCTTGCCAGGGGAACAGAGGAAAACATATTGTAGGAGATGCAATATGTAGCAAAGGTAGACAAGTGTGAGCATACCAAATTAAAACATTTTCAGTTGATAGCCAGTTGCCCCAGTGGACAAAATCTTATCAAAATTTGGCATGCATCCGAAGAATGTGGTAGTGATGCAGTGTGTCAAACTTCATGAAGTCTGAACCTTTATGTCACAATATATTAACTAGTGAAGTACTAGAGATTTGCACTGACGTTATTCACTATGTGGTGCTACTCCAAAATGACTTGTAATTTTCGTGAGGTGTTGAGCCTCACAAATTTCATAATTTTTGGCAGAACGGTTGTAGAGCTGTTGCCCAAAACGTACTGTGTGTCTACTCCACTTCAGGGGGTGCTAGTGCAAAGGGACACACCCACCCAGGGACACAAATCTCTTATTCCATATCAGCCATGCGGGGCTATAAGCCCACCAAGTTTCTTGTGGGTTGGTGAATTCTGAGTATGTGAAATTTTCTACCAAAATTCTGTGAAAAAGTTGAAATGTCCTCAATTAGGCATTTAAAATAGAAATTGAAATAAGGGGTTGGAAGGTTTTTGCTGTGTGCTCCCTTTGCAGCAGCAGACTGAAATAGAGAACTTTACTCATGACTGTGAGATTTTAAAGATTTCATTTAGGCTTCGGCGGTGTCTTCACGGATCACATTCAGTTGTCCCAATGATTTACATGTTTTTTAAAGACAGCGACACACCAGCCCTCCCTCACCTTTCATAAACCAGTACATGTTTCTGAATGTCAAATTGCAGAGTGGCCATATGTCACTGTCTAAAGACAAGGCCAAACCCTCCTCTCCCACCAGCCTGAGGTCACATAAAATAACCATCTAACCATACAGAGAGAGAGAGAGAGAGAGAGAGAGAGACAGAGAGAGAGAAAGAGAGAGAGAAAGACTGCTGTATTTCACCTGGCATTTAAATGCTGGATCAGAGACATGGAGTGCACACAATTTTATTTTGTGACTAATTTAGTGGGCAGGGAAAGAAGGGCAGACATCACTGTGTGTAACAACATGCTAACACACACTATCTAGGAATTTTATTTCAAGATTGAGCTCTGTAGGCCGCTTCCTGTACACTGACTGCTCTTGCATCATTATCCCTTCCAGACCTGCTGTGAAAATGTGTGTAAATGCCAATATTTCCACCACTGTCTTATTGAAGATTTGATTGTCAAGTCAAGTATATCAAATCAAAGCTCTGGGCAGGGATGATTGTACAACAGTGAAAACACACAGTGTAAATAAAAAGGCCTGAAAAAACATATGAAAACACGTCAGTGCCTCATTAAAGGATGTTTTCCGATGTTTTCCCACTTTTCTTTTTTTGTGAAATGAACTTAGCTCCTATAGTTGATAGAACTGCTTCCTTTTCTGGGTTTTAAATAGTTTTATACTATCACAGGTATAAAACAGTTCTCATGGTATTACTTTATAAGCAAGCGAAAACAAAAAAAGCGGACTTAATGGAACATTTCTTAATATACATGCTGTAAAACCACTATGCATAGTAGTATAGTGTAACGTACATAACATACATATTCCTGTTTTTCTCGTTGTTATGACTATTTTTTTAACTAAATTTCTAAATCCTGAATTCTAAATTTTGACTTCCACTGTGTCAAAGTTTTATAGCAAATAAATCAATAGAAATGACCCAAAATGACTTTAAAAAACTAACTCCATTAACTTAAATTGAAAGTTAAAGTTTTTTTTTTCCTCACATACATTTTTACTTACTTAAACTTCATTTTTTTTAGTTTTTATATGTTGTAAGGGCAACATTGTAGAAACGAAAGTAACTTCTGAAAAAAGTTAGATAATAATATTACAGTAATAACTGTGTAGTATATTCTGATTTTATTAAAATATTGTGTGTTACGTCTAACCAGTCATTTTAAAAAGATGTTCAGAGGGTGTTTCAGAAAGTATCACACTACTTCATTGATCATATGCAAATTCATTGTCCTATAGATTATTGTAAAGATCAAAATAAAAGGCAAGGCCTCGTTGGGCCTTAAAACAGTGCTAGTTTTGCTTCCAAATACAAAAACACCACCTTTACTCTGTGACAGACAATGGCTTACCATGTGCTAGCCAGTTGAGTTTCACTTCACCTTCAAGTTGTAAAGCTGATTTACAGCGATGTGTTATTATTTAGCATAATTCATCTCTCTGTCAGTCGCACATTGGAGGTTAATAGAAATGCCAGCATGTTCACTGATTTACTTAGTAAAATTTTCATCCCAAGGTTGGCCTGGATGATTGGAGGCTGGGCAAGGAAAGGGGGATTCATGCATTATGTAGAGGAAGCTGATGTGACCTTGAGCAATCACAGGCTGGACTATATATTAAAGCTGCCGCCATCTTTCCCCGGCCTGAAAATACATCTGATGCATTTAACAGTATTTTACACAACATTACTGATGCTTTACATGAGCTGAGCTCATTTTATTTGGTCATCCATTTCAAAAGAGCAGTTTAACGACATCGGACAAGAAGCCGTTTACGACATCTGGCCATCCGATTTGGCTCAGGCAGACAATTAATAACCACATGGGCACTGATATAGAGAGAAATATGCATTCATAGCCATTTGTTATCTGTTCACAGGACCGTTAATAGTATAAAGGAACATGATCCCAGCACTTTACTGAAGATATATTGCTAGCCAATAGGCAACAATGCCAAAGGCCGGCTAACTGTCTATTGTGGGAGAATAGTGAGAAGGTCAGACACATGCAGAGTTTATGTCAGTCCCAAACTGATATAAATACAGAAACTGAAGGACGATCTTAGCCAAAATAGGCTGCAGCCTGCAGAGCATGCTTCCTGTGGCAGAAGGCAAAGGGTTTGTGTTAGTCTCTGAGCTTGTAGGATGTTAAAAAAAACAAAACAAAAAACATGTATTCGGGGAGGGGATTGCCTTGAGTTTAGAGGTGAAATATATGAGAAACAATATTTTCCCACAGAAGAGGATGGGCAGTGAATCAATACTCTGGTTGTTAGTAAGGCTTTCGCAACCTTTAAAATATCAAGTGAAATTGATTTATTCAATACTGTCTATATTCTCAAATTATATTAGTCTGAAGTCTGACCATGACATTTCCTAACTACATTCCTCCTAATGGTGTCTCTTTATTAGAAAAAGGCTCAAACCACAACAAATACAGTGCACTTAAAAATAAAGGCTCCTAAATGGTCTTTAAGAAATATGTCTCTTTGGTATAGGATCTTTACTTTACATTATTATTACTACTATTACTATTATTATTAGTAGTAGTAGTAGTAGTAGTAGTTGTAGTAGCAGATGTATAAATGTTTCAGATGTATCACACTGGCCTGATCTAACATAATGAAGTTCTGAAACTGAGCAGTACAAAGTCATAGCTGCTTTCTCACTCGAGAAATGCTTTCTCCTTCTCACTCGAGAAATGCTATTCAAAGATATGCAAGACATGGGCCTACTGGTGATCCAAAGACATTTGGGAGCCCTAATCTGCTGCCATGGCAGACATGAAAGATGTTTATGGACCATTTACATCTTACCTTTGATGACTTGATGTGCGAATGCAGATATTTGCTTTGATATTTTTCACACAGTCTTCAGTTATTTCAGTAAAATGACATTGCAACTAATTTGCAGAACACCGACAATGACCAAATTCAATATACATCCATGCAATCACTGATGCTCTGTGCAGTGACTGGAACATGCAAAGATTGTCAGGAGTTTGATTAGCCACAATACAACAACAATACTGACTGAAAACATTCAGATTTCATCATCTTAAAAGGACAGTTTAGGCAAAATTTCTCCACATTCTCTGGACAGCTCTGGATAGCCAGCCTGTCAGTGCACCCGCTAGTTTTTAACTGGTGACAGATTTCAAATGAACATTTCTGTTTCAGAACTGTAAAGGGTTTTGTTTATGTTCTTGGCAAAATATAGTCTGTTTTCGATTTGGACTGGTTCAGAGCAATGCCTTAGGCATTTTTGAGGGTGTATCTACATGTATTACTATTGCTGCAGCTTGTGTTTCTCCAGGCCGTGCCCTGAAAAGATGTTGGAAAAGAAAAGCCATATTGTGCCTCAGTGTTTAAAGGGAAATAATTAGGTGAGACATGATGGCAGTGCTTGCTGATAGAGGAAATGATAAGGGAACACTATTCCCTTTTTAAAGCCCAAAGTCCATTCTGATATAATTGGTAGCGGAATTATTTATGACATTAATTGCCACATTATCGACTGCCTGTCAGCTCCCGTGGCAGTTCGTCCATCTTTCTTACTGGCGAGCGCTAGCTCAGCCTAAAGTAGACTGACAAGCTAATTACACCATCTTCCCCCTCAATGACAAATGCTACTCATCTGAAACCGGGCCGGAAATAAGGCTCTTTCGCTCTCTCTCACTCTCTCTCTCTCAGTCTCTCTCTCTCTCTGCCCTTTCCTGGGCTGTCTGCCTGGGCTAATGTCTCGCCGTGTCTGTAGTAAAGGATGAGGCTGTGCGCTGGAGAGAATGATCAGCCCCTCATCTCACCTCTCCCTCATCCAGTTAGTGTGCTATCAGCACACAGCTGTCAATCACCCATACAGCGCTGCAGCGCTTTCTCATGCGCCTGATTTGCATCCGCTGGTGTCAATCACTCGGAGAGAGGAGCCTAATAACTGATGACTATGGGCGATTTCCCAGAGCTGCACTGACAGGCAGCCACATTGGGCGCTGGGATCAGAGCAGGCTGAGGAGAGTGCTGTGCTGTGCTGCACTCACACAGCCCTGGGCTTCCTCTCAGTCTACACTACACACAGGCCCGCACTGGAGCAAGGGCCTCCTGAACATGCTATCATGGGAATACAATCATCATCTCTCTTTTAGATGAATGACACTTACCTGCTCCTCCACAAACGCCCTCTAGGAGACATTTTGTTTAACCCATTAAACTGCAGGCTTATTATTCCGTTGTTAATCTTAAGACATATAATTCAATGACTAAGTAATATATGGTAACGACAATGAAGCTGAAACATAAGTTATGTAATGAAGTTTTACCCCCATGAACCTTAGGCGTATTATTCAGTTAAATGACAATGAGAGTTTGATGTAGTAGGTAAACATTGTTATAAGTTTCATTCATTTTTACCCTTCAAAATGCACCATTTACTCGGTAGTCCACTCAGTCCATCACAGCCCGTTTGGGGTTCATTTTTATATATATGATTTTTTATGCAAAACCAATGCATTTACATATATCTCCCTACAGCAGCCCCACTCATTCACAATGAAGTTAAAGAGTGTTTTATACCTGACTGTTTTTTTTTTTTTTTTTTAATGAAGGATACTGCAAGGGAGGCACTCAGGCCAGTGGTTATTTACATATCCTTTAAAGGTACAGGAACAAATCCCTCCCAAAACGGCCTAATTTATTTAGGCATAAAGAGAAGTAGGACAATGGTTCTGTAAAATGTAGAATGATTAGGGGTTTTGGTATGTAAAACCACACAAATGTCATAAGCAGACTTCAAATGAAAATTAAATGTAGGATATGGGCCCTTTAAAATGTACTGTCCAGTAACTTTTATGAATTACTTAACAAAAACTATTAAACTACTAAGTTATGTAGTTAGGAGTGTGGAGAACTAAAGTGTGGAGCCAAACACAGACCCATAATAGCACAAGATAAGTGAAAACAACACAACAAGCACATCAGGTTTCAGTTCTAAATGAATATTGCTTCAAAGCCATAAGGGTCTGTATGTGGGTGCATACTTCAATTCCTCACTCTCGTAACAAATAAAAATCTACATACTGGTTTATTTATAGTTACTGAATAATAAGTCATAAGATTAATAACTGAGTAATCAACCCAGGGTTAAATACTTTCCATCATTTCATGCACTGGAAGCACTGGAAGCCAAATGTGATGATGCAGGCATGTGCACAACAGCAAGGGTAGAACACATAAGTGATTTCCCTCCATCCAGCCGGTGATGTTATTGTACACAGGTCCCATCCCTCTTTCTCTCTGTCTGAGTTGCTGGTTGTGGGGGGCTGCAGCTTGTCACTGGTGCTGCTTCACTACTCTAGTGAGGAACTTTACCAGGAGCTGCGCATGCACACGCTGCCTCAGGTCACAGCCCGTGCCTACCGGTTGCTCTGTTCCTCCATCCTTAATTAGTCCCCATCATGTGCCCCTTTCCATAACGCAAACACACACACACTCCTGCACTCCCTCACTCACATACAGCACACATGCGTGGCAGCATATGTCTAGCCTCTGCACTCGCACCTCCCTCCTAATGTTGTTTATATTTGCGGAGCTGTTGGAGATGAGGCCGTGACGAGGATGGGAAGTGACACTCACCAAACTCGGTATGTCCTCTAGCCAGCTCCGCCGGCTCCGCCGCTGTCAATTCGGCCTACATCAGCAGCACTGGCTCAATGGCAGCGTCTCTGACACATGTCACAAAGTTTTAAATGTCTGTTCTTTTCATGGGGGATGGCTGGGTGAGCCAGCCAGGGAAGAGATGACATTTTGTGCGGTGAGTGTGTGTGTGTGTGTGTGTGCGTGTGTGTGTGTATTGGGGGGCGGGGGTGCGTTGGACTTGTTGTGGCTCCCTCTTCCTGCCTCCTCTGGCTGTCACTGGCACTTTCCTGTGAACATATCACAACACGGACAAATAAACCTTGTCATTTAGAAACGCCCGCACTAGTGACCATGCTACCCAGCAGCACGACAGGAGCAGTGTGTGCAAAGCACAGTCGCACAGGACCAAGGACACACATACACACACAAACAGAAACACACAAGCTCAGTGACATACACATATGGCATACTCACATAAACACTCATATAAACATCCTGCAGAAACACACAAACTCAGCAACATATGCATATAACACCCACTCTCTCTCACACACACTTGGGACATAAACATCCTGTATACACAAGCTCAGCATCCTCTGCAAGGACAACAGTATATGCCACTGATTCAGCAAATTCTAAACTTAAAGTAGAGAACAGTAAAATTAAGGGGAAAACGTTCTGTGCTTTTTCAAGTTAAGGCCTTTGTACAAAAAGGTCAGACTGAGTCTTATCTCTTCCGCTGAAGTGTGTGCTCAGGTGGACTTGATCAATGCCATGTCAGAAACTTTTACACAAACGTGTTGTCCATGCCAGCGGGAGTGCATGCTGGCATTAAAGCAAAAGGGAAACACCACCAAATACTGCAATTCTGAAATTCCTAGAAATATTTCAGTTGGTCTACTCTTCACTCATTTTATTCACAATGCATATTCACAAGTGGTCTCAGGCTCACTGCATGTACACACACACACACGCACACACACACACATACACACACACATATATGCACAAGGCACGCATACACACAGCCTCTGACCCAGAGACAGAGGCATGCAGCCAGTGCACACAAAAACATTTCACTGGGCTATGTGTGACCTTTCCCTCAGAGCATGCACTGCACACTGATGCTCCAGCATCTCCTTCAGCCCTGCTTCACTGAGGCAGCACACTCAGGAGAGTGCTTAACACACGCTAATTAAACAGGCTGAGGCACAGAGCCCATCAGAGCAGGAGAAAGAAAAATCCAACTGTTCTTCATTCATAAACAACCCCAGATTCCTCAGCAGAGGAATGGCAGCTGACATCAGTCGGGACTTAAGAATAGTAGGGGCGTAAAAACGGCCTAATGCATTCATCTGAAAGTGGCAGTGCAACTTCACTGAATTTGAAATGTTATTATCAGTTATACACGCTGATAATAATATTCAAAACAATGTTATGTTGTCACTATTGTGGAGGTCTGCAAAAACCCAGTGGATCTTGCTGATGTTTATTATGCAGAAATCCCCAAAAATGAATGAACGGTTGAGATTAATATGTTTTTTTTTTTTTAAATTACTCCACTTACATTTAGGATCAAAGGAAAAATAAAGACGGTCATGGTTATCTTTCAAATAAATCTGTGTGCAAGTAAAACGAGCCAGTGAGCCATGTGAGTGAGCATACAGACATAATAATTATATGCAGCGGAAAACTTTTTTTCAGTTTTGGCTTTTCAGAGGTGCTCAACTTTGAATCATTTTTGTTTCTGATTCAGATATCTAATTTCCACTACCTTGGTTTGTGAGGTTTTTTATTTTTTTAATATAAAGCACCCAGTCCAAATTTCACTATGGGAAAGGTTTCTATAGGCAACCACACATATTTTCCACCTCTCTATCCACCTCTGTTTTCCAGGCTGTGCATTTCTAAAACCATGTCTGAATTGTGGTCTAATAATTTAATTGTTTGAAAAAAAAAAATCATGGCGAGGTTTCAGGAGGTATTGAGTCATTTTCTAAAGAAACATAAGTGAACCAAAGTGAGATTTACAGTCTAAAAAACTGAACATCACAGAGAGGTGTAAACATGCATCAAGAACTGGGTTAAGAAAGTGCACACTAAAGTTACATTTTCACTTTTTGAGAAATTTTAATTACTGCCAGTATGAATCAGTCATAAAAACTGTTTGACAAACCACCAATAAAAACAATTACACCTCTGTATTTTTGCTAATGTAAGTAATTTAATTAGATGAACTAATATTCAATACTCTGTTAATGTCATCCATGACAGCAGTGTAAAATTATTTGAAATGTACATTTCTGTAGAAAAAAGAAATTAAGGACTGCCTTCCCCCACAATTAGAAAAGAAAAAAAAAAAACAGAACAAATCAGTGGCATGGCAAATTTAGTCTATGTTAAGACAACAGAATACATTTAGCCTGCTGCACATCTTTGGTTACCCTGGTGTACTTTGGTCTTGCTTTGGAGTTCTGCTCTTAAAATCTGAAATACAATCTTCGAAAAAGAAAAACAATACAGCATTCATACTAAACCATAAGGAAAATGTTGGATAAATATAAGACAATTGTCAAGTGTACTGAATCTAATGTAGTTGATGTGTGAAACTTTCCACCAAATGTTTTGGCCATCACTTCTGAAACGCAGCACAAGCTGCTATGATTTTTTTTCCTTTCCATAAACAAAAGTTAGAGAGCAAGTCATTAAAATGGTGTGAATAGGTCCAAAACCCATATGAGGAGGCAATCAGAAGTGCAATGGAGAAAGTTGTTGACTTCTCCCCCCTCCCTGCAGTCCTGCTATCTCTCTCTCTCTCCCGTTCTCTCTCTCTCAGATGTCTCTCTCTCTCTCTCTCTGTCCTGCACCCAACCAACGAAAGCAAAGCTCATTACCTCCCACTTTCCCTGCTCCTCCAGGCTCCTGCACGGCAACATCTGCCCCCGCAACACACCAGCTCCAGAGCACACATACACACACACACACACACACAAGCTTAATATCATCACACACACACACACACACACACACACACACACACAGAGTTTAATATCACCACACATACACAGAAGCATACATAAGGCCACAGTGCGAGGAGCCTGCAAAATGCCCCTTCGCTTACCAAATAAACAAGTAAAAAATACTTTTTGCAGACAAATTGCCCTAAGTGCTCATCAAAAACAAGTTCAACTTTCTTACAGCAAGGTATTTGAAAAATGATTATAAGCAATATTCAGGTCTAATCTCATTGGTCGTCACAAAGTGAGTGGTAAAAAAGCATAAAAAACATTTTCATGGAATGTTGGCAACTATCTAACGTCTCCTGAGTTAAAACCACAAAAGCACACTCTCAAAAATTAGGTTCAAAGAAGGGTCCTTTGTATGATGCCATAGAAAAAACATTTTAAGTTCCATAAAGAACCTTTCAGTGGAGAATCCTTAAGTGCCATCCTTAAGGACTCCAGAGGTTTGTGACACACAGCCAGAGGGTCCCCACTTTTTTCCAGAGAATATATTCTGTTTACACTGATATATACCCTTTACTCTCTTACATATATAGCTTGACCAGCACCATTACCAAGTATAAGAACGTTTGTTAAATGACTGAATAAACAATATTCTATGATATTGTTTTTCTATGATATACTATCACAAGACTTTATCGGTGCACATGATATGTACACAATATGATAAAAAAATTAGACTATATGATTTTTTTATCAGTCTGTACTATATTCTGTTAAACAGGACTCTCTTTGCAATGAAACCTGCAATTGGCCAGTGTACTTTAAGTACTGCAGTATTCACCATATGTCGAGAAAAGAATGAAAGCATATTATGCTTATCATGATAACGACAATTTATCATAATATTGCCTCCTAACTGAAAAGCGGATTAATTTGCTAATTCTAATTAGACAACCTTCACACAGTTATTGGCACAGACACATATTTGCCTTATGTGTGTCACGTTTAAAGCTTTGGAGTGTTGGGATCCACTGGAAGGCATCCCTGGCTGAAAAAGAGCCTCAGAAACCCTGCTTTAAAGTACCATATTTGTAAATGAGATATGTGAATGTGAAGAACTTATTAAAGGTATAAAAAAAACCTTCACATAATGTAATGGATCTAGGAAGAATCTTCATGTTAAGTGTTGTTTCTTTATACCTTGAAAAGCTTCTTCTCACTCACACATCTCATTTACAAACATGCTTCTTTAGTGGATTAAAGTGGTTCTTCTATGGTGCTGCTCACATAACCCTTTGTCGAACCTTTTTAAATGTGTATATCATCACTGCCTTATCAAAAGCTCCAAACTCCATTCTTTTTCTTTTTTTATACTATTTTAAAAAGCCCTTTATATTTCATGAAGAGTGGAACAATACAAACAGGCCCAAATTATTTTGAATAAAATGTCATTAAATAAACATACAGTATAAAAACTGAGAACTTTTCTTCTTTCTCCTGTAAAATTACCATTTTGTTTTGTTGCCAGGGATGATACACAGGCATGAAGGACATTCTGCAATTTGTCCTCTTATGAATACAAAGAAGGAAGTATGAATAGATGGAATAAAAAGTGTCTCTCTGTGTGTTTAACTTTAGCTTTGACTTTGAGGGCGGCTCATCCTGTGTGTCCGTGTGGGCCCACAGCAGCCTCAGGTGTGACCTCTGACCTACGGACAGCGGCGGCTGGACCAGGCAATCCATCATGGAGCAGTGGCTGTCAGCGCAGGGACTTGGCTTGGTGTGTGTGTGTGTGTGTGTGTGTGTGTGTGTGTGTGTGTGTGTGCAGAGTGTGTGTAAGTGTATGTAAGTGTGTGTGTGTGTGTCAGTGCAGAGGGGTAGGGCTGCTTAAAGGCAATCATGTCAGTGTGAATGGCAGTGCTCAGCCAGCGAGAGAGCAATATGAGGTGGCAGCGATGGCACACTCAGCAGAAGGCACTAGAGGGCTGTGTTTGTCTGCTTAAAATGCATGTGGTGATATGTATATTTATAAAGACACACAAGAGGATATCTTTATAAAGCCCTCTCATGTGCCTGTCTGCCGGCCCGTCCGTCCGTCTGTCTCCTTGTCTGTCCGTCTGTCAGAGCTGGTCATTGCGGATAAAGCGGTTGCCCTCTGAATGCTTGCCATAGTAGACATAGCGGCACTTGGCAAATACCCCTGCAAACAGACACAAAGAGAGAGAGATAGAGAGCACTTTTTGATTATGTTGTTTGTGATGATTACAAATGGGACAGTGCAAAACAGATCACTCTGGTTCTAATATCTGACTGAATCAGAGACAGAGCATTCATGGGGCAGAGGGGGGCCGCTGCCCCAGGCCCTAGCCTTTATGGGAGCCCTTAGATGTCACCAATGGTAAATAAATATTTGTAATAAAATACTCAACAGAATTCTTGTAGGTGTTAACAGAACCACAGTGATAGAAACAACAGAATACTTCATAGTATTTTCAAAGCAGACTTGGGGTTCAGTAAATAACACTTGACTGTGTAATGAGGGAACTGGTAAGAGATGGCTAAACACAAATCCGCAATGAGGAGAAAACATAAAAAAGAGCTTACTTTAACTCAACCATGGTTTTGCTCTCATTTTTTATATCGAGCCACCCAATAACTTCAGCTTCAAACTCCACTGACCAAAAGCAATGAACGGGAGCGAGAACTTGACACATGAGAAAATGACAGAGAATATAAGAGAGTCGACTAGGACAGCTCTGAGGAAAAAGGCACTGAAATTATAAAGAAAGGCAGAAGGATCGTAGAAAAGGGTGATGGAAAAATATGATTAAATATCTGTTCAGCAGAAATATATTACATTTGCTTACAATGAAGGAGAAGAGTTTTGTTTGAGACTTGCAGTTAATGCCATGTTTAAAGCCACAGAGATTTCTAGTATGAATCATTCCAGTATGCCAGTGTTTGCTTTGGAGACTCTGCAGTCTATACCACGTCTATGCAGTCTCTTTATACAACAGTTAGCAACGGGTTTGGCTTAAAGATGCACAGGTCAACTTGTCGACCTGAGGGTTGGGCAAGTTCTGGTCATCTTATTAGAAAATTTCTCTGGTGTGGGCGAGGTGGGTCAAAAAATGACAAAGCAGCGTTCCGAATAACTTATAGAAACACTGCAGGTTGGGTCAGGTTTGAGTTAGGATTCGGACAGATGTTCTGATTAATATGAATATAAATTAAGTACTTTTTATTACCAATATTAATATTCATGTTTTTAATAAAGAAAACATCCCTGTTTATTTGTTCTAATCATATATGTTTTTTTTTACAGGCAAAAACACACTTACTGCTATAATAGTTTAAAACTATAAGTAGTTTTAAACTATTTTCTTGTACCATATTTTTTATACACTTTCATATACTCTCTTTTGAACATCTGTGTGCCTATTTTCAATAGACATATTGAAAGGATGCACAAAGGCATACAGGCCTCAGAATGAAAACATCAAGCTCCAGAAATTACACATCCAATCAATAAAAATGACAAGATATTTATTATATTACTGCACTTCAACCTTAAACAAACATCACAATTTCGCCAGAGTTAAAATTATAATGCTATCTTGCTGTTATTATATGTATATATGCCTGTCAGACACTGAGAAGCCAGCCTCCTGAATATGTCATTTTCTCACTCAAATTTTGGCATGAACGGTGTGTCAGGGGATACAGCGCATTCGTCTCAAAGTCTAAGAACACCAGAAAGACAACATTTGGCCTGAGGGTGCTGTCTAGACAATAACAAGCAGAGAACCTGCTTTCTTCTGTGTGTCTGAGAGAGGAAGAGAGAGGGAAAGAGAGAGAGAGACAGAGACAGAGAGACAGACATGGAGAGAGAGAGAGAGAGAGAGAGAGAGAGAGAGAGAGAGAGAGAGAGAGAGAGAGAGAGAGAGAGAGAGAGAGAGAGACAGAGACAGAGACAGAGACAGAGAGATGGAAAAAGAAAGAGAGACAGAGAGAAACATGAACAAAGGGAGAGAGAGAGAGAATGAGAGAGTGACATGGAGAGAGAGAGAGAGAGAGAGAGAGAGAGAGAAAGAGGAAGAGAGAGAAAGAGAATATGAGCGAAGGACAGAGAGAAGGGAAGAGAGGGAAGGAGACAGAGAGAGAAAGAGACAGAGAGAGAGAGAGAAAGAGAGAGAGAGGCTAAGGTTCAGTATCACAGTAACCTGATCAAGCATGTATATCAGTTTATGTGTCTGTATGTGTGTGTGTGTGTACATTATTAATTGCTCAGTCATCTATGTAGTTACTGCATTTAGATTGTACTGAAAGGCAACAATTAGGATTTACAGACAGCATTAGTCTTCTACATTTCTGCTGTGTGCACTGAATGCCCTGACCAATCTGTATATTGTGTAAGTGATGTTATTAACACAGCATGCCGAATCACTGCCATTTTCCACAAAGTGCACTGAGAATGCACAGCCTAACCACTGTTAATAACGATTAAATTGTGCAGCCCTAATGTGTACATGGGTGTGTGCACGCATGAGTGTGTATTGCATGACAGACTCTGGGAGGGCTGAAACATGAGGATAGATCTTTCCTCAAAAGCAGCAGGCATGGGTCTCATGCTGAGAAGCTGATTCTAATATCACTCATCAGTGTGAATGTGCCTCGTTTCAAACACCATCACATGAGCTAGTTTTAAATTTTCTGTTTAAAGATTTATCTTGAGCATGCCCACTAGCATATCCACATTTTGAAGATCAATCAAACAGTGATTCCTATTTTCTAACTATGACAGAACTTTGTATCTTCTCATACATTCCTCATATCATGGCAAAACAAATTTTCTCTTCCTTTTTTTTTTTTTTAAATGAAGGCGTTTGGTATGTAAACAAGTTTCAGTATGTACTGCTTTGTATTTTTTTGTGATGCCACAAAATCTGACGCATTAAGTGACATGGGGTGTTTCAGTCTGGATTGCTTTTTGGGCAGCCAAGCAGAAAAAAAAAATTGTTTACATATATCAATCCTAAAGGCTCAGCCACAAAACAAACATCTAGTCAAACATCATAAGCAAATCTTTAGGAATGAATAAAATGCAAGAATAAAAGCCAAGATATAGTCCATTACTTCTTTTTTCAATTGAAATGTACATTTCTTACCACTTCAAACTGCACTGTAATCACAGAGAACTCCTCATTAGAAGAGTATTTGAATGAAACGTTGCAATGGATACAAAATCATTACTTAACTTATAATAATTGCTTACACTATAATAGATACTTAATTTAGAAGAATACAGATTTTATTAGTGTTTTATGAAGCATTCTGCATAATTAAGCCCCATTCATCTTACTGTTTAACTTACATTTCAAGTATACTAAAAATAATTGGCCTGCATGTACTTCTGAATGGCTACATAGGGAACCTGAATTTGCCTATGGCGTACATTCCGCCCTTACAAGAAGGCAGACACATTTCAGGGAGGAAAATCCAAAAGATGATTTGCTGGAAAATGTCCTCCTCATGCCTGCTATTCTGAAATACTGCTACAGCTGAACGCATGGCCTGGCAGTGACGGCTAGAGGAGCTCAGTTTCAAGACAGGACAGTGCTGAAATGCCAGAGAGAAAGGAGGGAGATGGGGAGAGAGAGAGAGAGAGAGAGAGAGAGAGAGAGAGAGAGAGAGAGAGAGAGAGAGAGAGAGAGAGAGAGA
>JBBPCZ010000156.1:14474582-14487419 GCA_037974445.1 Brycinus macrolepidotus | reverse complement strand
ACACACACACACACACACACACACATTAGCATGACAGATTTCCATGGTGTATGTTCTGGCACATGAACAGTCAGAGGCATTGCTGCTATCATGTAGTACCTGGTTGTTTTTAGAGGACAGTATCATTGTCATGAGTGGAGTGGCAGGCCTGCTCATCTTCAGCCGCAGCCGCAGCTCTCTCAGAGCTGATTGCAAACAATAAGAGTCCTCCACTCGCTCTCTACAACCAACTATCAAACATACAGTTACGAGGACCTGAGAGCAGCACGTCCTCTAACTTTGGTTTGCCTTTCACATTCTACAATAATGTTGAAATCACAAAGACACATCTGGAGTATCAGCTGCGAACATTAAACCTTAGGGAATGACGCACCACTAAGAAACAAAGCCACACTGTTTCTCTTCAATAGTTTATACTTTGTCTATTTAATACATGCAGTTTCCATATCAAGTTGCAGTATGTTGTCTCATATCAAAAGCTTGATACCAGCTGTCCTTTACCTTGTATGAAAATGTTGTTGTGAATGGACCAATAGAAACTGTCCAAAATTCAATCTGGACACATTTTCATACATTACAGTTAAGTGCTTGTTTTTCCTCCATCTGTGAAGTTACTGTTTTAGAGGTTTCTTACAGCAGTGATGATATATTTTATAGAAGTACTACAGTAATAGTTGTTTTGGGTATAACCCTTTATATTCGCTCCCTTGTACAACAGCCTTTGGAAAGAACACGCTGAAGACTCAGTCAGGGGATTGAAAAATCTACCCTGTTAAATCTATTGAGGTGCTCTTTTTTTTTTTAACAAGATGCTCGAGGAAAAAAAAAAGATTAATCAACATCTGGCTGAAGTGTGTTTAATGATTGCATTCTGCATACAATCAGCTTCCCTTTTTTCAAGGGCCATCAATATGTCAAGGAAAGTCATATCCGAAGGATGTAGCTCTTAACATCAAGGTTATCTATTCTCTGCAAGGCTGCTTCCCCCACTCATCTCTCTCTCTCTCTCTCTCGCTCTCTCATTTTCTCTCTCTCTTTCTCTCTCTCCCTCCCATCTCTTTCTTTCTCAGCGCTTTTCCTCTGTTCTCAATGCATCATATGCTTTCATCAGATCTGCAAGCAATTAGAGTAATCATGCTCTAGAGGAAAAATCAATTAACAATGTAGTTAAATTTTCCTTATTATCTCAAAGAGCTGAAATAGTACTTGAAGGGAAGATGGACTGGCAGCAGAGTTGACATTCATGAGGCCATGAGGGCAAGTGAGACTGAGTAATGGTCAAGTTCAGCTGCAGTCATGGACATGTGCTCTTATATGAGCCTCAGTATATCTGCTTCAGTCACTTCATCAGTCACTACCAGTGTCTCATGATGGAATCTTCATCATCTGGCCCGTTTGCTTTTAGCTCACATCTGTGTGTTTACATGACAACAGCGTAAGGAGGAACAAAGTAATTATGGGCTATTTTATCTGTACAATGCATGTCTTCTTATAATTAACCATTCTGCACACATGCATGATATGTGCAACGGAAAGAGCTACACTGTAGCAACACTAATTAGGGTTAAACACAGGGGCTGCATTTCTGTACAAGTTATAAAAAAACACTGTGCTATAAAAAAAGAAAATTACAAAATTTGAGTTTGAGAAGGATTTATATAACTGGAGAATTTCATAATTTTATATACATCATAAATAAATCTGAAATGATAAATTCTATATATTTCTAAAGACTATGGTTTGTGATAGTTTTTAGAGAACTATGTGCCATTTCCAGGCTTTTCTTTTAGAGATATTGGTATTAGGATGATACCAGCAGACATGGCTGAACTGGATATCAGAAGAATGTGGAATCATTCCAATCCGATTCTGCAACAAATTTGAGTCTAAAATATGACAGAATTGCTTGCTGTGCACTATACCGTAAAGTATAATAGGTCAAATTATAACAGCTGACTCATGTTAACATAAGTAAAGCAAGTAGGTATCTAAGTATTAGTCCATAAATAATATCTTTTTCAATATTTTAACTTTGCACACGTTTTGAGTTTTTTTTAACTGAAGAAGATTAGCTGAATACAAAAGCTGTGGATTGGATAAGTGTTGTTAGCTGTTTATTTCTTGCTGTAAGGTAATAGAGTTTGATCAGTTTGAGCATAGTACTTTTAGATGGCCTTTTGTGAAGTGCTTGAATTAAAAATAACTGTTTAAAGCTTATAAACTTTAAAAGAAAAAGTGGTGTCATAGACTTGGTTTCATTGTGTTGTGACCTGAATTACTAAAGGACTGTTCCTTCTTCAAGGCACAGCTCTGCATATTACTCCATCCTCCAAGAGGTCCTTCAGAAGTCACAGGCCTAGCCAATAAATATCATCAACTGGCAGAGATAAATATTCAGATACATATTCATAGAGCAGCTGTTTTCCCCTGTCTCTTCTAGGAGAGAGAGAAGGTTATACTAAAGAAAAAAAGAGACAAAAGTTGGAGCTTATTACATTTGGACCCTGTATAATGTCACTTATTCAATCAAGAGGGGAGATGAGGTAGTGACGGTTTGTTGGGTTGCAGTTCAAATGGACCCATGTGCAGCTACAGTGGAGTGGCTTTCGGCCCAAAGCTCACGATGAACCACAAACTACTGAGACAGACACCAACGTGACAATGTTTTTTTTTTCCACTGATGTATGTGTTGTTCTTTGAAGACGGAGAAGGAGGAGGTTATATGTGCTGAGTACAGTACATCAATCTGGGATTTAACTGTCTATAGGTCAGCAGGTGGGTTAATGCTGAAAGTAAACACCATTTGCAGAGAAATGTCTCTTCTTCATGTGGAATGTGCAAGACACATCGCAGAAAATAGAAAAAAAAAATCGGCCTTCTTTGGCTTGTTTTTTTTTTTTTTTTTTTTTACATGTATCTGTGGCTGGATGTCAGTCATCTGTCAGAAGTCTCAGAGGGAAGCTGAATGCATGGGTTGTAGAGTTAAGCTGATGTTTTTTTTCTATCCCAATAAAAAATATTTAGTCCATTAAACATAAATAGCTGTCATTATGATGCATGCACTGGGTGCAAGCCTCCCCATTTCCCAGTGATGTTTATTATGGCCAAACAACTGCAGCACCTGCATGTTTTCAACTTTAGCGTATTGATTAAACTTTTAAATGGTTGCCATATAACCCAGGGACATCAGGAAGATTAATTTGCGTCAATGTTCATCTGTAATTCATTAGCCATTTATACCCTACATCCACATGGGCTATCAAGAAAATGCAGGCCATTTTTCAATCCGGCACAGGCTTGGGAGTAGTAGCTGAAAATTGCACCGCATACAAATAAGACTGGAGCTTTCAGGAAACAGAGAGAGTCTGGTACGCTGCAGTGAAGCATAATAAAACTAATGCTCATAATGAAGCTAATGTTTCCTCCACTACGGGAAATAAAGGGGGGAAAATATAACTATTTGAATTGGTCTAATGCTAGAGCAATCATTACTGGAATAATATTGTTCTCTTAAAATCTTAAAATTTATTCTAAATAATGCAATCTTTAGGCGATAATAGGTTCTGGTTTAAAGATCTTAAAGAGAAACCCAAAGAAAATGGCAGCAGTTCCAATAACGAAAAAAAGATATCAGAGAAAATTAGTACCATGCAACTGAAAAAGTCTAACTGGTCAGATAAAATCCAAATCCAACCTGTGCAGTATAAAATGTTAAGAAAAAGCTTGGCAGTGATTTAACCAGTAAATGGCAGCCACACTGGCCCTTTGCTGATACACTATCTAGCCAAAAGTATGTGGACACATCTAACAGGTGTATAAAATCAAGCGCACAGCCATACAGTCTCCACAGTCAAATACTGGCAGTGGAATGGGTTGCAATGGAGAGCTCAGTGACTCAGTGATCATCTTTGCCCAAGTAAATGAGTGAAGTTTCTGCCCTGTTTGATCTGCCCAAGCCAACTGTAAGTGCTAGTACTGTGAAATGGAAGCATATAGGACCAAAAGTAGCTCAGCCACGAATCTGTAGACCACCCCAACTCACAGAGCTGGCCTGATGTGCTGACTGTATTGGGCAGCCTCAGTTGCATCACTCACTACAGAGGTCTAAACCACCCCTGGAAGAAATATCAGCACAAGAACTTCACATGAGGAGCTTCACAAAATGAATTTCCATGGCCATGCGGCACCACACAAGCCCTTTTCATATATGGGCCAACTCCATATTAATTCCCTTGGTTTTGGGTCATATAGGCCTGATGGTCAGATGTACACATACTTTTGGCCATGTAGCATAAAATTAGATACCCCTGAAGGTCTTTCCTAGAACCATATGTTCATGCTCAAAAGCAATTATGAATCTTTCATTTTAAGAGTGTAACTGCTTGTTGAAACTAGTTTATACATATTTTATCCTGACATACCACTACACTACATAGCCTAATAATCCATAGTTTATCTGTTTTCACAAAACTATTTCTACCAACAGAAAATAAAATGCTATACTGTCTTCGAGAACCCTCTGAAAATGCCAGCCACTTTATTGAGGCATTAGGACAAAAAGCAAACCTTTTTTAAAAGATCCTGAGAGGCTGGGATGTTAGCTTAGATTTTGGACCAAAGGATAACAAATGTCTTCTAAACTGTGTTTCCAGCGGAAAGCAGCATTTCTCTGAAAGCTCAGATGGCTAAGGTCAGAGAGTTCAGACTCAGACTGATATAAACCGGCACCGTGACCCTGAATTAAGGTTGCAAGAGCCACAGAAAATGTTGAAGAGAGAAGGCGTGGCCATGTAACCTTTTGCCAAGCGAAGTAGATCTTGAAGAAACTCATGATAACAACGGGATTATGCCCTATTATTAGACAGAAGACAGGGCCAACACAAGGTCCTTGTGAGGAGCGATTTTCAAATTTGCAGATCAACTAACAAGAATTTCCACTGACAATATTTTAACACAACTGGTGTTGAGTAAATTACCACTTTAAATACTTTAGTATCACCAATTCCTGAATTAACCTTCTTAAATCTACTATATGTATTTACAAATGTTTTTCAATCTATTGTTGATAAGCAGTCATTTACTAATACATATTTACCCAAAGTGACATCACATTATTAAAGCAATATTTCATTAGTTCCACGTTGTTGGGTTATACTGAGCAAATTCTTTCACTGTATTAAATGGATCAATCCATTTGAGCAACCTTGATGAGAACCAAGTGTATGGGGGTCTAGTGGAGAGGGCAGGGAGATTTGCTCTGGCTCTAGCTGAAGGGCTTGTCTGGAGAGAGCTTCTAAGCTAATTCGTGTTTCAAAATCCCCAATCAATAGCAGTGATTAGCCACAGGAAGTTTCCTAATAAAGCAAAAACAAAACATCTTGAAATGTTGTGCTGTTCAAAATATTCAGCTCACCAGACTCAGATGTTACCCTGGCCCCTTGAACACTAGATTCATGTGTTCTATAAAAGGATATTTGTAGCACAAAGAAAATGCGTGCAATTTCATTTCAGAGGTGTCCTGTTTCAGGCGTGTAGTCGCAGCATTGTGAAAAAAGCGTGGCTCTCACAGGATTATGTGAGAATCAAATATTATGAATTAAAAGTGGCAGTATTCATTAATGAAGTCCTCAAACCATTCTGCTGATAAAGGCCTATCACTCTTTGTATTCCAACTTATGAGGCTGAGGAGGAAATTGAATTCTGGAGGACATAAATTTTGACTGAAGAAAGAGATTATAGTCGTAGCCTAATTCAAGACTGGCGAAATTAATTTCAATGACATTTATTCTACATAGAGCAAGTCTGTGTGAGGCATACAGTAGCTCTGGGCCCTGGAGATAAGGGAATAGTCATTTGAGGCGGAGTGCTCCAGCAGTTTACAAAGCCTTAATCTTCTTGGAACAACTCCTGGTCTATCATAAGGAGACTTACACTGCCTCTAACAGCTATTCTGCACATGAATTCCAACCCGCTGTTTGTGTCAGCACAAGTGCTGGTTGTGGAGGTTGTACTGTAAAAGATTATGACAGAGGACTGAATACATATCAGTTTGCTGCTCATCGTATTTAATGCATATAAGAGGCTGTAGCAGCAGGGTCCCTACTGTGACCAGAAAAAAAGAAGTACCATACACTAATTAACAGCGCTACTGTCAGTAAATGACCCGATTAATCATTATGATACAATAGCCATTTTAGTGCATGACATTAAGTGTTTGATAAGAGTAAAAGAATCTAGTATGTACTTTCTATGAAGCTGACTGATTGTGGTCATCATTAGCAACCAATTTCTAATTAAAAAGGCAAGCACAGATAAGTGGCCAAACCCTCAACAAAATGTGAAAAGTGTAATTTGCAACTGAGCTGATTTCAGTAATGGTCCCATTAGTGGGGTGATTGCAAAGTTACTAATTTAAAGTTTAATCTATGTGACACTATTCAATAACACTCCTGTATTGTATTAATAGCCAGAGAGTGATTACCTCACTTCTTATCACTTTGACATTGAAGGCAGGGCTGAATTAATGACCGTCTAAATGTGTGGGCATTACATGCAGTGCTACTTATCAAACAAACCCCAAGAGTGAAAACGTAAAGTCCACTGTCAGGCCCATTAACACAAACTAAACTGCTGAGTTAGAAAGGACGACCCATAGGGGTCAGCACAAAAAAAAGCTTCTATTCTACATGCTCAACTCTAGGGGTCAAATAAAAATCCCAGTCCGCATACAAGGTCTTAACTGTACATGCACTCAGTCAAAAGGACTTTAAACAATAAAAACAACAAATACATGCACAGGGGCAGATAACCCCTTAGTCAGACAGAGAATTAACAAGTTCATCACATAACTCATAGTGATGGGAATGCATGAATGCATGTCCTGCAGGTCATGATTGCTGTAATCCTGCAAATTACAAAAGGCTTGAGTTGAGGGTGGATGTTTAGTGCGGTTTGTTTAATGCTCAAAAGTGATGCTGAACCTCTAAGATGCTATTATTGCAGCTGTCCAAATACAAAGCTCAAGATAACAGTTGCAGGCTGATTCTAAATGTAATCGTGACGGATGTGATAGACTTCATGCGTCAATGAGCAAAATGGTTCTTCAGCGAATGTCATTTGGGATTACCGTCAAATCAAATATTGCCACCAAACCATGTAAGTGAATAGTGGACAGGCGCGTCAACACATCACAATGGTCATTTGACTGTAAGAGGAGGAGGCCATACTCACAAGAACACTTTCCCTTCGAGAATTAAAGAAAGAAAGAAAGAAAGAAAGAAAGACAGAAGAAAGAAAGAAAGAAAGAAAGAAATTTGATGAAAGATGAAACAGATGAAACTCAAACAAGTCATTAAATGTTAATCAGATAAAAGAGTTGGGGGAAAAAAGAAAGAAATCAAGTGGATGGCAGAAGATACAGTAATAAATTGCAAAAAAGAGTATGCCCCAATACACAGAAGAACTGTTAAAAAAAAAAGATATTAATTGGCAAGAAATTTCTGTTCACATCAGCTACAGAGATGAACCTCCTATGTTAGAAGACATCGTCCGTCAAGCATGTCCCCAGATTTAGGTTTAAAAAGAAGGGCATAAGAATCTATAATACTGCAACAGAAATATTTCAAGATTCCGAAGATGATTATAGTATATGATTATAGATGATACAGTACTGACCAAACCATACTTTCAAATCTGGACCAGCAGTTTGGAAGAGGTTCAACTACCAGCAATTTGGAAGAGCTCTTTTCATATGTAAATACTAAATTGTCATACAACTTCACTTATTACATACTAGTAAAATTTCGCTCAATATCTTTTAACACAGACTGGAATCTTACACTGAAAGAGAACTGCCCGGTGTGCAAGCTGGATTCAGGAATGGCAGATGAACAAGAGGTATCCTGATATATGCTAGATAACTGAAAAAGCCCAGTAACAGAAAAAGTAATTCATGCAGGAAGCCATACTGACCACTGCAACACCTTTGACTGCACCAACCACAGAAATGTATGGAATGTCCTTAGGAAAATGGGTAAACCAGGGCATCTTATTGCTCTAATGAGGAAACTCTACACTGATCAATGAACCACAATCAGGACAGAAAATGGACAAACAGACTGGTTCCACATCAGCAAAGAAGTTACACATGATCACCATGCTTGTTAAACTTTTTGTTGGACATACAAAAGAAACAGGGCTGAAAGATGAAGTTCATGGATTCGAAATTAGTGGAAGAAACAACAGTAACCTTAATAAAGATAAGAACTGACCAGGATATGGTCTTTTCTGTGTATCTTATGAAACACAGTGAAAGCTAGTCAATAAATAAAAGTGAGAAAGTTACATTTTGATGCCTTTAAAATTTGCTGCTGGTGAAGTGTTTTATAAGTACCTTGGATGACAGAAAAGAAACAAATGGATCTTTGAATCAAGCCTTATTTTTGCTTGAAGCAACCAAATAAATAAACAAAAATAAAAAATAAAAATGAATAAAATACACCAAAGCTTATTTGGGGCATTTCAAGAGAACAGCGAATTCTTTGTAAACAACAATTATACTTGGAACTAAAGGCAAAGAGGAACAGGACAGGCAGCACCAAGAATTAATTCAATCGGTGATATTATGAACAAGCCATTAAGAGGCCCAAAGACACAAACAAAAGACGGGATATTCTGAGGCAACGCTATCCATATGGCCAAGTCAAGATTTTTTTCAGGATAATTTTGGAGCACTATTTGTCAATTTGTCATGAAATGTTCATAGAATATAAATAACAGTTTTAATCTAAAGCACGTTTTAGATCCTTCAGGCAGGTAGTTTAGGAAAAAAAGACAATGTATGTCACAAAACCCCAACTTGGCATCTTACTGAGGTGTAACTAAATCTTAACCATGCAAGGAGAAACAACACTTCACAAGGTATGGCTCCATCATCTGATCTGCCAGGTCAACAAACAGCCTAATCTTCCCCAAAGCCAAACGTCAATTACCACATGAGTGCATGGTCTCCTTGTCTGCCTTAAATAAAGCACCTGACACTCCCCAGAGTGACACATATCAATACCAATCTGACAGCCCCCGCTGCCACCTCCACAACGGAGGAGACAAACTGCACCTGCCTCACTGTGGGACATGCATCTGCTCTCTGGTTCCCCCCTGAAGAGAACACACACACCCACACCCACCCACCCACCCACCACCCCAACACACACACACACAAACACACACACAAACACACACACACCAACAACCACACACACACACACCCACCCACCCCACACACACACACACACACACACACACACACACACACACACACACACATCTCCCTCTCTCTCTCTCTCTCTCTCTCTCTCTCTCTCTCTCTCTCACTTATTACTCCTCTTCCTGTCTCTGCTAAGTGCCCTGTGCTATTTTCCGGAGCCCATTATTATATTCATTTCAGCGCAGCATCTGAGGCCTGTTGGACTGGTACCTGGGGCTCCAGAGCTGGCTGCTGTATGGTGATTCGACATGACACTTTGACAGAGAGCAGGGAGAGAGGGGATGGAAAGAAAAGAACAAGGGCTGTAGAGATGTGCTACAGGGGCTGCGCCCTGCGTGGGTGCAGGGGGTGCCCATCCCGAGCCACAGCGCATGGCTGGAAGGGTGGTGTCACTATGACAGAGTGCGGGCATCAGTCAGACTGAAGCTTCATCCGACTGGAGTGCATCAATCTTCGGCCTTAATGCAAATGGACATGGTAAAATATCCTTTAACACAGAGCGCCACTTTCCCTTCCCTCACACAGTCATTAACTGCAGGGGAACCTCTGGTCTGGAAGGGTTCTTTCATCTTTAGACACACTCATCTTCAAATTCACACTCAGAGGTGTCTAGAAGAATGACAAGTGTGGCTGTCTACCTATGAACATACATCGTGGTTAGTGCGTTCAGTACTTACCACTTTCAGTACTTTCTCAGCAGTTTCTCCCTGTACTCACCAATCTTAGTACCCTCTTAGCAATTCAGTTCAGTATCTAACACTTTTAGTACCTTCTCAGCAGATTATTTCAGTACCAGCCACTTTCAGTACCTTCTCAGCAGATTCGTTCAGTACATTCTCAGCAGATTCTTTCAGTAATTACTACTTTCATTACAGATTCGTTTAGTGACCATCACTTTCAGTACATTCTCAGCAGTTCAGTATTTTCTTCTTTCAGTATCTAACACTTTCTTCGGCAGATTTTTTTCCGTACCTACCACTTCTCACCAGCACCCACTGCTTTCAGTACTTTGTTTGAGAAGAAAACTGAAGAATGTAGAGCTCAAAACATAATCATTTTGAATGGGATCACTTTAATACTATTAAAATGATGACAGAATTGAAATCCATGGATGGGCTTTGAATTATAAATGGTACTAATACAGTGGAGGCCTGCAGACAGCATTCTTCCAGTCCAGTGCAAGGGAGAGGCAAACTAATATTCCAGTGAATTATAATAGATGATCCCACAAGGCTGATGGATGAAGGCAGGGCTATGATAGGGCTGTATTGTTGGCTCTCTTTAAAACCCAGCCTCCGTGCCCTCTTCTTAATGGATGCCTTTACTGTATGTCTCCTCGCACTAATTAATATGACATATCCAGCTTCCATATGCAGCAGGAGCAGGCTCTAGAGGAAGAGCCTGATTAACGATATAACAGTGGCACTGAAGAGCTCTGAGCCCCCTCCTCTTCCCCATTCATCTCTTTTTCCTTTCTTGCTCTCTCTCGCTCGCTCTCTCTCTCTCTCTCTCTCTTCCCCTCTTCCTCTCTCCTGACATCCTCGGACCATCATCAGCACCCTGCACATCCCCTGACAGGTGGAATAATAACGGTCATACATCACTGCCCCCGAAAAGTCCAATAACCTAAATCTTCACTTGCCTCACAGCCCAGGACTCAATTACTTTATTGACATGTAATCTTCATAAGGGGAGAAATATTGAGCATGTAAGGTCAGTCGGTTATGAAGACATATTATCATATTATCTGCATGGGGGTTGTAGGGGCTAGGACCTGACAAAGCTAATTATAATCGTACATGTTACAGGACTCAAAGCACATTATGCGCTTGGCTGCATGAGTAAGCCCAGGCTGAGGAAGAGAAGGACAGAGGATGGAATTGCAAACCTAATAATGGCTGTATGTCCTTAAAACCTCTGATCCTTCCATTTGTAACACGGACATCTAAATCTCTGTCTCAAAAGTTAAAATTTCCACCTTTGCTTTCACCGAATGCTTCAGTATTGAAGCACAAACAAAAAAGCCAACCTTTATTGGACCAAAACAAATAACGCTACCTAAAGAAGGGCTTAAAGTTCAGCGGATATCAGTTCTGATTAGTGCAGTGACTTGAACAGCTCCACGGCCCAAATGTCACAGTTAGTTAGTGATTCTGGAAGCTCGGCCTGTGGCTCTTTCACCTTCCTCCCCTCCTCTCTCCCAAGGTTAGTTTAATATCATCCCCAGCATTGCAATACACTTTACAGGAGAAAGAAACAAAACAACGAGCTTAGTTAGAAAATACATTGAATAACCATATTATAATATGGCTGTACTGCAATTTTGATATGAAATGCAATTATATGAAGCTACACGAAACATATCAGTGAGTTCTTGGTATTTCAGTCACTGTGGTGTTTCAGCTAGTTCTGTTTTAGTGAATAAATGCTTTGAGACAAACACTATGCGGTTTTTAGAAGAAAAGCCATGGCCAGTGGGAGGCATAAAAACATAGTGCTGCCCTGAACCATGCTAGGAACAGTGCAACTGGGTCACCGCGTGTGAGTGTGGCTTTGGGGAAAAAAAAATCCTACTGCAGGACATGTGTGTTCATTTCAATTCATTTCATTTCATGCCATTTTCCTCCTTTATTTGCCGCTTCCTTTCCTGAATCAATTGCACTGGAGCAGTATATCAGGCTATGCCCAATTGTGAAACACAGTTTGCTGGAGGTGGTACAATTTTCCCAAGCTCCCGGGGGATAGCGGTTAGCATAGACTTAATGGTGTCAAGTGCAGAGGCATATTTTAACTCTTCTCACAGGGCAAGCCTATTTGCAACAATTCAAGCCTTCAGAAATGTTCCATTACTGCACATTTTCACACTGTTCCCCATACCATAATCACTTTTAGTTGTCAGTGTTTGGGAAATGGACACATATAAAGGCATCCATACAGAGCACAATGCCGCACTTCTGCATCCAAATCAGGAAATTTGTAGAAAATAACTTTAGCACATCCAACTCAAAACTAGACGAAGAAGAAAAAAACAGAAATATTCTCTTTTGAGCTTATGTACTGTATGAAGTTTGGCTTTTATTTTACCACATATTTCCTTCATTCACTTAATAACTTAATAACAAGCTTCCAAAGGAGGAGGCTTTCAGGGTCAGAACATTCTTCAGCTGTAATATGACAGCAGTCAAATTTGATACGGACGTCTTTGCTTGACTAGATGACCTGAAGTGGAGTGGTTAAACCACAAGCAAAATTGAAAAGGCAAGATTTCCTAGGGAAATGAGGAGAGTACTGCTTCAAACGACTGCAATCTGGAATTAATTTCAGTGTCTGACCTCTATGACTCAGTCAACTCAACAGTCTTACAGCGACACAACATGTCAGAAATGATAACTCAATCAAATTATGACGGTAACAGAACATGTCCAGTTATATTAGAATGATGGAGAAACCTGCTCTCTCCGTTTGGAACAACTTCATCGGCAAATTGTACTGACAGATTAGAAAGGGTGCTGGAGATGGAAGCCTCTTGTGACAATAATAATAATAATAATAATAATAATAATAATAATAAT
>JBBPCZ010000156.1:14432379-14456309 GCA_037974445.1 Brycinus macrolepidotus | reverse complement strand
CACACACACACACACACACACAACACACACACACACACACACACACACACACACACACACACACACACACACACACAAAGAATAACAGAAGATCTGATAATGCTTATTATACTGCTGAATACCAATTTTCCAGGTTTTGAACCTGCATAGCAACAAAAACTGGCACGCAAAAAAGACCTAAATAAAGTTCGCCATAAGTAATTATTACATGGCAGAAAAGGCAATTATCAATTTCTAAATGTGAAAACAAAACAAAAAAACTGACCTACATGAAAGCTGTATTAAGTTGCTGAAGAGTGAAAATCTGAACCAACATAAGAAAAAAAACAGCTAAACAGAAAAAGGACGCACGGCATGAAGCTAGTCTAGAGATTATGCCTTTTATATTGCTGAATTTCCAAAATCCCCAAAAAAGTTCTTAATTTTTCTTGCCTGTTTTCAGATCCTTACTTCCTCCTGTCCTGCCCCCTCTCTCTTTCCTCTCGGCTTCTCACACACAGACTCCCTCAAAAAGTGTGACACATCGTGGCTCTTTCTGTTCCGATTAGGAGCTGTATCTAATGTCAGAACTGTTTTCAAGTGTGCGGGGATGTTTAATAATTGAAGATTCCGCGAGCAGGACTGTCACACTGGGTTGTCTGGGATGTTTCCTACGCAATTAGACGCTTGGAGACATTTGAAGAGGACCCACAAAGCCGCACTGCAGAAAGTGACATGTGAACTTAAAGGAAATTAGCTCTTCACACGAGTGAAATGTGAAGGTTACTTAGCAATGCTTAGCTGCGAGTGCTGCTCTGTGAAGTGCACATTTGACTCAGCCCTGATGTGAAGAGTGCCATTTTCTTTACTTTCTGCTCGCCCGAGTCAGCAAAGATCACAGGCAGGATGAAAACTAATTTTGACTCGGGGTGTATGGGAGAGAAAAAAATTGAGATGTGTCTAAATAATGAGATCTCTTGATGTTTGCTGGAGAGATATGGGATGATGTGCACATAGGCAGGCATGTACAGACACGCGTGTGCGCACACACACACACACACACACAGGTTATCAAAATATGCTCATTAGTGACTAGCTTGATCTTTCCATTCTGTTGTTTCATCTAAAAACAAACAAATGAAAGCAATCATGGTATTTCAACACATACACAGTTGCACATCCAGATAACTTACAGTAAACCATCTCATCTTAAAGGGCCCATAATCACAGAAAACATGGAAAAAAATGTAGCATATAAACATTATTAATGTTTCAAAAATATACCATCCAGTCCCCAGTCCCTAAGGCATATACCAATCAGCCTGTTTTTAAATAATTGGTTTTGTGATGCAACAAGAACCAGTTTATTCACAAATATCCACCTATTCGGCCTGCAGCTTCACAAATTCACACTGAAGGACCTAATGTGGACAATATTTCAGCCTGCTTTGTGAAAGAGGCTCAGTATACGATAACTAATCAGAACAGAGGTCATTTACATGGATCAGTCTCAAAGGTACAGCAGCAAAACCATCTTATACCCGCAAAGGGACAAAGAGAGTTTGGAAAATCATCAGTTTAAATATAAGTTATGACTGCCATTGGTGCATTAAACCATACAAATATAGATTTGAGGGAAAAAATGAAATACAAGAAAAATGTACTATATGGTCTCTTTAACATAACAGGTATTTCAGCCAGTAAAAAACAAATGGAGAGCCAACAATGGAATATTACTTGTGTGTTTAAGGGTTTTATTTCACTCCAATTTATATATGCAGAGATAAAAGGAGCAAAATAAATGGAGCGGCTGTTCCGTGCAACATCTGCACTGAGTGTACAAGTTCATGAGCATAAAAGTAGAAGTCCTGACTGTTTCCAGGTACTCACAAATTACTCGTCAACTCGCAGTTATTGGACATTGTGCCGAACGTACAAGCCGTCGGATTACAGCCTGTCACTTTTTATGAGAGTGAGTGATAACACGCTCACCGCACTGTTCCTCACTCGCGCCAGACAAACAGCGCAAACAATGGCTGGAAAAACAGAGAGGGGCTCCTGTGGGTGCAGTGCAGCACAGTGCTGTGCTGGAGGCTGATGCTGTTGCTGTTGTGCATAAAGGCTGGTGGGGAGAGATAGCAGGAGGGCCTTGCCTCGCAGCATCTTCCCCGCCCAGCCAGAAGGACTTGCGAAGGTGAGTGCCTCCCTGACAGGCGCGGGAATAAAGGAGACAAACCCCAGATAAAAATTAAATAAAAAGTAGCTGTCTTAAACAGTAATTGCACTCCTTTGCTGAGCAGGCTTTCAGATATATAAACTTGATTTACTATCGGGCTCAAACCTACAAATCAGGGCGGTCTGAGAAACACTTGTGCTATGAAATTGTTTAATCTCATCAAGTTCTGCTTTCACAGCAAGCCATAAATCACCAACTCTTTGTTATCATAGACCTCCATGAGCGCCTCTCAGGCAGGCAATGGATCGTGGGGTATATATAATCTTGACTGCACAAACAGCGGGGTCGTCGCTGGCTGAAATACTTTCATATTAGCAGCGCTGCAGCTGCTGGAACACAGGGCTATGATGGATATCTCATTTCCAATGCTCCGCATCTATTTCCAGCAAATTATTACGGCATAAATTTCTTGTCAACAGAAACGGCCAATTAATTAAGTTAAAAATGGACTCGTGATCACATCTGCAAACCAAACAGAAGAGCGGGGGGGGCAATTTTCCAGTAAGTGGATTTACCACGGGGTCAGTTTAATGAATGATTTTAAACTTTGTCATAAACTTCCAGACAGGCCAATATCTACACGGGAGCTCCAGCACACACTAGGTGCTGACAGATTTACATAAAGCCTATTTATGTGTGGAGCCTGCAAGTTGATGGCTGAGGTAGAAATAAAGTTTATTACTGCTCGGAGAGAGCAGCCAAGCTCGCATTCTCCATCATCAGCGAAACAGGAGATAACGGAGTAACACCTTGACTTTTCTTAACACTATATACACATTTAAGGGTCTATCAAAATGAATAATTCATATCTATTCACAGGGCATTCATTTTGCCTCGGGTCATTTATCAGAGAGTGAGGCCTACAACAAGGATGTGCCGGGAGATTTATATGTATTTTGGCTTCTTTTAAGATAAATCAAGCAGCACAATTACACTGGGAGAGGCCCAGCTGTGACCCCATGCTGAACTAATGACAAGGGGACATTTAAACCCCATTTCCTTTCTCCGAGCCCAGCTAAAGAGGAACTCTCCTCTTTGAGAAGGAAAGAAAACGTGCTTTTTTGTAACGTTTCAGCCACAAAATAAAGCAATTCGTGTACTGCAGGGGCATCTGAAAGGTAAATAACATGCTGAAATGATTACAAGTGTTTAGTGAATGTAAACATCAATGTTAACACAAACGAGTTTGACTTAAAGTATATGTGTGGAGCAGAAGATTTTCTTCTATGATGACAACAATAAAAATGAGGGCTAAGAGCAAGCACCTGTATTGCTGGAAAGTTAACCACATTCCTGAACACTGGAGGGTAGCAGTTAGCCTTTAATTTTAGTCTCCTGTCCTCTCCCTTTCCTTTCTCCATTTCTCACTCTCTCTCTTTCTTTCTTTCTTTCTCTCTCTCTCTCTCTCTCTCTCTCTCCCCCACTCTCTCTTGGAAACAGTTCTTAAAAGGCCCACATAATGGAAAAACGACTTTTTCTTTGTCTTTATAACAATAAAAAAGTTAAATATGGTATGTTAAAGTTTTAAAACCTAATGTTTCAATATCATTTACCCCCCAGGCATATGCAAAAACAGCCTGTTTTGCATCCGTTGTTTTTGTGATGTCACAACAACCAATACATTTGCATGTATACACTGAATTAGATTTTCACTGAATTTATAAGTAGAGTTTAATCTGTTATTTTTAAATGAGGCATAATATAGGGAATGATAACAGAGATCATTTACATATATCAGTCTTAATGCCACAGTTACAAAACAGCCTGTTTAATTCTAAGAGACAAAGAGAGGCTGGAAAATGTGTATGTAGAATGAGTTACGAATAAATGTCATAAGTGGTTAAAATACAATAGCATTTTAATTCTGGACCTCAGCAGACATTTGTCTAAAAACACATACACTAGCAACAGACTTAAAATATGCCACTGCTGTCCAACAAAAGGTTTTTTTTACTGGCTCTTTGTGCATGCCTGACAGATTCTTACTCATATACAGAATACCAAACCAAGTATAATGGGGCTGAGGTCAGGGCTGCTTAGTCTTTGCTGCAGCAACAAAATAGAACCTTCACTGTTACTGTTTCAGAACAGAAGCAGCCACTTTCAAAGAACATAAAAGCCATTCACAACTAAAGCAGCAAAAATCACCCCAAAAAAAACAACAACCAAACAATCAGTCCGTCCCTGTGGAAGGTGGCTCTCTTTCTGGCATAAACGTAGCCTGGGCTGGCCTACATGCCATGCTTTAAAAGGCTGTGTTCTCTAATAATACCCACACTTCTCAATAGCTAGGCCTCATTTATTATTTATAACGCTGGCAGTCTGTCCCCTGATTAAGGCAGCAGAACTTTGTTTTACTGGACTTTGCCTTTAATCTGTCTCTCAGTGAGATAGATTAGCCAGGACCATGCCAGCACTGAGCTCTCTTTGCTTTGCTCTGTTTGTCTCTGCCTGTGACATGTCAAGAGCAGACACATCTGTTTCAAGCTCTGGTCAACGTTAGCCAGCCCCCTCTTTTTTTTCTTCCTATTCTTTCACTGACTATTGTGTCAAACAAATCCCTTCCATGACTACAATGATAAACTTTCTTCTTAGGGAATAAATAACAAGCTGTTTTATCATCAGAGATGCTCCCCTCTACTATTTAATGGTGGCACGTTAGTGGTGAATAAGAGAGGGTCTTATAAACTAGGCTGAGGGCCAGTCTCAGGCCTTTGCCTTCTCCTGAATGTTTTCTGTTTCCCTCTTGGCCTCCTCGCTGGTGCTAAATCACAGGCCGCTGTCAAGGAGGACTAAGCTAGTGTGCGTCATTGGGGAGTGCAGGAAGCGCTGGGTATAATTCTGTCCATCAATGTAATTTATTATATCGGTAGCTTTGTAATCATGCGCAATAAGTTATAGGGCCTGACACAATGGAATTTAGTTTGAAGGCGAAAGTGTTCATCATGCTTAAAGGTCTGGCCAGACCTTTTATTTTCGACTGTATTTACATGGGGAAAGAACACAGACAAGTGTTTTATTCCCCTATCTGGACACCAACACAATGGCTTTGTGGACACAGGACTGGAGTCTGCAAGTGAGCGAGACAGTGGAGAAAGGAGGAGTCTTGGGAGAGGAGAAGTGAATCTCTTGGTCGTCGATGTCTGGATGTTTCTCGACAGTGTCTGAGGCCTTGTCTTTAGCTATTCAGTGTAATTCAACTAGGGTGTGTCAGGGGAATCCTTCAAAACCCTGTAATGGCATAGGAGGTTAACCCATCTTCTCTGGATGAGACAGAGGATGAATTATGTCTATTTCAACAAGATATGTTATTTTCCCATGAAAAGACTGAGCTGAGACTAGTTATTGTCTGTTCTACATAAATCCCAAGTGGGCGAGACATGCTGGTGTCAGACAGCTAATGTTGCTAGCAAGTAATGGAAGCTTATTCCCACCAATTAGCACTGGGAAAATCAATGCTAGGGTTCTCCAAGGGTTCTTCAGTAAAGGTAACTGTTATTTATAGAACTTATTGGAATGCATAAACGGTTTCTTGCCTAGTTAAATAGTTCTTCTCTATGTTGGAAGTTCTGTTGTATATGCCACGTTGTATTCTTCTAAAAAAAACTTTTAAAAAATGGTTCTATATAGCAAAAAGTGTTCCACTATCATTATGAGTCAAAGAATCCTTTTGGAGTAATCCATAGAACCCTATTTAAGAATGTGACATATACATGTTTTGCAAAAAATCCAACTGATCCAAGTTTAAATTATTATTGTTGTCAGGCTAGATGAACAAAAGTCCTACAAATCATAGTTTTAAATGTCTTGAATTTATAAAAATATTTCTTTCTTAAAATGAAAAGGATAATTTTGAAAAAAAATATCGATTGGGTTCATTAATAAATCTCTGACAACCTATGGTCTTGATTATATTACAGCATAACACATATATTAAAAAGTATTTGAACACCAATTGGAAATTTCATGCAAGAGCAAAAAAGGACATGACACATCATGCTAGACATAGTACACCATCAATCATCTGCCTTTTAGTAAATCTCCTTAATGTACAAATATCAAAAAGTCACTTGACTTGTCTTTAACAAGTCAGTAGCTGCACTCCATACTTTCATATCATGCATTAAATTACCATTGTTGGGGATCACTGTTGAGAGTGTTGTAACAGGTGACACTGCTGACCTCAATGTAACGGACCAGGGTTTGATTCTCTGTCCAGCAAAGCACACTATGCTATTCCAACAGTGACACTGGGCCTCTTTTAGAGTCTTAGAGCTTTGCTTACTTGCATAATATGATGAAAGGTTCTTTAGATAAGCTGCCATCGTCTGCCAAATACTATAAATGTAATTTAAATGTAAAGGAATAAAAGATGGTGCAACTCAAAGAGAGTTGACTAGTTGTACTTCTTAGGACCACAAACATTTGTATGTCAGCTCAACTTAATATTTATTTCAGAGCCAACAACAGAACATCGGTCAGTATAAATAACTGTTTACAGAAATTAAAAGGCTGATGGAAATTGGTAGTGCAATTTATTGGTTATACAGAAAGCTCAAAAATGTTTTTTACAGTGTGAGTATCATGCATAACTAAATCATCACATATCAGCCTCAAATCACATCAAGCTGTTCAGAAAAGTTTTAAACACTATCTAACTTTATAAAAATGGATGAGCACATTCGAGGCAAGGGGGAAATTGCATGAATTAGATTCTTCAACAAATTTTCACTTTTATCAGTGACTGGACAACAAGACTACCTCATATTTTTTTAATGGATTCATTAAACAATTATCCTTTCTAAGAGTGGAATTTTCATAGTTTCGCTGTCACATGAATAAAACACTGAAATCACACAGTAAGTGAGTGGTGAAAAAAAGCAAAGCTGTCAATTAGTCTGCTAATCATGCATGTCCTTTCCACTGCATTGTTCGCTTAACCCAGCAGAGATGCCGGCTGATTTACAAGATGGGTGCCTGTGCTCTCACTGTGGATACTATTATGTTTAGCATAAAAGAAACACAAGGCTGTGAAGTCCTAACAAAGAGCCATATCTCCCTGTGGCCCTCTCGACGTGCCACATTTGCATATCAAGCCAGTGGGGCTGATATGTAAACGTGTTCCTTCATCAGATGGTGCCGACGATGAGAGCCATTCATCCGCCTGTTAGCAGCCTGCTTTAGCACCAGACAAAAGCAAAGGGTCCTGAAAGAGACATCTCGTGTCACAGCCCATGAGAGATAATGAAATCGCTGTAGCTCCTTGATCACACACACACTAGTGCACGTTAAAAAATTCCTGTACACTTCAGCACGATAGCCTGCCGTTCCTTTGGTTTTCGTCTGAATGGCTTTTTTTTTTTTTTTTTATCTGAGCACTTCAATTTGCAAGCCTTGCTGGAAGGCAGCTCCTCCTGATATGTTAATTGGGGGGGTACTTAAGCACTAAAAGATTAACATAAAACCCTTTGGAAACAAGCTAATAGTTTATGATAATTCGTCCGTGGCCTTTGTCTGTCTATCACCACACTGCCTCCAGCTGTAATTTTATCAAGAGGCTGTAAAATATCATTTAAACAAGTTCACTTACTGATAATTAATAACAGAAACTGCATTATTCCATCGAGCTACTCTGGCACCATTAACAATCTGGGAAGTAAAACATAATTAAACTATTCTATTTTATTAACCTATTCATTAAGTTGTGCAAATGATGACTTTGAAGCGCTGTCACAGAGACCAATTAGAAGAGCACTAGAGTCTCTATTTAGGCCTTGTTTGATTAGTTCCTGTCAATTAGACAGGTAACAACAAAATCTGACAAGCCTTCAAAAGAAGCTTATAGAGGATCACAACAAAACTGCCGGCATGTTAGCATCCTTATTCTGAGCACATAGAAAATGTAAAAATGCATTTTTAACTGTGCTATTTTTCTTTGTAATGCAATTAAACCTTAGCTATCTGTTGCAGGAAATATAACTCGGGCATTGATTATCTTGTTACAATGGCACCTGTCAGGCCCAGTTTATGATGGCTAGCTGGCAGATCTTGTGGGGTGTTGCCGGTATGTAGTGGTCAGTACCCAGCAAAAGGACAGTCGGACAACTGGGAACAAGGTCGTGGGCACTCAGTACTCATAGCTGTGCCAGGGAGCAAAGTCTAGCCTAATCTATTCACACAGAAGAGCAACTGTAGTACAAATTGGTGACAAAGTTAATGCTGGCTATGATAGAAAACTTTCAGAACACACAGTGCATCTCAGCCTACTGTGTATGAGGGACTACAGAGCTGCAGACCAGTCAGAGTGCCCATGTTGACCCCTTGCCACTGCCAAAAGTGCCTACAATAGTCACATGAGCATTAGAACTGGATTATGGAGCAGCAGAAGAAGGAGGCCTGGTCTGATGAATCATGTTTGCTTTTACATCATGTGGATGACCAGGTGTATGCGCATCATTTAGCTGGCGAAGAGATGCATCAGGATGCACTATGGAAGGCAAGGAGCTTTGAACCAAACGTAGCTAAGTAATAGAAACTTATAACCTACAATTAGCATACTGCAAACTGCATACTTTAATGATGACACAGTTGCTTTAAATTGTGAAGTTGTTGACTAATCTCAAAAGGATTTCTTGTTTTTTTAATCCTGTATAATCTAATGTTCAATAAAGATCTGGACTAAAGTGGGGTTTTTAGGTGGTGCAACTGTCTAAGCATTGGGCCTATCATTGTGGCTGATCAAAAGTGATGCCAAAGCCACTCGTGCCTGGGAATTCAAGAGAGTACAATTGGTTTTGCTCTTTCTGGTTGTACATGGGCATCTGTTAGCTGACATAACAGAATTGGCAGTTGGCATTCTCCTCCAAGACTGAGCTTTCCAGCTTTGACATTGTGTTACAGTCAGTTCGAAAACAATGGCTGGCTTTACATGAATCAGAACTAGCCTTCATCCCCCCAGTATAGTTGTTATTTTGTGACTGGAGTCCTAGTTAGTATGTAGAACAGCTAAAAAACAGTAAGAATAGTCATCCTATGTATATTGAACTTTATGAGCAATTTTTCATTTTGGGTTTATTTCTATTGATATAAGTTACACTGTAATAAGTTTCACTGACTTGTTAGAAATACCAGTCTCATAGTTCCAATGTTGCAGTGCAAACCTAAAGAAGCAAACTTTAGACACTATACAAGTCTCAACTACAGTCTTGATAAGGGGGAAAACATCACCACTCCAGTGGTGACCGTTTAAAGTCTACGGCCTTTTAAAGTACCCCATTGACCTTAGACTGGACAGCAGTGACACGTCACAGGCGGTCACCTCATTGCTGTCGTACACTGACCTCAAGCTGCAGTCACTCTATCCACGACAGGCGTGACCATGCCAATCAAAGTGGCCAAACTTGGCTCATCGCTTCATCTGCAGCTGTCACTTCATCAGTGTGTCTCGGTTGGCCCGAAGCTTGGAACACATCTCTGGAGTGTCAGAGAGCAGTGGAGTGGGACAATCTGAGATGGACGCTTAGGGCACAGTGGCCACTCACCCCTTATTGGTATATTAGTCAGGAGCTGTAGGCCTGGTCATGAACACAGCGGAGGGCAGCACGGCCACTTCCACGCCAGTCGCCCCACATCACTCTGGGACAGGTGTGGCCACCGCCAGGCAGCTGATCTCTCTTTCTGCCTAGCACATTCAAATGCAGCCCCGCCTCATGAATTATTCACTAGGCCTGCTCTTGCAAGTGCTCAACAGGCTATTCATTTATCTGGCATACCTGAAGCGTGGCAAAATGATTGGTCTGCTGCTGCCGCTGCCGCTGCAAAAAACTGTTCCTAAACAATTTGCTTCAATTTTCTACAGGAATTATTCTGTTCTTTTCAGGATGAGACAGGCTGTGTGCATAATGATGTTACCCTAATGGTGTGACAGTAAGACTACAGGCCTGTGACATTTGCTGAAGAAATGCATCACTAAGCAGTCACTGAACTGTTCTCGCTGGCCCATGGAACATCCAAACCCAGCGCAATCAATCTTCTAGAGGTAATATGCCAGTCATTGACAAATGGATACATCCACTTATTCATTCATTTATTCCTTCTTTTTCTCCACTGAGGAATAAACAACATCGTTACATATCAGTCAAATGCATTAAGAAGTGAACAGGCAGTGCACGCACACAAACCAGATGTTAACGCGTCCATATCATGGAAAACTGAGTTTTACTAACTTTATTTTTGCATAAGTGTTTCATGTAATATGTAAACACTGTTAAAGTTTCAAAACATACCATTCACTCCCCAGTCCACCCGGCATACATATGGAAATTAAGCAGCCAAAAAGCCAGTTCTGAATGACCTGTTTTTGTGATGTCATGAAAATCAATATATATACACATATATGTACATTCAGCCTACAGCGGTTTGACCCCACTGCCCACTGAATCCTGAATGATGCACAGTATGACACTTACAGCTAATCAGAACAGAGGTCATTTACATTTAAGTCTCAAAGAATTTTAATGGTTGAAAATGGCTGTGTATATATATATATATACTTGAAGTTTGGAAGCCAAAACACAAAAAATACTTAAGAAAGGGCACTTTAAAAACTGCTAGATTTAACCTCACAACATGATCCAGGAGGCCAGATCAGACCCCTCCTGCCACTCCCTCAGCCTTGGGTGCTGCTAGTGCGCCTCTCACAATTAAAGGTAAGGCAAGGTGCAAATGAAAGGAGCTGGAGTGCTGAGCTCAGAAGGCAGTTCCCTGATGGGAGTGTGTTAGAGCGTGTTACGGCTCTAGCGCTGAGATTGAAAACCCAATTCAGACAGGAGTGGAGTCAGCTCCCACTGCTCACCTCTGAAAGCTAATGAATTGGTTGCGGCAGTGACAGTCGAGGTGGATTACCTTGTATTTTTTATCAGTGCAGAGAGTCCACACTGTCACTGCATTTAGATAATGAACTAAAGCACTGCCCACCACTTTTTACTGTGTGTTTTCACTTCAGCAGATGAGCGGGGCTAAAGCAGGTAATATCTCAATGGAAGTCTACTTCACACTTATGTAAAGGAGTCAAAAGGTCATACAATGTACATTACCCAGGCCTGACTGTTGACACTGTGAGCACACATCCATATGTCCCCCTAACTAAAAAAGCAACCAGCATATGACTGAAGTGTTTTCAGAAGGGATTTCACTGTTGATTATATCAGTAAGTGAGTAATCTATTGATTTTGACAATTTACCAAGTAAACAGAGGTTTAAGAACAAGCAGAACAAAAACATTATACTTAAAGGAGCTTGGCAGTAGGAACCAGAAGTCTGAATCATTTAATGTCTTTAAAAGCTACCTCACACAAAATGAATATATGGAATGGTCACAAATACGCTGCCTGAGTCCTGAAACACTGTTTTTCAATATTTCTGGCTTAACATATATTTTTTAAATATGTTCTGGGAAGAGAGGGTGATATAAAGCAAAATAGTATAGTATAGTTAGGTTTATCCTTATGATTATCAGAATTAAGAGAAGGAAAATCCAGGTATATTGTATATGTAGCTACACAAGCAAACTGCTCATCTCTCCTACAAATGGACAAGTAAACTTTGTTTTTAAGTATTTATGAATAATTCAGTTGAAAACAGGGTGAGAGCAAGTTTTATTTGCAGCTAACCCTATTGACAGGTTACACACTGAATGGCTAGTTGTAACAGTCTTGTAAATTGATGCAAAATTCAATACAATTCTGTGTTGTTTGAACCAGAAGAGTATGAGAAACAATCCAAATAATTTTGCTTGTTATTAGAAACAATATAGACATAATGTTGCTTGTTATGAGAAATAGTGCATATCATTTTGCTTATTTCAGGAAATAACACTTAAAAGAAGTCTAATTATCTGCCAATGGAATAAGAAACATTCACTTGAAACAATTACTTGAAACAAGTAAAAATCATCTAGAAATAGACTGAATAATTTTATAATATTCTTACAATATATCTAATCTTTCTCTTAATAATGAGAAAGGTTATATATTTTGACTAGCTCTTTCAAAGATTTTTAAGACATATGTAGGTTCCCTGATCAATTTGATTAGTAAATGAATTGGCTACTTGTATAATAGACATCATGACTTCTCTCAGGACCTCTGAAAGAAAATCAGAGACTGTAACAATCCCTGCAATTTCACATCAGTCCACTCTCGACGACTTTGATTACATACTGAATTATGAATTATGCAGAAAAAAACAAATTACCCTTTAACCAAACAATAAGCAACCAAACAGAGCCTTTTAAATATTCCAAAATACTTCACCGAAAAAGATCAACTGGGAAGCCTTTAAAAAGACCTCAATGAAACTGTATACGTTTATTTGCATATGTATACAAATATATTAACACTAAATAGCAAAAATGTATATAAATCTTTCAAGTTTTACCCCATGTAGTTAAATGTTAAATGGTTATCTTTGAAGCAAGGTGAGGGACTGAAGTAAATTTGAATCGGTGTTTTTTCTTTTTCTTTTTTTTCTTTTTTCTTTTCAGTGATTAGTTTAATTGAGTAATTGTGTCAGTCCTAGTGAGTCCTTCTATCTCTTGCAACGGTTGTTGACTCACTGTGTCTGCCTAAACACCTTATGCTCTTTATAATCATCCAACACAAACAGGAAGACCTGACACAATGTGTGTATGTGAGGATCTGATAGGCCAGGCCTCAGCACACTTAAAAAAAAAAACAAAAAAAACAAAAAAAAACTAAACATCCACCCGCTCCTTTATCTCCTGGGTGAGGCTGAATGCTGGTGTGGGGCTGCAGAGAGTGCTGAGTCCAATCACTGGGTTTTATCTGTCCCGCTGCAACATGACAGTTTGTAATATAAAAGCATCTGGAGTCTCTTGTCAAGCACAAGCTTATCTGGTCCCAAACATTTCCCCAGTCTGGACCTCACACTGACACACTGACACTGAGTGTGCTCTCTCTCCCTCTCTCTCCCTCTCTCTCTCTCTCTCTCTCTCTCTCTGAATACAGGGTCATGCTGTTCTGTGATATAAGCAACAGTTTACAACCACCACCGAACTGAAGAGCTCACAGACAGCTCACCAAAACAACATGACTTAGTCATGATGGACGACACCTGTTTGTCATTTTTCTCCTGAATGTGCATCTGGGAAGGTTATACTCAGTTCACCATGATGATTAAGCCAGACATGTGCACGGTGAATTACAACAAATTGAAATCGAGATGGTGAACATGTATAATCTTTTAACAAAAGAGTTTAGAACAGGTTTTCCCAGAAAAAAAAACAAGCCTCCCTACTCCTCTCATACAATGTTAAGCATGTAAATAACAAAAGGGCTCACTTTCTGGCATGGAGGAGTCACTTCTGGTTCCCTAAAGAACATCTTAATTTGAATTTATTTAATAGATATTTATATAAACATTTTTATCACTGTAATGTTCTTTAGGGAACTCAAAAGTGGCTCTTCCAAGGCATCTCTGTAACAAACACTTATTTGCTACCTTTAATAGTGTTTCTACATAACTTTCATATTAGCCTTTGAGTGGTTATTGAATTATAAGCTTTATGGTTTAAAATTTGGTAACACTTTATTTGAAAGCTAGCTACACAGGGACTTAATGACCATGCATAAAATAGCATATTTAAAATGTCATACTTTCATGGACTGACATATGGTGTTTTTAACTAGGTCTCTACCTATGAGCTCCATTACTTGCGGAAAAAAGCTTCATTATAATGTTATGAATGTAGCAAACGTCTCTGAGTCTTTATGCCAATCATTTACTTTATAAAAGGTATGTCTCATGAACACTGGAATAAGCTCTTCATAAATACTCATGTTGTTTTTAAAGACGTTATTCAATGCTTGTGCATTTGTTCTGAGGCCCTTATGTGGGTAGCCTCCCAAAAAAGTGTTGCCAAACATTCCTTGATTACATATCACTATAATGCTTGAGTAAGTAGACCTAAAAGAACTACAAATATAACACAGGAAAAGCGCAGCAAATCTTATGGTAAAGCCAAGAGAGTAATCCTCTCTAGCTCCCATCAGATAGAGTTGCACTCCCTGAGATATCTATTGTCTTTGATGATGTCAGTATGTCCTGCAAGGGGCTAGCCATCAGGAAGGAACATCTAAGATTACTGCTTCTCTCTTTTTCCCCCCTTCGTTCTTTTTTGTTGTGCAGCTGCTCTGCTGTTGCCATTCCTGGCAGTGGCCTGGAGCCTGCAGAGGGCTGCTGTGATTCCCTGAGCACAGATCAGGCCTGCTCACAGGGCCTGTGGCTCACTTCAAACACAGGCCAGCAGGGCCAGGAAACTCCCCCCGAGCACCAACCTGCTGCTCACTGCTCCTTTTCTCTCACACTCACATACACACACAAACCCATATACCAACACCCCCTGTAAAAATAGAAAAGGGGTGGGGATTTGGGCTTTGGGGGTAGAAAAAGTGGTGTTTGAGAAAGAGTATATGATACAGTGAGTATATGTTGTTGTTTTTTTTGAAAGAGAGAGAGTGTGTCTGAGATAGGTGTGCTTGTGCTTGTGTTCCTCCTTGGGGTAGCTTGGGGCATGGCATATAGATCTCCCAGCCCTGGGACAGCTGGGGAACAGCTCCTCTGCTGAGCTGTTCAAAGTTTAATAGACAGCCCGACACACTCAAACCATTCTACACGTGTTGATACCAGAGTTCCAAACCAGTTTGAGGAACAAAACCACAAAAATAGAAACAAAGAGGATTTTGCTTGGGAAAACCAAACCATCCTGAAACCATGGTTCAGGAACAGAAACATTTGATTTGAAATCTTGGTTATGATGTTTTGGTTTCATCTAGTCAAAAACATGATATGGATTTGAACTAGCTTATTATTTATAATTACAGTTATGCTGTGTCAGTAGCAGGCCTCGTAGCGTGTGTAAAATGAACAATTTGACTGAAAGTTAATTTTAATTTTGTTCTAACTAGTAATAGTAAATTGATATTGAAATGCAAGAACAAACACTTTAATCTGCCCAAACATACAAATACCCAGGCCAAATTACACAAAGATGAATGATTCATATTTAGTAGACAATATTTAAATCACCACACACTTGCACAAGCGCAACATTACCATGTTGGTGTTACTACTGTGCTGAGAATGAGACACCACAAGTAATATAGGGTCAGCGGTGTTAGGGTGGTCCCTTTCCATCAGTAGATGAAGTAATGGGTGGCCTACAAACAACAGATGGACCACAGTCAGTAAATTTAGCCATGCTCCGCCTCCTCCAAAAATGTTCTTTGGTAACAAGTGTTACCAGGTTTATAGAATTTTGCCAAAATTCCTCTCCACCTAAACAATTGTAGCACACTTTAGTGTGATGTAACATTAAGTGTTTAGTTTAAACTCCTATGGTGCCAGTGTGGACTTTGTTGTATCTTACTAAAGACAAGAATGAATTTGCCACTAATGTTAGCTCACTTACATGACAAAACATTTGAAATGACTTGAAATTAACAAATAAATGTACATATTTAAATTCAGGTTGGAAGGGCTAATTGCTAACACTCGTCCAACATTTGTCCAACAGTTCCTACAAAGGAATGCAGCGTAGATTTGTCATATTAGGGCCTAAAAAGTGCACTTTCATGGCAGCTGTACTGAATAAAAATGGATAATGAGTTTAGGTACAAGAAAGGTCTCCCCGATAAGCTGGTAGCTCAGAGTAAAGGGAATAGTATTTGTATGAAGATAATATAGCCAGCAGGAAATCTCTCTTCCCTGCTTATATCTAGTCTTGTAATGGGGAACGAAGAACACCAACTGTCCGCACTTATCCACATTAAACGTACTCGCGCTATGAGTTCTTCATTTCACTCGATCAGAAGCTTAAAAGGGGAGATGCTGCCAGCTGACCCCTGAAAGGTTCTGACCCTCAGCAGAATTAGGCCCAGCAGTCAGGCTCTGAATTCCTTACAGCAGGCATGTAGAGCTCGGGGAGGTCCGGCCGGCAAATCTCTCTGTTCTGATCTCCTCATGCACATGAAAGAGCAACGCCACAGTGGATTACACAGCACAATTACGCTCTCTCCCACTTTCCCTGAAGAAAAGCGGAATCGGCTTTCCGAGAGCCCTAATCATTTCCAATTAGGCACATTTTCTGACATCCTGTAGTGCCTGGGCTGAGGGTCTTTAACACTGACACTCAGCCTACTAAAACCCCCACCTTGTGGAAAATTCCATCCTTCATTTGAAAGCCTGAGCTTCTCTACAATGCAAGCTTGTGCTTACTGACAAGTGAACTGCGAATAGTTCTGATGACTAACTTGTTTTGATGAAAAAATGCTCAGTTTCCTTGAGCTCACTGACATTTGAGCTGGATGTGATTTGGATCGATTCAAGAACGCTTTTGTATTGCCAGCGTCAAATTAGTATTGTCTCTTGTCGTCTTTTTTTTCTCAAATGTCGGAATGCTCTTTGGTATGTCTATCAAAACCTTTGATATGTGGGAGAGAGGAGTGTAAATAGTTTTTATTTAAGCTGTCAGGAGTTAAGATGAGAGTGATCATGCCGGACAGCATGCTGTCATCTCCCTCTGACGATCATAATGAGAAGTCTACTCATGAACGTCCTCTGCCCTCATGTTTGTCAGTGGGAACACAGTCCAAACTGCCTTGCCACTTACTGCAAATTCTGTCAGACTGTAAGAAAAAAATACTGGAAATACAATTCTGCCTGCACTAGCTGAAGGAGACTGAAGAGATCAAATAGTGAAGAAATAAACAGGAGGGAAACTGTAATGTTTTGAAGGAAGAAAGCCATCCAGGTGGAGTTTTTGTATCACTCTTCACAGGTTCTCCTGGCGACCTTGAGAGGAGCTGAAGCTCAGTGCTGAACAGACTGGGTGACAGCCGCGGTCAGTCCATCTCAGCTCTGCGCCGGCTCAGCTAAAAAGATCCGAGTAAATGTCCATCAGTCAGCACCCAGGCAGAGAGCGTTCAGGCTTTCTATTCACAGCAGTCGAGCTGAAAGCGACAGCTGTCAGAGCATAGAGCTGCAGGGCCCAGTCAGAGGAGCAGCACAGGAACCGTCATATTCACACTATAGGTACAACCACCTTCAACAGGCAGCCTCATTTCCATTTATTTCCCATCCAGGATTTCATAAATCATTTCTATCAGAGGATTTTTCAGCAAAGGCTATGAGTGCAGGAAAGTAAATACTCTGTCCAATGACATAATATGCCAAAACTTTCACTAATACTATATTTGAAATAGATCCCGACTCACTATTAGCTCTACCTGTACTTTTATATCATAAGCATTAAGAACAAAACTATTACATTGGATATTCTCCACTGTTTTCAAAGAGCATTACAAAACTGAAGTCTTCTAGTATAGTATACTATTTGCATGGCTGCCTGCAGAAACCTTCACATATTGAAACTGCGATTTTGACCTTTTGTGTGGCTTTGTAAAATGAATATTCACAAACATATTATTTTTCAAAAGATTTTTGAAACAGATTTAAAGTCAACCAAATCTGAAAACTCAGGGTGCAAGAAAATTGGAGAAGGATTAAATAACTTCATTCAATCAGTGTTCTGATTCATCGGGAGGTAGCAGAGTTAATAGTTAATAAGATAATATGTCAGAGGAGCAGCATTATCTCTGCTCCTCTGACATATTATCTCTGTTTGCTATTATCTCTGCTTTGCCACTTGGTTAACCTGCTACAGACCCTTTGCAGGCACTTTTTTTCACTTTCACTTTTGTTTTTTGGTAGGATTGAAAAATAATCATTTTACATCAATAACTGATAAAGCATTTCAGTTTGTTACTTATTTAATTGTGAGATTTTACATTTTGTTATATAATATAGCAACAAGCTAGCCTGCTAACTGGGATTTTGCCTCATGGATGTCCGAAAAAAAAGCCAAACAAAAGACGCTTTAAAATCAAGTTTTTAAAATACAATGAATCATATTCCAGAAACTATAGAATCAAAAGGTTGTAAAACACCATTTTAGAAAAAAAAAAAAAATTTATATCTTGGCTTTTCTGAGTTTCTGTAGACTACCATATATGAAATTAATAGTGCATTGTTCTGAACATTTGGGACACAATGTAAGTCAAAACATCTGTCTTGTCCAATGCAAACACACTGATCAAATCTTACCTGAATCCTTTAAACAGCTAGAGTCACTACGTAGGCCTACACTTCAATTAATCACTTTCATAACTACACTTACATATTAGTTATATATGTATATGTATATGTTAAAACACCATTGCCACAAACGACAGTTCTTCTATTTCCATATACATAAAGCAATGATTAACTACACTTCATTTCCTCACTTTCATAACAATAAAACTTACATATAAGTTTCAGAATATTTACCAAATAATGTTTAGTGATTACTAATAGGCATCATGATTAATAACTGAGTAATAAGCCCACAGCTTGGGGGGTAAATAAATCTCAGCAAGAGTCTGTATGTGAGTCTACAATTCAAGTACTCACATTTTACAGTTTAGTTTTATAGTAGTTACTGAGTAATTAATAAAAAGATTAATAGTTAAAAAATTATATTTAATAGTTAATAGTGTAACCTCATATGTCATGGAGCCAATAAAGAGTCCCCCTTCTACTTCTTTACTTCTATACCATAAGAATATCTCATCCAGTTTTCACAGACATTTTTCCATGGAATTACGGAATAATAAGCAGTAGTACGGAGGCCTGAAATTTAGGGGGTTAAGTTCTTAATTAAAGATAGATAATAGAGAAAATATATGGCAAAGAGCTCATTATGATGTAATAAACTAATGATACAGTACTTCGCCCAAGTAAACAGCTGCTGAAATAATATTGTATCTTTGCTTCAAGAGCAAAATAACTCTTTATGATTAAGACGTTCATAGCTGGCCCCACCCTAAAGAGGCAGATCATTCCAGCTAGGTCAGACAAGATGCTTTCACAATCAGCCTCTGTCACTCGCCACCTCTATTATCTTGTCTGCCTGGGTCCTATGCAGACCTGTGGAATTCCCAGGGATGAGCAGCAGTCTCTTACTCTATCAGGGCTCACAAGAGCCCTTTGATCCGCTGCTTGCCTCTCCACAGCGCACTTCATCACCTTTATTTTCTGCCATAATTGCATGTGAAAGATTCCTTCTTTGATAATGCCTGCATGCCAAAGCACTATCAGGGACGAGAGAGGAAGAGTGTCACGCGCACTGTCTGTTCGCAGAGAAAGGAAGCTCATGCACCTGCACATTTTCTCGACGCTATGACGTATCTGTCCCCACACAGGATATGAGGTGCTCTGTCAACTTAATGTGGAGGGAGAGTACACAGGGGAGACAGATGGGTGGTAGAGTGAGGGAGGAGTTGCGGACAGAGTTAGAGATGGGCTTTACATATTGTCACTGTCATAGGAAGACCTTCCTTTTTTAACAACTAGCCCAGTCAAAATTTTACAAACTTTTCAAAGAGTGATGTCACTAATATTATTAGATAAGAAACTGAGTAATAAAATAAATGAGTTATCAGAGGTTTAATCAAAAAAAATTGGACTTAACTGAACAATAAATAACTACGATAATTAACTTTCAAATATAACAAAGCACTTTACTAAAAAAACCCAAAAACAACAACAAAGCAAATATGACCATAAATATGTATATTATCATGCATCATCTGCAAACTAAACATTGTCAATTAAATATTTAATATAATATATATACTTGTGAGGCAAATCATTATGATCACTTACACATGAAGTGAAAAACGTTGATTATGTCATTGCAACTGTGCATGTCAAGGCCGGGGATGTATAAGTAAAGTGAAGTTAAGTGGCCCTTATAGTCATGCATGAACACACCACAGCACACAGTGTGAACAATGTGAAATTCCTTCTCTGTGTTTAACCCGTTCACCAAGTGAAGCAATGGGCTGTCACCAATGAGGGGCGCCCGGGGAGCAGTGTGTGGGGACAGTACCTTGCTCAAAGGTACTCAGTGGTGCTGCTGACGGTTCTGGGATTCATCCCCGCAACCTTCCTATTGAAGGGGCAACTCCTTAACCACCAGGTCACCAGCTGCCCCATCAGATGGTAAGCAAATAGCTCTGTGGGTATGTGAAAAACAGGCAGGTATAAAGACCTGAGCGACTTTAATTTAACAAGGGCCAAAACATTATGGTGAGACAACTGCATTGGAACATGTGGGATTCTCCTGGTCCACAGTGGTGAGTATTAAGGGACAAACCATAAATTGGTGACAGGCTCATGAACTGGTCTGAGTGCCGAAGCTAATACCTATGCACAGCTGAATGTACCTCCAATGGGCATTCGAATCTTGGAACTGGACTTCTAATTAGAAGAACTAGGTCTTCTAATGGCAGCAACAGGGCTATAAAATGCCTCACTTAATTGTGATACATCAATCAGAATGTGGCGATTCTACAGACTGATTGTAGAATGTTTGATTTAGGAATATTAGAATCACGCATGATCAATTATAATACTACTCAAACAAATATAAACTCATTTTTGGCTCAGGTGGTGATGATATAGGAGCTGTGCGTGGAATTAATTGTGAGTCTTTGTGTACCGTGTGGTTGCCTTAGTCAGGTGGCTTCCTGCTTCAGCTACTGGACTCTTGCTACTGCTCTCTAGGACTCTTCACCATGGCTCTGATCTATTGATTTAGTCTGTATTCTTATTTTCCATCTCTCATTTTCCCTCAACCCCACCCCTCCAGGCAGGTGTGCCCACCTACCGTTACCTGCTGACAGAGCCACATGCTTTTCAATTACAAGGCTGCCCCCCTCCACTCTCAGAATGGCTCACAAGCTGATGAACATGTTAATTTTGGAGAATCTAATACACAGCCTCTGCCTCTCTCCATCTCTCATGTGGCTGGTCAGCTCAGTCAAATACAGGAGCCCAAATTAAAATCTAAACCAGCTCTGGTACCCTTACACATTTTAGGCTTTCCCTGATATAAGCCATTTCAAGTCAAAAAGAGCTTATTAATCAACTGGACTGGGTTTTCTGAGAGAATATTAACTCAAAATGAGCATCACACTGAATATTCTGTTTATGAATTAAACTGATTTTAAGATGTTTTTGGGAAAGTGGATGCTGATTAGTTGGATTAGTGCCAGGGTTGAGAAACAGTAGAGGTTGGTAATATGCCAACACGTAACATAATTTATCACAATAATGATAACAATAACACATTTCTATGTGACATCATAAATTGTTCCCTGACAATCTACAACACTGAACAACTGTCAGAAAGTCTCCTAACAACATATTTTGGATGAACTATGTTTAATTTACACCTAGTTTTAAGAGGACAGCAAAATTCCATGCCCAGACAGAATATGTATTCAGTCTCCAAACATTTTTTGAATGGTCATGCCATCATTTGCATGATTCCTTTTGAAATGCATTTTTATGAGGGAGAGGAATGCATTTGTGTTTTCTATGTATCTACCATATAAACTGAGTTCAGATTTACAGACCAGTTTTGTACCTAACACATGAGTAGCATGTACTAAATGTGCCTGAAATGTGTGGCTTCATGCAACTAGTCCTCAGGCATGGGTATAACAAGTATCCATTTGGATATCAGGTAATTATGCCATGACCTAATTTTATTTATTCATTTTATCGATTAGTTTGATTGATTTTGTTATTTTTGTTGTTTTTTCTCCTTTTCTGTCTTATTTTGACTGTTCATTTTATCCATTCTAGCTTGGTCACAAACTGCAGAGATTGGTTTGTGCTTTCTTGACCTCTTCAGTTGGATAGCTGGGCTCGGTTCTTCACAGCTCAGAAGGTTAAACGTAACAAAATGTCTCTCAGCGAGTGAAGATAAAAGAAGGCTGTTGTTATATCGAAAGAAATCCTCAGCCTGTAAACTCCATTCCGGGCTGTTTCACTTAAATCACACTGTTTACATTGCACAAATAAGAGTGGCACACAAAGCCTTCGAATGACACAGTGCTATCTGAAGTTGTCCAAACACATTCGTAAAAGGGCAGAAGCTGCTACTGAGCTGAGCCAGAGCCTTCCTTCGACACAGAACAGAGCAGAAAGATCCCCCTGGTTCTGAAGTCGTCGCTCACTTCCGGCTTGCCGTTTTTTTTGTCTTTTTTTCCCTCTGAAAAAGTACCAGAACTGGGGAGAGATAAATGAGCATTGGAAGACTGAAAGGAAACAGATCCTCTATCTCACATGGCACTATTTACTGACATTAAGAATGATAATATCCATCAACAGGCTGTCAAAGCCCCAAGTGGGCTGTGGAAGAGAACAAAGGGCTCCACTGTCTCTCTTTTCAGACGCTTACAAGGAGATGTTGATGTACCTGCCATTCAGGTGCAAATAATGTCATCGCCTGCGCCGGGATCAGGGCTTTGAACTGTGCCGCAGCGATGAGTAACCGGTGCCTTCGGCCGCTCCAGGCCTTTTGCCTGCCACTGAGGCAGCTAACGATCGCTTAACAATCAACACACCGCTTTAACAAGCCAAACGCACCGGCACAGCTATCGCCATAAGGACTCAAGCTAGCGGGCTGGGCTACCAGGACAAGATGAACAAAACACGAGGCAGCAATGGGAGGCATGTGTATAATTACTGTTGGCCATCTTTCAAGCAGCCCTCCTCTCACGAGAGAGATGTGTGACAATATATGACAAGAAAGCAAACACGCTTCCCCAGCAGAATAATAGAAGCCATCAGCAGTGTACCAGACACACCTGTCTGGCTCTGAAAACAATGCCACGCTGCCTATTTATTAGGTGCCAGAAAAGTTTATGTTTGTACTGTGACAGTGACAGCAACTTGATCCCTTTCATTATTTGGGGATCTCAAGCTTAGGGAGGAAGGGAGGAGGAGGGAGGGAGAGAGAAAGAGAGAGAGAGAGAGAGAAAGAGAGAGAGAGAGAAAAAAAAGTCTGACTCTCAATTTTTTTGTACCAGCTCACAGTGAGTTCTCTTTCTTCCTGATAGCTGTCTGCCATGGTGTCAGAAGACAAATAACAAAGACTGTCATTCGGCGCAGGAGAGATTGTGCTCATGTTTCCCAGCAGTCCTCCCCTCACCAGTCCACTCTCTGTCTCAACACTATCAGCACGCCGCAATAATTCATCCAGCAACTTATAAAACACGGCATTAACCCGAGACGCCGGAAACGCGCCCGAGTCAGAGAAGTCGTGTGAGAGTTTGATTGACAGGCGCACCGTTCTCTAAATGATGTTGTGAATTATTTGCGACGCCATTGGCAGCTCAAGAGGAGATGATACCATCCTTGCCTCGAACGAGAGGCCGTCTATACAATGGAGTGAAATTACAACTGTCAGACAAATCACGCGCTAATTGCAGCCATGCGTGCATCTATTTTGAGACGCGATCCATTTACATATCTAAACTAACTCACTCTTACTTTCACCTGTCAAACAATAAACCAGGCAAACAGCCCTCGCCGTCGTCAGGCTCATATGAAACATAATGCCATCTATCATCTAGCTCAGAGCGCAGCGGCGTCTGTTTGCTCACGAGAAAGCAGACCGCGGAGGAACACACACAAAAACAGGACGCAGTTTGCTGGGACTCTGTGAGGAGGAGGAGGAGGAGGAGGAGGAGGGGGAAAAATGGGTCAGGTGGCTCACCGCTGTTTCATGGCCTTCCTCTCA
>JBBPCZ010000156.1:14409971-14423342 GCA_037974445.1 Brycinus macrolepidotus | reverse complement strand
AGAGAGAGAGAGAGAGAGAGAGAGAGAGAGAGAGAGAGAGAGAGAGAGAGAGAGAGAGAGAGAGAGAAACAGACAGACAGACAGAGATAGAAAGGGCGGTGAAAGTGCTGTCAGTAGCTGATCCGTATTTAACAGCCTCTTTAAAAGAACAACAACAAGAACAACAGCTTCTGTGGCCTTGAGTAAAGTATGCACTCTGTTGTTAAAGCGTACCTGGGGGTGTGGCTTCTTCTCATACACTCAAACAAAATCCTACAATCACGGCAGTCAAAACTAGCAGCTTGCTCTCCACAAAGGCCAGTGGCAGGCCACCCACGAGACACTCTGGAAGCACGCCAAATGCACTTTGCACTTTTCCTGTGATTGAAAAAAAACCCTTTTAAGAGCATTTTAGAACCATATCTTGAAGGAATCATATAAAACAGGTTCTGCTCCTGGAAGAACTACTAAACCAAAGCACCATTTAAGCATTCGAATGGCTATATATAAAACCATGGCCCATATTAAAGAACCATTGAGGAAGCCCTGTTTTTAAAGTGTATATCAACACATTTTCCCTACATCATGAAATAAAAGTTTGATGTGGTTTAAAAACAGTTACAATTTCAAAAATACTCTTCATTCTCCAGTCCATAAAGTATACATGTGGAAGTAAAGCTGCAAAACAGGCTCATTTTAAATTGTTTTTGTGATGTCACAAAAGCCCACACATGTAAATTTATCTGTCTGTTCCCACTACAGCAGTATAACCCACCCATGCACTCTGGAGTCTTTCAACCCAGTCTGCTTACTTATTAAAGCCAATCAGAACACACAATGTTTAAATATATCAGTCTTAAAGGCATGCCTAGAGGCTGGAAAATGAATAATGACATATAATGATGAGTAAAACTTCACAAGGATCATAACTGGACCTCAGGGAGAAAGCGAAATACATGAAAAATGTCTTTTTTATCTTTGAAATTTGCTGGGGTACAAATGAAAAAGCAGGTTCTTTCTTGTAGACTGGGCCTTGGTCAGGGACCTACAGGATGAAGCCATGTGATATTCCTGGGTGAGGGCCCGCTGAAAGCTGAAGCCTGCTAATGAGTGTGTAAACAGCACTGCAGAAGAAGACAACAGTTGCCATGAACATTCGTACCTACAGCGCACTTCAACCACAACAGCAGCAAATATTCTAGTCTGCCCTAAAGCGCGGTCCACTGAAGCTCTGAGTGCCATGCTTAACAAAACCCCTCTGCCTCATCCCCTGAAGAATGTCGAGCTTGTTTGACAAAATGGCATGCATGTAGAGCAGGTGGAAGGGCAGGATCAAATTTCATGCTGAATGCTGAGCGCGGAGATAAAGGTAATGAGACAGCTCTCAGGGGGAAATGGCAGGTAAAACACAGATGTTTACACAGCGACGTGCTGGAGAATGAGCCGGCCTATTTCATCCTGCTCTTATCTTCTCTCTCTGTCTCTCTCTCCCTTCTGTCTCTCTCTTTTTTTTTTAGGAAATACAGTGTGGATGTAACCCCTCAGCTGCCATGGCCTGTTTAGCTATGCGGCTGAGTGAAGGATCAGAGTGTGTGTGTGTGTGTGTATGTGTGTGCCCACAGCGCCGCGGCTGAGTTGTGACATGCTGCTTCAGAAGTGCACTGAGGTCATGAGCCGTACGGTGCAGGCCTGGAGGCAGGAGTCTATAGACATCAGCTGAGAGCGAGTGACACAACACCAAAACAACAGAGGTGCCTCCAACACGTCTGCTCCAGTGCAGCCCTGAGGGGAAGTGCTCTGGCCCAAAAGGAACAATGCAGGTGGTGTATTCATTAGGTAGAGACTTTCAGCAGTTAATGATGGTTAGAGTGATGACCTATAGAGTAAACAAGACTGGTGGGGGAACGCTTAGATCACAGAGGTGCACAATCCTGGACCTGGAGTGTTTTCACCAGTCTAACACACCTGATTCAAGTCATCAGCTAATTAACAAGCCCCTCTTGCACCCTTAAAATAAAGGTGACATTTTTAAAGAGCTCAATATAGTATATAAACACTTTTAAAGTTTGAAAACATACCATCCACTTCCCAGTCAACATACAACATATGGAAACTAATATATATATTAGCTGGTGGCCTAGTGGTTAGGGTGTTGCCCCTGCAATCAGAAGGTTGTAGGTTCGAATCCCAACACTGCTAGTGTCATCACTAAGGTACCCTTGAGCAAGGTACCGTCCCCACACACTGCTCCCCGGGCGCCCCTCGTTGGTGGCAGCCCACTGCTTCACTTGGTGAATGGGTTAAACGCAGAGAAAGAATTTCACATTCTTCACACTGTGTGCAGTGCTGTGGTGTGTTCATGCATGACTATAAGAGGCCAATTTACTTATATGTATATATATATATATATATATATATATATATGTTAGCTCCGTCCTTTCACAATAAAGTTATAAGGAGTGTTTCAACCTGGACAGCTTTTTGAATGAGGAACAATGCAAGGCAGTCATTGGAAACTGAGGTCATTTATATATAAAAGTACAAACTAAAAGAGCTTGCCTAATTCTAAAGGATGAAGTGAGGCTGAAGAATTAATCACAACTATATTATGATGACTCTATTATTATTACCACCCAGTACATACTTCAGTTACATCACATTTAGCAAAACAAACCCTGTTTAGGCGGCATAAGAGATTACTTTATAATGCTTTAGTAAAGTCACTTCATTTCTGGCGCCCCTGAACTAAAATCTTTTGGAGTTTTTGGGTTACTTCAAGTGCAAACATTTTAATCAGGTTGAACTATTTTTGTGTTTCACAGTTTTCTAATTTTTCATCTGTTGAAAGGCAGCTAGTTGAACTATAGTCATAACACTGGTGATACTTACATTGTAAGTGGCTGTTTTCCTTTTCTAGTGTATACTAACTCCTCATTGCAGGTGTATGACAGGTTATTAACTGTAAATTTGCCTCACTGCTGCAAGTGATGGATAATGTCCCTCCATGTCAACCTTACGACAAAGGCACAAATGAAGCGTGGGTTAAAATACCATTAATAAACTATTTGACAAACAGTCAGTACTGTTCCAATAAAACATGCTCTGATCGGATCTGATTCCAGTCTTTCAGACTGGAATGGGACATCTGTAGGGAAAACACTAAAATGTGAAGGGCACGGCATACCACATGACCAGGGCTGGAAACCTGTGGTCTAGATAACTGATAAACAAGCACAAGTCATGAGCTCACAGCCATCAGCGGATCTGTTTAATCGGCCTGCTCCCACACTGGTCATGCACAGCCAACCCTTGAAAAAAAAAAACTTGTATATTTGGATAAAGTACAAAGCGAACCATTAGTGGATTATCGAACAGAAAATATTTGTGCCGGCCGGTGATGGCTCCCACAACCCTAACAATAACTCAAAGAAAAATAATGTGCATTCTGTCAGGGCGGGAGAGAAGTTTAGTGTAAGCAGCTCGGAGCCTATTATTGAGCTGAAGATCTGTTTATTTGTAGATAAACAATGCTTTAAAATACAGGCAGCATTATAAGGTCATTGAACAGTCAGGGATGTCTAAAGGTTGAAAAAAGGAGCTTTTGACATGTTAAAGAAAAAGGTGACAAAATATGAGAGGAAGTGTTGGATAAATATATCTGTCTCAGATGGATCACTGGAGGTTCTCCAGGCACTGTGTAATGTCAAAAATGTCTCTGTTAAAATAATTTTTTTTTGGCTGGTAAAAAGCCATTTTTTATGCCAATTTATTATAAACTTTCATTATTATGGTATATATAGGCATTTTACTATTTTACTATAAATATTTACACAAAGATTTGTCATATTTCAAAAAAAGATTTACACAAAGATTACAATCTTACCATTTATATAAATCATAAAGAGAACCATGATTTATAACATTTATAACATAACAGTCCCATAGAATGTAATTTGAAAACAAAGAGTTATGGAATATTTGTTAGAATTCAGTTAATCATAGATCCTCATAGAACAGATGAAAGAAATCTGCGTTTCTAAACAAAACTGATGGATTTTCCTCCAAATGTGGGCATTTCAAGCTGTCAGATTTGAGCAAACACATCTTCTCATCTCTCAGACTGGTGCAGACATGTAGTATTACTGATGGGAACGATCTGAGATTACCTGTGGTCTGTTTTGTTGACTCGTGTAGATTCATATCTTTTAATACAGCATATTTTATCCTGAACATCATGGTGCTTGGAGACTGATGGCTCCTTTGAAGGTTTTTGTTTTTGATGAAGATGTTTACGCCCATCTCCAAACTATCCTACCAGACATGACAGCACAGCTTGAGGTTGGAGAAAAGAGTCAGAGATGACTTTATGGAGATTACTAGAAATTACTTCCAAATTTTCACTTCAATCTAGCAGTGGGTTAGGGTCATTCTCTGCATTAAAATGTCATTAAGGATGGTAAATTTTGAGGTGACCAGTGCATTCATCCACTCAGCCTGTCAAGGTCTTTCATAACAGACATTTGGTGAGGTCATCTGAAGACACATGAACAAGTCCACTAATGAGATGAAGTGATGAAGAAACGTAGGCAGGAAAGATTTGCTGCACCCTGAGCGATCTCCAAGGCGGTGGGTAAAAACCCTAAAAGTATATTAACAGCAGGGCCTGCTGCGTATGAACTGACAATGGAGCATGCATTTTGATGATTCGACATCATTGTGAATAATGGGTGAGCTATGAGACAAGTAGCGTGCATTATAATGCTCAACTGTGAGACGAAAGAGCCATTAAAATGAATAGTCATGTCTTTAGAGCCGAGATATTATGTTATAGTGACACATATGATTGCAGCTCCCAGCAGGCTGTAAAAAAGCACATTAATCTTGAGTTAGAATGTGAAACCACCGGTATATCTCTCCTTCCGAGACAGATGAGCAGACGCCTTTAGGTAGTGATCCTGATGAAAGTCCTGACAGTTGGAGGCCTCCGTCATGACACATATTGTTTAGTATAGTACAGATTACATGACTGTGAGAAGTAAGAGAAGTAATATACACCCCTTAAAGACCCTTTCAATTCTAAGGCCTGTATGTGGACCCACACTTCTATTCCTCACTCTCATAATTACATAACTTACATAACCTATATTAGTTCCATAACAGTTTCTGTAAAATTAACAACTGAATAATAAGAGATTCATGACTTAGACTGCACCACCAGCACCACAATCAGGAACATGAACTAAAAGTAGACTAGTTTAATTACAGCGACATAGAGGTAATATTTAAACCTATTGGTTTATCTTATTTTTCTTGTCTCTTTTTATTTCTTCTGACATTTGTGTGGGTTTATGTGCCAAGAACTTCTCTTCATCCTTCAGAATCAAACGTTTTGTTCTGTTACTATACCTTTAAAACAAGTATGATACTTCAGCTCTGACTGGCTGCTGTATTTCTTCTTTAAGAAAAGCAGTTTGTGTTGTGTGAGTGGATGAGGCTAAACTCTTGTATGCCAAATTGGCAGATATATGTAAATGTTGTTTTTTATGACATCAGAAAACCAGTGAATTCAAAAAGGACTGTTTTGCAGGTTAATTTCCATACTTGACCTGTACGGACTGGTGGTGAATGTTGCTTTTCCAAACTTCAGTAATATTTACATGCTATATCAAACTCTTTAATTTACAAAAAGTAAAGAAAATGGCATTTTCTTTACTTTATGATGTGCTTGAATATTTAAATTTCCAAATTCTCATTTCCAAAAATGATGCTTTAAAGGACCACAGATTAAAAGGTTATAGGGAAGCAAAAGTGGTTCTTCAAGAACTCCTTCCAGTACCTTTACTTTTTTTTGGAGTGCAAGAAGCAAGAAGAGCAAGAACAACCATCGGAGCTCAAAGAGTTGAAACTGCCATGCAATTCTCTAAAGGCTCAATCAGAAGCCAAAATGCTTAAAAAAAAAGTTACAACCGAGATTCAGACTTGAATCTTTCCTCACTTCCCCTCTCCGCTGCTACGCAGTGTCTTTACAGAGTGAGCCAATATATTGCCATTATTGTAGCATACTTACTTCAGTCAGCTGATAAGCTGTTAAAAGGAATGCATAAACTGCTCTGTGCTGCAAACATAAAAGTCAAACAATTATCCACAGGCTATGAGGTACATGTAAACAACAAGTTATCCCTTCAGTTTCTACAGAAGCAACTAGCCCATATTGGAACACACAATATTGATCCTTTCTCTGATGTGCAGTTCAAGAGAAAGTGCATTAAAAAAAAACAGCCGCCATTTTGACCGGATTCCCCACAGGGCCGCAGAGAGCACTCACTCTCAACACCAAAGAGAAGGAGGCCTGTCATGTCTGGTGTGATGAGCACAAAGTCTGGCCGTGGCCTGCAGCGCTGGAGAGGCATCTGGCCCAACAGCGGCCTGGAAACAAACAGCCTCTCAACTATCTGACAGACATGCAGAGAGCTCCAACCAACCCCACACACAAGACAGGTGTCAGCCAGTCATGACATTCATGACACGCAGCGTGACCAAAAAACAAAGGGAAAAAAAAGGCCCACAACTGATGAAAGTCATGAAGGATTTTTTTTTCCATGATCAGAGTTTGTGTCTACTCTATAGCAGGCCCTCTTTTTCAGAAGGTACCAGATGCAAATGCTTTTATCACAAATGATCTCGCAAGTTCATTGTAGCTACACTCTTATAAGTAGGTGCCATGAAAGTTTCTTTGGTGCCAGAACATAAAAGAACCACTTATGCTTTCCTAAAAAATGTCAGTATCACTTTACTGAAGGGCAGCATTCATAAAGCTACATGACACCTACATATATGTCTTTCAGAAAAACCTTCATAAACATTTGTAAAAGCTAACTTCAACAAGGATCACTTGTCATAAATAGTTATGACAACTGATGCAAGTTAAAATAGGGCTTCAAAAATGTCTACAGAGGTTTATGTCAGTTGTCATGGAAGGCTTAAGTAGGTGTCTTGTGGCCTTATGAATGTCACCCATCGATAAAATTTCACAGATCTTTCTTTAAAGTACATTTTTTGCGAGATGTGTGAAGGTGAATGACCTTGGAATCCTTATCAAGTTGAAAAACCCTCCACATAGTATGAAGGTTCTTTACCAATTAGACAGTTTTTCCTAAAACTGCAAGTCCAAGCTGAGAAGCCTTTAGGATCCTTTATTTTTAGGAGTTTACTTTAACTAAGGCTTAGAGAATCAACCAAATAAATCTACTGAGAGGACGCATTATCTTTCAGCGGCAAAAGAAAACAGTGAGCCAGAGAGCTGTCTGGAATGCAGATGACAAAGGCTCTCAGTTGTCTGGAAATCCGATGAGTTATGACAGGATATAGTAAAGCTATCTGATGCGCCGGCTGCGGATTGCTTTACGGGGGGAGAAAAGGGCCAAGTCCCCTGCGCTTTGGGCTGAGGTGTGATGAAAGTGGGGGCTGTGACGCTTATCACGTTACCTCAAACAAGCCTGCTGATTGATGCTGCCAGTTGGCAGACAAACAAGGTGGATGCGATGTCTATTGTGCTACCAGCTGCCTACTGTGTCCCCATGCCAATATCAGGTGATATTCCGGTGAAATAATATTTTAGCCCGTGTCACAGCTCACGGTTACAGTTGTGACTTTTCTTTAGTGAAGGGAGAAAAGGAGGCTTCCAGAACGGGCCATTGTCTCCAGGTCAGCCAGTCGCCAGTTTGCAATCCACTGCCTGGCTGGCAGCAGCTGATCTGGAGCCTGGCCCTGTCTGGCCAGAGCAGGAGAGGGGAGCAACACCTGCTTCAGAGAAAAAGTGTTCTACCCTCTCATCCTCCTTTCTGTCAAAAAACCCAGCGGTGCTGCCGTGCCCCCCTGCTTCCAGCCCAGCGTTCTGAGCTGACTGATCAAATGCAACACCCTGCACGGGCGGACACCGAGAAACCACATCCTGCACAAGACAAAAGCTGTCCTGTGTTTGGTCAGAGGCAACACAGGCTTCAGATAACAACACACTGGAACCTTACACTATCAGCAGAGAAAAAGAAAAACAGGAAAAAGGAAGTGTCATCATTTGACCTGACATCAGTGAGGAATAATGTTTTAGACATCTAGGCTGGTTAATGTTTGAATATTGACATGGCTGAATTAGCCCTAGTAATACTTTAATCCGGGCTATTAGCCCATGCCTGTATTATTCAAGAGCCAACATTTATATGGCTAAAATTCTCCCTTCCAGTTCAGCCCTGAATTAAAATGTCGGTAGTTTATGGCACTTTGGACCCATTTCAAGCACTTAAATATGTGACAGCCTTATTCAGGGCAGAGGGGCCATGAATCTGTCAACTTCCTGCCCCGTGCCAGCTCCGCGAAGGTCACATGTTGGATATTAATAGCTGGCCACTAATGTCAGAAGTCACGGCTGTCTGTGGCACCTATGCAGTGTACAGTTAATTAAAAAACAAGATGAAGCCCATTCCATCAGTTAACAAGGTAAACCTTCCTCTCTGGTTACAGATGTTTAACAGAGGCTATTTATTACCTCACCGCCATGAGGAAGTCCAGGCAATGACACAAACTATGCACACATGAGTCCAACCTAAATATAAACTAGCCTAAATGGCATTCAGCACATGTTTTTTTTTTTTTTTCTTCATAAATCCTGAGGCCTAGAGCCTTACACAGGCTGAGCTAACCCAGCTAACTCTGCTAGCAAACATGGAGTAGTGGTTGATACTGTTCTCCAGCAGTGCAGCACAGAGATTATGCCTCTTTCTCTCTAGACCAAGCTAGGGATGAACAGAGTGTGAGTGTCACTTGACCCAGCTGGCCTGAGGCTGACCCCAGAGGCACTGGGACTAGCGGGAGGCCTGTGTTCTGACGGCTCTGAGCCTCTAGCCTTTCATACGTTGAATGGGGAGAGTGAGCCTTTCTCTCTTTCACTCTCTTTCAGCCCAGTGAAGAGAGCTGCTGAATAATGAGTGGTGGGGGGATCAGTCCTCTCAACAGCAAACCACTCCCACACCTGAAAGGACTATCAGCAAAATCACACCTCAAGCAAAGTTATGCTCAATAGCTCAAACATTCCAATGTATTTAACCTTTAGAAAGTGAGAGCTGTTATACTGCTATTTTGTACGTAATTTAAATGATTATGTAATCACAGTTATGACTACATGTAATAATATTGTGAATTACACACTACATTTACATTTAGGATGTAAATATACATTTACAGTGTGTACTGTATAGCTCTACATTACTGTGTACTGTATAGACAAGCATTTATTCTGCATTTATCACTTTTTCTATTTGTTTCAATGTTAACCATAAGACCAATACTAGGCAAAAATGTATTTTAGTTTGAAGTTAGGAATCTGCCTATTCATTAAATTCAACAATTTATATTACACTTTCATTTCTAGCCTTAACACGAACTTGTAAGGGTTCATTCGCAAATGTGACTGTGTCACACTTTACCGAAATGCATTTTGTTCAGCTCACAGTGATACCACAGAGGCCTCTTTTGATTAGCACTACAGGCCATGATGTCAGCCTGTTAATGAGTTGTCAGGCTACAGGCAGGGAGGACATAAAGCTTTAATGCAATGCTCTGGTCCAGTTAATCTCCTGTGGGTCCTGCCTGTTTGTTCTCAGATGGAGAAGTCAAACTGATCCGAAACCCGGCCCCTCTGCCTCCTGTGGGCCAACAGCCCTAGGCTGAGGTGTCAGCTCTACCTGTTAGGGCAGGCTTCCCCTGCATGACCCTCCGCTAGTCCTATCACACATACATTATACATCTGGATGACTCCTGAGGAGGGAGGGAGGAAGAAAAAATTTAGAAAGAGTGAAAAGGTAAACAGACATGGAGAGATGTTATTACAGTCCATGTCAAGTGCTAATCATGTCCTGCACAATTATGTGGCTTTACTTGCTCAGGTTTCTCATTAATCATCCCCCGATTCTGTCACCTAAACATCCACAGCCAAGCCATTCTCTCCAGCCTGAGCCTTTAGTGCAGGCTCTCAGCAGCCCTTCACTCTCTCCAGACGCCAGCGGCCTGTTTATTTACTGCTGCATCTGTTAATAGCCAATGGATTCATTGCAAATAAAAGTCAGCACTGTCACACTGCTAAACAGTCAGTTCGATCCCTTGTCCCATAAATGGTAAAATATTAATTGACTAATGCAATTCTGTAACGGGGATAGTTAGAGTGTATGTACACTGCACATGAAGCACTGAAAGTGACTGACTGTTTTACATTTTTGCTACATCTACATCCCTTCTGACATCTTGTAATGCCCCACTATATATGGATGGGACAATGCTGGGGGATGCGCTGCCACTCGCTCATCTAAAAAGCTGTCTAAATAAATGCATGCTCATGTTTGGGGCATTACACTTAACAGTTAGATTAAAAGAATTTCTTAAATTTGAATCTCATTCTGTCAACAGATTTTCCCCCTGCTGTCTTAACATAACAGGGGGTCAAAAGAATGTGAAGGTTATTCTCGCTTGAATCAAAATAAATAACGCTCAAGAGGGCCTCTCCCTGTCGCATGGTGTCTTAATGATGCAAAGTTAACACACACAAAATAACAGTGTCTCCCAGTGTTGACAGCCTCAGAAATAATTGACCAATATGTTGCAAGCTGAGATATAGTGGGCTGAGAATCCAATCCTGCAGCTGACAAGATGCATTGAGCATGCCACTAAATTCTGCATTATACACAAAGCAGTGGCAGGTCAGGAAGCTGACTCCTGCAGGCCATTATGTGATGCCATCAATGAGGCTAAATTACCTGCCTCTCCACAATATGCTCCAGTTAACTAATTTCCTGACAGCTCGCTGTCTCACAAGAAAAGTAGCAAATTCACTAGCTGTCAGCTGCCTGATGGACTAGTCCTCTTTTTTATTCCCTTCTTCTTTTTTAGATGACACCTCTCACAGATGCCTTTTCAGCAAAAATTATGTGGAGGTTACCCATGAAAATGCACAAACAATAAAAAAAAGAAAGATTACAGGTAAATTCAGACAAAAAATCTCAGCTGAATTATACACACACACACACACACACACACACACACACACACACACACACACACACACACACACACACACACACACACAAATAATAAAAATAAATAAATACATAAATAAATCTGGCATAACATTAAAATCACCTGCCTAATCTTGTGTAGATTCCCCTCGTGCCGCCAACACAGCGCTGATTCATCAAACCATGGACTCCCTAAAACCTCTGAGAGTTCTCATTGGATTGAATTAGATAGTCCATTTCAACACCATTAACTCTTTGTCATGTTCCTCAAACTAATCCTGAACAGGTTTTGCAGTGTGGCAGGGAGCATAATCCTGCTGAAAGAGGCCACTGCCATTAGGGAATAGAACTGCCATTAAGGAGTGTAATTGATCTGCAACAATACTTAGGTAGGTGGCACATGTCAAAGTAACATATACATGAATGCCAGGACAATGTTTTTAATCAGAACATTGCCCAGAGCATCAAATAGCCTTCTTCCCATAATGCATCCTGCTGCCATCACTTCCCAAGGTAAACAACACACGTACACTCAAATGTCCACAAGATAAAAAAGAAAACGTGATTCATCAGACCAGGGCACCATCTTCCATTGCTCCATGGTCCAGGTCTGATGCTCTCGTGGCCCTTAAAGGCCATTTTAGGCAGTTGACAGGGGCCAGCATGGGCATTCTGACTGGTCTATGGGTGTGCAGCCCCATACACAGTTCTACCACCTTTCTATCATAGCCAGCATTAACTTTTTCAGCAATTTGTGCCACAGTAGCTCTTCTTTGGGATCAGCCCAGACAAGCTAGCCATGTTCCCTACACCCATGAGTGAGCCATCACTATTTGGCCCTTGTTAGAGCTGTTCAGATCTTTATACTTGCCCATTTTTCCTGTTTCTAACACATCAACTTTAAGAACTAACTGTTCACTTGCTGCCTAATACATCCCATCCCTTGACAGGTACCACTGTAACAAAACAATCAGTGAAAGTGGATTTAATGTTATTGCTTACACTCACACACACACACACCCACACACACACACACACACACACACACACACACATATATATATATATATATATATATATATATATATAAAAAGAATGAGAGGTATAAGCTTATATTAAGAAAAATAATCTCCCAATGTTTTTCAGTTTCTTGAAATAAGTAAAATGAACATACAAAAATAAACAGAAGAATTTAGATATCTAGTGCACATTGTATTAACCTCCCCCCCCTCCAAAAAAAAAAAAAAAAAAACAAAGAGCTTGTTGAAGGGTACCTCAGTTGTGCTACTGGCAGTACTGGGATTTGAACCCACAATCTTCTGAGGTGCAACTCCCTGACCACCAGGCCACCAGCTGCCCCAAGAAAGCGAAGCCTTCCCTGACTGGGAATCGAACTTGGGCTGCGGCAGTGAGAGCACCAAATAATAGCCACTAGACCACCAGGGAAAGAAACAATAATAAAGGTAGTTTATAGCAGAGGATGGTTTCGATCCATCAACCTCTGGGTCGTGGGCCCAGCACTCTGCATCACCACACAACCAGTTAATAGGAGTCAGACCTGCACTGTTACAGATTCTTTACTCTTAGAAAGGAAACTGGTTTTGTTTGACATATTTTCATTTATAGTTGTTCTCTCAACAACTTTCTGACGCATAACAAGAATAAAAATCTGCAGTTTATAAATGGATAAGTGGTGAAACCTTTTGACTGGAAGTGTATCAAGAGTCCAGTCATGGACTACCACAGCTTCCTTCTGTAACACACCTTAGTTTTCGGTTCATCAGCTCGTTCCTAAGCTCTTGACGAGTCAGGTGTGTTATTATAGAGCAGAAGACGCAGTAAAGAAGGCGTGTGGTGCTCTAACCTCAAGACTGGAATTACACCCGCTATGCTGCAAATCAATTATTATTAACCAATTAGTCTCAGTCCGAGCTGTCTGCTGCTATTAGCCGTGCTGAAGTAGATGGACGTAAGCTAGAATGAAGCATTACTTTCACTGGACTCTCTCCTACCTTGGGAGGCTTTAAGGCCAATCCAATTTACTGCAATGGTTTCATCTGTCTGTCAGTGTTCACTGGAATTTGAGTGGTTCTGTAAGAGGGCAGTAGCATGCTAACTGCGTCCACACCGCCTGTGGTCATGCAGCCAGAATCAGGCGTGTCTGCGTGAAATCAAACAAGAGAAAGGATGGATGATGGAGATTATGGAAATATTATGGAAAAAGTCAAGCTCTGCAGATGTGAAGTACTCTATACAGACAAAAGTATTGGGACACACCTGTTTTTCAGGGTTTGGGCTAGGCCCCTTACTTCCAGTGAAGGACAATCTTAAT
>JBBPCZ010000156.1:14390561-14400935 GCA_037974445.1 Brycinus macrolepidotus | reverse complement strand
TCTCTCTCTCTCTCTCTCTCTCTCTCTCTCTCTCTCTCTCTCTCTCTCTCTCTCTCTCTCTCTTTCTGTCTCTCTCTGTCTCTCTCTGTCTCTCTCTGTCTCTCTCTCTTTTCTCCAAACGCCCTCACAAAGGCTGCTATTGTGTGGGGCCTAGTGCACCTCCACAGCATTAAAGCAGGGTTTAATCTGTTTAAGTGTGGGGCACGGCCCAGAGAGCAGACGCACTCTTCTTATATCTGCTTCCTCTAGGTGCGTTATAAAAATGGCTTTAAACAAAAGCGCGGCCTGCTGCTTTAAGCAGATTTATTATTTCGCCATATTCAAGTGCATCGCTTTATTTATTTGATTATCGGCTCCCTGCAACACTTCACAATAATTCATAAGTTTCAGATCCTCACTGCATGTCCAGGAAGGGAGTTCTGATTTATTCGAGCAGAGTGGTTGCACAACACTTCGCTCCCTATTTTGCGACCAACAAAGCTCGCGCCGAACTGCAAACATGCCAGAATGAGGTTAACTCATCACACTGCTTCGCCTTTCTTCTTTGCCACTTTAATGCTGAATCAAATGAGTGACTCCAGCATCTTGAAAACAAGACAATAAACTGCTCGTCTCACTTTGGCTGGGTGTTTGCGATGACGCTCCATTCTCATTTCTTGCACTTTCCAAGCCCTGCACTGACTCGCATGAGCAGTGGCTGTCATGAGGCTGCTTTTTTCTTGCCATGCTACAACCATATTTACCTCTCGAATCCGGCGCGCTGCTCTGGGGATGGTGCAACGATGAAGCCTCGCTCAACCACCACATCAATATTTTATGACTGTACAATTACATGAAATCAAATCTTAGTGAAGCTATCCATTTATAAGTCCTGGAGGAAGAAGAAGGAGAGCAGAGGAGAAGAAAGAGAAGGGTGGGTGGGTTTGGGTGGGGGGACTGAAAGGATCCAAAAAAATTAGGAAAAAACTATATGAAGAGGAGAAAGTGAGTGTGCCTCCTGCAAAAAAAAAAAAACAAGTGAGAGAGAGGAATAATTGCATGTGCAGTGGGTAATTAAGTGACTGGGAGAGGCGTGTGTGCGTGAGCTGTCGGCGCAATCTCCACTGCTGTCACACACAGCCATACAAGGCCGAGTGGACAGCCGCTGTCCACTTTGATCTGGGCTCATGCATACGGAATGAGGTCAGTCGGCGTTCCTTAAAGAGACCCTCCCCTGAATGATGCGAATGGGACAGGCAGGGCGCGTCTTCAAAGAGCTGCGCGCGGGCAGCTGCGTGAAGCAGGCTGACAATTAAACAAGAACAAACAATAAGGTGGGCCAGGGAGTGGTGGGAATTAGATTACAGTGCCCGGCACTCAGTAATTCTTACGCTCATCCACTCAGACAGGCACAGAGGAGGCATACACATGTAAATGTAAGTGTGAGTGTAAGTTATACAAAGTAAACATGCTCAGTCTTCTTCTGAGTGGCCCGCATAGTGCACCTATGCTATGTCTTATTTCTGTATTGGGAATTTTTCTTCCTAGGTGCTGGTTTTTGTTTCAAATAGCATCTAACCTCAAAGATAGCTTGTATTCCAATCTATATGCTGTCATACATAGGCCTATTTGTCTTAAAACTGAGAATACAAGGCATATAGAGGCGTATATAGTCTTAAAATTGAAAATATAATTAACTAGAGATAATAATTAAATGCAAAAATAACCGACTGCCTGTGAAGGTTACTGGGACAAAAGTTGCACCTAGTACTGAAAATAAGTAAAAAAAAATAAATAAATAAAAAAAGTCAATTGTTTAAAATGAGGACAATATTAAATTCTTTTTTTAATACCGAAATTTGACAAAGCTGTTCCATACCTTCAATTTTTTATTTAAATAATTTATAACAAGGTTCTCATTGTATTTGCCTGCATTTTAAAAGTTTTGTACTGATAAAAACATACTGAATAATAATAAAATTTAAGCTGTACAAACATAGATATTTTACTGTTCTAATAAACATTTTGACTGTTAAGACAGTGAGGTGCTTTTAATGTTTTGCAATAGTGTCGTTTGATACTGACCACTGTGATACTACACTTAGTATTGATATCAAGATTAAAATTCTGGTATCATGACATCCCTAAATGTAACACTTTGTTACTTTTCTTGTTAACAGAAAGCAGCTTTGTAATAAATGAATGTCTTATCATGATTTTGCATAAATAATAAGTTAACAGTTTACAAAAACTATTGTTAAGAGCACATTTTGAAAACCCTTTGCATCAAACGTGTGTTAAACAGCTGAAAGACAAACGCTGGCGTCTCAAGGAGATAAAATGTGCAAGGCTTGACTTTACTGTAGCATTTGCAAAGACAAATGGCAAAATCTAAACAGCTCAAATTACTGCAAAACTGATGAAGAAAAACATGCTGATATGTGAAAAACATTGGTCCCCAGACTTTTGATGGGCAATGTAAATGCAATTTTGCTGTAAGTCATAAGAAGTATCATTTGATGTAACAGCAGCAATCAATAACGACTGACCTGCTCGGTTTTGGGCTTGACCACCTTCATGAACGCTCCCCGGGCCTCTGCCTCCAGCTGCTCTCTCTGAGTCACTCTCCTGCTGTCCAGAAACTTGAGGTTCCTTAGCTTGTGCAGCACAAAGTACCTGCAAAGGAACATAAAAACACCAGATTGGACATGATTCAATAAGTTGACATGGTATTGGGCAATGACTGCTAATGTGTGTGGAAGTGTTTACATGACTGTGTGTCAGTAATACTGAAAGACTAGAACATTAAAACAAACGATAAAACTGACGACACTAGAATAGCCCAGGAAAATGGAACGAAATATGAATGCTTGCTTACTTAGTGTTAATAATGGTGATATGTGTAAATAGATAATCACCTTCAAAGTGGATAAAAATAAGGACAACATATAAATAGATTGGAAAATAAAATACATAGACCTCATCTGCCAAGCTGTCATTTCTGTAACATCACAGATGTCTTTTTAAGCTTTCACGCACTCTCTATCTTTCATTCAGAGGGAGAAAATGACACAAGATAATAGCACGAATGTGGAGATGACAACAGATTCTTTCACAGGCAGACTGGAATGGAGGAAGCGGCATGTCAAGATTAAGCTTCAGAGAGGGAGAGAGAGAGAGAGAGAGAGAGAGACAGAGAGACAGAGAGAGAGAGTAAGTGGAGGGTGTGAACAGATGTGTATATGGGCAGTGACAGATCCCCAACTGAGCTCTCATGCACAAGCCAGTGACAAATTGATGATGATGACAATGATGAAGGAAGATAGCAAACCTGTGCTACATGTTCACTACGGATGGATCACAGAGAACAGAGTTTCAGATTGATCCTATTAAGATAAGCTTGGATCACAACTCTGCACAGCTACAAATATTGCTGGAGTATGTCAAAGGTATCATGAAACCAAGCACAAAAATGTATATGCTAGTGCAGATTTTCCCATCAACCGTTAGCATGCAGCTAGTGCTGCACTTGCGATTATACATGTGAATATAACGCTTTTATTGCACACAAGTGGAAACAGCTTGAAATAACATGAATTCTTCATTAGTCGAAAAGCGCTGCAGTCGTGGCAAGTTTTATTCACCATTACTCATTTCCAAACAAACGTAATGACAGGCTTTGCTTATGGGAAATATGCAGGTGTTTCCTGATTACTCTGAAACAGTCTGCGGTGCTCCAACAGATGGCTGGCGCTCGCACGGCTTCAGCTGCAGTTTGAAGCACCTGAGGCCACGTTGCCCGCAACTTTTGATCTTCAAAACACATGCAGATTTAAGGTCAAGATAAACGCTGTCAATGCAAAGAGGCAGCACATCATGAGGCCGGAGTGTCACTACACTTCGCAGAGAGACAAGGCACTCAGCTTTTACTGCAGATACCTGTCACTGGCACTGCTGTTGCACTTCTCTGGGAAATAAATAAATAAATGAATAAATAAATAAATATATATATATAATAGCTCAAGCCACTGAAGTAAACAATGATGAATGAGCTCAGTGGCTGCTGTTAAATACAACTGAGTGTACTTACGCCTGTTCATTTCGTTTGACTAATTGAAAAAGCTGAACGGGGTATACTGTATTTCACTGTGTTATGGGGGCCGGGTTTCTATTTTTTCCTTTTTTTTTTGTTGTTTCTCAGGGCACACTTGGAAATGTGTGTAGCCCAAGGCCAGTCCCGCCATGACCTGAGCACTGCCTAACCTTGTCAGACATGAAATCTGCATCATGCTCAAACTGATGTATTACTGTGTGACACATTATGAATATTACATCACAAATCCACCACTGCTGTCAGTCATGGAGAGAATGGCCTTCCCCAGCACTAAGTGAAGCATGGGAGGCTCTGCAAGTGAGTGGCGCCTTTTAGGTTCATCTGTATGGTAAATGATTCATACTGAACACAGTGTCAGGAAAAATGCACTTAGGGCTAAGATAGACAAAAGAATGCATTTTTCCCTGACGCTCCCTCCCTCCCTCTCTGTCTCTCTCTCTCACTCTCTCTCTCTCCAGCCGACAGGGTTTCATGTTGAAAACCTGACAAATGGTGGTAACATAGCGTGGCATTGCACTCCCATAGGCCCAGGCTTGATAATGAATGCATCGTTTCATCTTGTAAGAAAAGATAGCAAACACTCATTTGTGGTTATCGCAATTCACACATGAAATCGATTTTGCAACTCAACAAAGAGAGAAGGAGGGGGAAGGAAAGGTGAGGTCGAGTACCCTTAAGAGAAATGGCTTATAGTCTAACAGAGCAGCCTGTGCTGGTGATTTATGGTATTACGCAATGGCTACTCACCCAAGGAAAACAAAGTACTGAAAGTTGCCAAACAACACATTCCTAAGGAAAAATAAGTCTTTGCAGCTTAAGGAAATGCATGTTAGCATTAAGAACAACATGTCACTTCACACATGCATTAACACTTTGCCTACAATTAAAAGCTAAGTAATATACTCTTCTTCATAATTTAAATCAGAACCACTAACATAAAACAGATAGAGAATTATGTCAACAGCCTGACAGAATATTATTTTTGTGCACTAAATACTAATAGTAAAAAAAAGTAAAAAAAAAAATAAAAATAAAAAAAAATAAAAAAGAACATCAAATATATATTTTGCTCTAAGCACTTGACATGTCAGTTTTGCAAGTTTACTGAACAAGTGTTTGTTTATCAGTAGGTACGTGTGTGTGTGTGTGTGTGTGTGTGTGTGTGTGTGTGTGTATGGGAGGTTCTGACCTGTATCTCTGGTAGTCGTCCTCATCTTTATCCAAGCTGACCAGCTGGTTAGGGCAGGCCTCATTTCCCAGCAGGCTCAGATACTCCAGTGCTGGCGTCACATCCTGCAAATGCTCCAGAAGGTCTTCGATGTCGGTGAGGTGTCAACGGGCAGAGGTCAAGGAATTCAGGTCATTACATCAGCACTGACAGTTTGGCATGGTCCAGTCCTGTTCGCCGGCACAGCTCCTCTGCTTTTACCACCGCCCTCTAAACCCACTCAACAGGCATTGTGTCAGAGGGGGAAAGAGCAGCGGCGTTTAAAGCAGAGAATTTGGCCTGCGTCGCGTCTGGTTGTTCCCATCCCATGTTTCTTTCTCCATTTCCTAGGTGGCTTGGTGCAGAACATTAAAAACACTGACAAAATGATGGATGCCCTTTGGTAAAAACGGTTAGTGACTCCCCGGGCCATGGAAACTTTTTCTCTTCCCTCCACGCAGGGAAACAAACAGCCACTTCACAGCGCATTCATCACTAATACATTCACTTCATTGGAAAATGGAGCCCCAAACGTGTCAAAATACAACTGCACTAATGCAGCACTTGAATTTCAATGGCAGCGGGCCACTACAGGGTGTAAATAATTGGCCCATTAGCATGTGCAGACCACTTCACAGCAGAACTCAGGTTTTGAGCCGCTGACACTCAGCTGGAGGAGAGCGGGGTGTAATGGTGGAATAGGGGGACAGGGTGTGAGGCTGTATCATTATCGCAAGCTTGGAAAGCGTCCACAGAAAAACAACATGCAGAAAAACTTAGCAATTATTTTTGACTGATCAAATCGGCTGTTGTAATACCCACAGTAAACCTGCCCATAGTTTATCATGCACAAATATTCCGACCTTTCCTGTCAGCACTCATTTTAGAGATCTGAGGAACTTAAAAAATGCAGAAGTACCAAAAAAATAAATATTTATATCTCTGCATATACTGATATTTCTGTTATACTCCTATAGCCCCCTAGATGAACTGCATTATGAACAATCACATTATGAACTGTTTACATACTTTTATCTAGCTGCTTCACCATCTGGAAACTTTACTATACACCTGTATTACTTTGGAAGAACCTTATTTCTGCACTCACACAGCTGCATTGGGGCTTTAATTACTTTCTCTTCCACTAGAGGTCACCGTGGCACAAAGTCAGTTTCAGAAAAAGTGGACTCCAAAGCAGATCCCCTCTCTCTCAGCTCAATTTAATACAATAACACAATTTAAAGAGCATTTAAAGGGCTGAAGTGTGTAAAGACAAGATCCTAAAGTGAATGGCTAGCAGGCAACGAGAGAGAGAGGGAGAGTTCCCGCTTGCCCTACCTCCCCGTCCGTATGCTGTAAAGCTTGCGCTAAGACACAAAGGCAGTGCGGGCTGAAAGGATATTTGGTTCTTATTGAGTGTTAGGGTATGGAGCTGTGGTAACCTGGGCAACCGGAGGTCATTTCCGAGAAGATTGTTGTCCACAATCAGCTCTTCCAGTTGGGTGAATGCTTTCAGGCCTGTCAGTGACCTGCAATGATAAGGCGAGAGAGGAAAAATGATATGGCCCTAAATCTGGGCGGCCATTATGTGCAGAAATAAATATTTCAGCCGGCCTCTTTCACAGGCCGGAATAGTTTGGGCTTGGGCCTGTCAAGAGAGTGAATGACAAGAATTAGTGGCGCTAAGATCCCCTGGCATGGTGCGGCCTCCTTCGCATGCTGGCAGTATGAGCGATGAGGGTCACTCTTGAGTAGCCAGGATTCAAAACAAAAGGGCTTCAGAAATGCAGTGTGCGGGATGAATTTGTCAATGTCTTGTGCCTTCAGGCACCCAGCTTTGCCTGACCCTAACCCTCCATTCCCAAGATAAATAACTCTGTCACAGTTCACCTTCACTCCCCCGACACAAATTTAACTTGTCATCCATCATTTTCTCACCGCGACTATAATACCCCAGCCACAAACAGAATGAGTACAACTTCTACAACTCTGCCATGATGAGCCCATTTAGAGTGCAAATCAATAGTTTTCATACGGAAAAGTTTGATATTGTTCACTTTTTTTTTTATTCAGCAGTGTGACGTCTAATCTCCTACGCCCCTAATGGCACAACACACACACGCAAACGCACACACTCACACGCACAGACACACAAACACAGACCCCAAGGACTCTCCTTTCCTCTTGCGTGGCCCCCTCCCCCAACCCTGCTCTGGCATAAACATGATGAAGGGTGGTGCTCAGGGTAATGTCAGGGCCTTCCAAAGTTCACTGCATGGAAGGCGCACAAAGCCAGGGTGTGGGTTTCTAATCCCTCAAATGGCACAGGCTGACAAGCTACAATGTTAATGTGTCCACTTTCAGTTAATTGACATTTAGCTCTGTCAGCTCGCCCCGTGAAAAGAACAATTCAACAGCAATTGAGACGTTGGGCTTCATTCCTTTTCAGCTAAAAGACATATAATACTCATATTAAGTTTCACTGACAGCATGGGTCTTGGTTCTATCAGTCTCCTTGAAATCCTGAATGAAAGGTAGACATCTAGGGGTAAAATCACGTGAGCTAAGGGCAGCTTATTTATGCAAATCCTGTCTTTTGCAACAAGACAGTGTCAGCGTTGAACAAATCTATCTAAACTGTGGCCATGATCAGAGTTTATACAGTCGTCCTAAACAGGGTTATGTTAATGCAAAGTGTTTTGTGCTGAGGATCAGTAAATGGCCAGCAGGGGTGAAGACAAAGGCCAGCTAAGAAGAAAACAAAGAGGAAAACAATATTTAGCCATTAAAAAGGGAATAAAAGACCCTGAAACTGAAGAAAAAAAACACTGAAATCTCTCCCGCCACATTATTACCACATTGCGTGGGTTTGGGCATGTACCTCTCTATCTGTGCAGTGTAATGGCTCTAATTTCCCCCGCTCTGTAAATGAGTGCCTGGGCTCCTGCTCGTCTCCACCTGTCTGCCTTGGCTAGTTCGCGGCGTGTATAATGTTATTAGCTGCTTGGTTAAGAGGCGCTCACATGGCACAGGGGGGGCTGCTTATTAATTGTTGTTTTCATGTCACCACTGCTGCGTGCACTCTGTGATTTAATCAGTTAAATTCACAGCCAAGGGAGAGCACTGAATCACATTCGCAAACAACATGAGGGGATTGGGCCCTAATAGTCTCAGACCTCTAAGCACTCCAAGCAAATTTCACTCCAGCTTTTGGGGCTGTTTGCACCATCATAATCCATAACATCTGTAGAGTGTGCAATGAGAAAAGTTTTCAACTGTAGAGCTAATGCCGTAATAGAGTCTGCACTTGCTTTGTTTAGCAGAATGCTAATGGGCAAAAGTGAGCTTGGCATTCCCTAGAGATGTGGTAAGCACAAACACACACACAAGCACGCACACGCACACACACACACGCACACACACACACACACACACACACACACACAGGTAGGAACCTTTCTGATTTGCACCTCTCCCCCATGGGGAATCCAGACCTGCTTGCACTCTTTCACCACCATCTTCAAAGACCCACTACAATAGCAGAATTGCACAGTGCAGAAAGCTGTGTATGATTGGAGACAGGAGAGAGAGAGAGAGAGAGAGAGAGAGAGAGAGAGAGAGAGAGAGAGAGAGGAGAAACTGAAAGAGTGAAAGAGGGAATAAATTTAATGAGCCACACCAATGAACCCTCCTCTTGTTAAGATAATTATAATCAAGCTCATTGTCACAGCTAATATCTCAACATGCTTGCATCTACAGTATGGCTCTCTTTCTATCTCTCTCTCTCTCTGTGTCTCTCGGCCCAAATTAGCACATGAGCAAAGGCACAAAACAGGGTACATAAAGTCATATGCTCACATCTCCTTTAGAAGAATTCTCAAATAACACTTTAAAATCATGACAATCTTACAAAAAGTTTACATTTGTTGATTTTGAGGAGAAAATAAGACAAAATCCTCTACAGATAAAAAGGGAACAAATGTAAATGTGACTGCAAATTTTAATAGGAGCCCCCAGAACTTTGCATATGACTACATATATACATCTATAGCCATTTTACTCATGTGTCAGGTCTGGAGGGTATCTGGAGTTGTCCTTTCGCACATAGAGCAGTAGATCTGACCTACTGAAAATACTGTAGGATTTAGAAAATAACCTATATTAGTTTGTAACCATTTTGGATATAATGAGTTTTATTATAATTATAATAACTATAAAGCCAACCCCCAACAACATATATCATTAAAAAAGAAAACTGTTGAAGGTGGTCTTTAAAGTGTTTCGTACCAAAACACTCAAAGCATACCATACTATACGAATATTAGTTCATAACGAATGGAGTCAAGAATGTTTTTTGAATCTCCTGAAAAGTTACTATTTTGGAAATAGACGTTTTTGTTCAGACACTGTCACTATTCGAAACAATGCAGGTCAATATTTTACCATGTCACATTTAGGAATTAATGCGTATATATTTTAAGTTATTGAGTAATCACATGTTGTTGAGCCTTATTATCCATATATACATAATGACCTCCTGCTTGTATATGTAAAAGAGAATAAATGAGTGTGTGTTGTGTGAATGTGTTTGTGTGTGTGTGTGTGTGCGTGCATGCATGCGTGTGTGTGAGTGTGTTTTCTTTTTACATGAGGTCATGGTGCATTTAACACTATAACAATGTGTTTGTCTGCCAGTCCCTTAAAACGCCCGAGATGCAAATGCTTTCAAGGTTCCTTTTAAAGCCAGGGCCTGTAAAACAAATTACTATGCAGGCCATCCTCAAAAGAAGCCAAACAACAGGACAAGAGCACAATGACACAGAGATGGCCTGACAGAGATGGATGGATCGATAGACAAATACTAATGCCGACACGCTGATTGATAAACTACTACTGACAAGAGGGGGGAAAAACACTCTGTGATTATTGGTTGAAATGTCAGTCACTGCAGCCATTAGTCTGCGGGTATCTCAGGTCACATGTCCACCCAGGCTAAAGCAGAGAGAGAGAGAGAGAGAGACAGAGAGAGAGAGAGAGAGAGAGAGAGAGAGAGAGAGAGAGAGAGAGAGAGAGA
>JBBPCZ010000156.1:14378753-14389700 GCA_037974445.1 Brycinus macrolepidotus | reverse complement strand
CACACACACACACACACACACACACACACACACACACACACACACACACACACACACAGACACACACACACACACATGCACACACACACCTGACCATCTCCACACTGATCTAGTTCAGCACAGTCTGTAGCGATGACCCAGGTTGAGTCTGCAGACAAAGACGGTGGAAGAACAATAGCTGCATGGACAAAGAGATTTCTCTCTGTCTTGTAACGTGCATTACAAGTCCCATCCCAAATGAGGAGGAGAGAGTGGAATATTTTTGGGTCGCTGTCTGAATGAATGTGAGGATTGGGATAAGCCCTTAGGCCTTGTTTTAAAGTTTGAAGGGTGATGTCACATCAAAGCTGTCTCCAGGGCGGAAAAAAAAGTAATGTTTTTATTCCGAGGAGGCAGCGGAGGCTCAGGAGTGACAGCCAAATTGACACACTGTTCACAGGGCAAAAGATAAATGTTTGATGAATTGGCCAATACAGTTGGAGTGATGGGCTTCATATGTGCATAATGGACTAGCTGCCTGGCAGTTCAGATTGCCTGCCAAGATAAGAAACCATAATGAATGGGAGAGGAGAGTGCAGCTGTAGAAAGAGGGATCGGAGTGCCTTTAATAAACTTAATATAACAAGACGAGATGCTGTGATGGCAGAGCCTACAGAGCCGCAGCCTGTCTGGGGACATAACAAAGCTTTACCCGATCGGCTCCTGATCACACACCAGCCCACACAAAAAGAAATTAAAGCTCAACTACTGCCAGAAAAGGAAAGGCTGATTTATGCACTGGACCTTTTGATAAATGTAAGTCAAAACACAACCTGAAATGCCTGACTCAAGAAATAAGTCAGCATATTCTGCCATTTTGAATGTATCTCATTCAACTTCATAACACTAACACCTTCGTCAATTCATTCTGGCATATGAACATGACACCAAACCCCAGCACCCCCTTGCAATAAAAAAAGCTTAGATAAGACAAATTACATCTTAATGCCCTCCCACCTTCAACCCACATGCAATTCTGTTTTCAATCTTCAAAAACATGATGGCTTTGGATGCTGCAGTGCTATAAATCTTTGGAGCAGCAGTATTAGGCAGCCATTATCTGGCTTAATCTCTCAGCCCCTCCACCAGTCTCACTCCCAACGTGTCAGAAACCCCTCAGGTGGCAGCAATTTACAGATCACACATGTAGGGAAATGGGAATGGGACGCATGTCAGTTCACACATGTTTAGGTCGCACAGTCCAATAGCCCGCTGTTTTAATGGGGATGTACACCACTTTGATGTTTTTCTTTAAACCTACAATGTATTATTTGCGTCGAGAATAATGTGGATGCTGTGTTTAATAATGCATCACACATCGTATTGTTGCATGTCTAATAACATGCCATTACCACAAATCAGAAAAGGAATATTTTTGCTCACACATGGTCTGCAGATGAAATGATTTGCTAAAATGTAATTGATATCAAATATTAAATAAAAGGCACACTTGGAGAATGTATGTGGGCCTACAGTTTAGGTTCCTGCTCTCACAACTACAACACTCACAAATCTGTTTTACAGTAGTTATAGTAGTATAGTAGTTATAGAACAGTATATGAGTGCAATAGCCTAACTGGATAATAGGTCTAAGATTAATAATCAGTTAATGAGCTATTAGTGTAAAGATTCGATTTCTAACATTTTTTTATGTTTGTCCTGACTGGCACTTGTGTAGCCTACATGACATTTGTATAGTTTTACAGCGCTGTGCGATAAATTAACTGATTTAAAATACTATTTATACTATAAATACAAATATCATTATTACAAGCAGTAATTTTAAGCATATAAATGTGTTTGTAAGCCATTTGCACAGTTTTATATGTAAATGATCTCTGTTCTGATTTGCTGCTGTGCTTCATTCAAGAAACACTCCATCATTGTGAATGGTGAGATAAACTGCTGCTAGGTTGAATTAATGGATATGTAAACGTTTGACATTGCAAAAACAACTTAAAATGAGCTCCTTTTTCAACTTAATTTCCATAAATGGACTGGACAGGGAAGTCAATTGTACATGTTGAATTTTCCTCAGTGTTTACAAACTTCAGCAATCTCTTAGTTAAAAAAGCAAGGTTTCCCATTATATGCACCCATTAAGATGTTAAAAACCCAGGTGCTAGAGACATACAGAAAGATAGTAGCGATGCAGCTGGTGTGCAGTTTTTTAAAGCACCACAGCAGTGGGGTGGTACAGCTGGGCTAGGGTGGGATTGGCTTGGCACTCAGTTGGGTTGAGCTGGGTTGGGTTAGGTAGGGTTGGGTTGGGGGCTGAGGCTAAGGCTGAAATAGTGGGTGAATTATAGACTGCCTCTCAAGATTCACAGCTCTCAGTGGTAGGAGGTTAATATTCTCACATGTCATTAGGTCCACTGGCTCGGCTGATGGCTCATTGAATCAGGCAGCAAATGATTTCCTCATGCGGCAGAGGACAGCGCACTTCAAAGGGAGAGAGGGCTGAGGTCAGAGCAGCTCTCTGCTGTGATTAATGGCTAGGGATCAGCTGAGGTTGGCCGTAAGGTAGGAATGTGACGGAGGCTTTTGACAGGCTTGACTTTTTAAGCTGGGTTTGACCCCCGGCCCTAGCAAACTTTGTTTCCAGCGCAAGGGCTGACTGACCTGATGGGCCCTGTCAGGGACACCCAGGACCCTGCAAACACTACTGTCTGCCTAATCACTAGAATTAGTGGGCGCAGAAACTGTCTGTCTAATCACCAGTGTTTCTGAGAGAGAAGTAGCCGATCTGAACAGATAATAATGATTTGTAAGCCTTGCACTACAACCGTATGTGGGTCTGCTAGTAGAGAAACATTGCACACCATTTCTCTTCATGCCTCATGGCCTCCGTGGCCCTGCTGCAACCCAGTTTCTTTAAAACGGCACCACTGACTGATTATACCTCTCCGTACAAAACAAATGCACTTTCCCTCTCGTACCACTGCATCGAAAATCAATCCTATTCTTTACAGATGCCATTGCAGGCATCCCATCATTGTTTATCTATGAGGGAATTGTATCTTAAGGCATGCTGGCTACAAGATTAATGCAAAAAGCAATAAAACGAACCATAAAAGGGGTAAATATTTCAATGAATGTAAGACATGATGTAACATGGAAGACTGTTCTCTTATGTTGTAGCTGATAGGAGAACAGCAGGAGAACTACGAATAAAGATTATGCTCTGATGTAAACAGAACACAGTCTATGTAAACATATCCTAGAAGCCAAATAGATTTTGGCCTCTCTACAGTATGAGGAGTTGAGAGGCTTGAACTGTCACACTGCAGCCCTGTATGCTTGAGCATCTATCTAATAGCAAATAATCACTACCCGGCTGTCACTTCATGGCAAATGATCGATGACACTTGATGGATGACCCTGTCTGAGCCATGCCCACACTCGGCATCACTCCCATCTTCTCTCTCACTCCCTCACACACGCACGCACACAGACACACAGACACACACACAGACAGAGACCACACTCTGCTGTGCGGTCAACGGCACTTTCCTCCCAAAAAAAGCCTCACTATAAACTCTCAAAGCCATAAATGAGTCTGAGGAGGGGGGAAAAAACTCCTCTCAGATGGCTGGAAACTAGACTTTACCTCTCCAGCGGTCATTGAGAAAAGAAATCATAATTTTTCAATATTAGAGGGGAATTAAATCATCTGATGATCTAATTGGGAGTAGACGCAGGGCTTGAGAGCGGCAGAGAGAGGATTATGGTCTACCACCTGCGCTGTCACTCTCTGGGGCCCCATTACAAGGTCCTTATTAGTTTTTACTCGGCAGATTAAAATGCGAGCGCCGCAATCTTTGATCTCTCACTTGCTGACACAAATCCTTTCAAGCCCCAACATTTTCTGCTGGGTAATTAGTGCTAATTAAAAGGTTTCAAGCAGTCAGTGAGCAGTGCTCTTCCCTCGTCCAAATTGCCATCAAGTTCTCCCCGTCTAACTGATCTGCATGTGATCCACACTGGCCCAGTTTTACAGTGATTATCTCAGCAACAGCACAAACAACCACTCTGGCTTTCTGCAAAACCAATAGGATAATTATCAGTACTCGTAGATACATAAACAAAATTTGAAATTTCAATTTAAAAACGAATCAGCAGGATGACAGTGCCACAAAGTGTAGGCTCAGAAATAAGCATCAGACATACTGCCTGCAGAATCTGAGAATCTAAATTTGTATACAATAAGAGTACCCATAATTAAATGTGGTTCTAATTAAACATGGACTGGTTTGATTTAATTGCAGTGCTCTCTGCATTGCCTCTTAAATATATGAGGCATATCCACCCCAATCTTTCATCAGCCTGTTATTATGTTATAATTACATGTAATTCCAGCATATCATTATGCAGGCGGTAAAGTGTCAGGTATGTAGACATCTCCCTCTGACATGCAAGGAACAATATCATTACACAATGTTTCAAAATGATAATTACATAATCTTTGCATCGGACTGACTTTATATGACAATTAGACACATATTCAAACCAATTAAATGAGGCACACATTCCTTATTATTCTATATAAAAATACTGGTTCTGTAAAGACCGTTATTAATGAATAATACAAAATCTAACGACACTGCCTTATTGTTGGTGATGAGAGACTGCAGTCAAGCAGCACTGTTGTTTTGAAGGTGTGTTGCAGCCTGTTGCTGCAGTATGAAAACATAGCCTTCCAGGGCTCAAGAGTGGTACAACCAGCTAAGAGGGCTGCATCCTATTGCCAAAATCCAAGTTTGATTACCAGTGCAGCCACATTCATAAGTTCAAGGGAACACAACTGTCCCATCCATGCTCCGCCCACAAATGCAGGTTTTCATAGCAAATGCTGAAAGGTTGGACAAGTTACAGTTTTAGAATTTACTAAATTTAAACAATATTAATTTAAATTGTTCAAATAATCAATATTCAAATAACACCTTGTTTTAAAACTACCCATTTGGGGGTATAAAACATGCATTCGAATTGCATAACACATTAATAAAGCAATATTCGAGTAATTATGAGTATCTCTCACTAGTAATTGCAAGTGATAACATGTTTTATGAGATAAATGGCATTGTATTGACATAATAAATTCAAAGAGCAGACATTTATAACACTGTAATGAAGCATCATTCCCAAGAAATGGAACTTAAAAGGCAGGGTCCAACTTAAGAACAACCTTTATCGGTTGTATATGTTTCTAATTGGGTTCAAGTACAAAAGCACAAGTAATATTTCTACTTTCATAGGTAGAAAGGTACAGAATTTACATACCTTTTCCATCCTACCAGCGTTATAAATGGAACAAATGTCCTTTAGATTAAACCCCCTTATATCATTACAATTTAATTTACTTCAAGCGCTGCATTTTAAATATGTTACTCAATGCTTATGAACGTGTCATAAAGTCCTTATGTAAGTAACCTTCAAATAAACTGTTATTATTCATTTTGTATGTGCAGAAAAGGTCACAGTGTTGGGATTCATTGGGTGTATTTTTTGTGTAATCAAACTAGCGTCAGCGTGGTCTCAAATTTCCAGTCTGCCTAGTTACATTATGACAACATAGTCCAGCTTGTTAATGTAATATTTTAAAGTGGAAACCCATTGTTTATGTAGCAAATCTAAATGTCAGCCTAAATTCATAGGACTGAATAAGATTTTTGCTAGGTTTCTGTAAAGCTTGTCCAATCTTGCAACAGCTGATGCATATAAATGCATTTATGGGGAGATCATGGATTAGTTGGCCCTGAGTCCCACTGGTGGAAAGGACAGATTAATTTCTCTTTTACTTTAAGTCAGGGAGCTGTTAGTCAATCAAGGGCATCTGTTACATCATTTGTACAGAACTGAACGGAACAGAAATCAGTGCTCTCCTCCTACATCCCATGGTGTTGCATGGTATTTCATAAAGGGCTTATATCACAGAAACCTGAATTTTCTTCACAGATTTGACAAAAAAAGAGTTTAATCAATTCTTTATCTGAGCCGCGTATCCTAACTAGAACTGGGGATGAATGGAGACTATCCCAGCCCTGATAGGGTGAAAAGTGAGGGAATATCCTGAACAATGTCACCAGGACAGACACAGACATTCACACACACAATCACACCTACGGGCAATTTAGCATCTCCAATCCACCTGACATACATATCTTTGGACTGTGGGAGGCAACTGAAGCACCCAGTAGGAACCGGGGGCGAACATGCAAACCCCATGCAGAGAGAACCATGGCCGCCCAGCCAGGAATGAAGCCCAGAACCTTCTCGCTATGAGGCAACAGTGCTAAGTACTGCGCCCCCTTGCAGCTCTAAAACAGTTTAAAGTATTACGCAAACACCCTTAAAGTGAATTGCTCACTCCTAAGTGCATACTGTACATATATGGAAACTAAGCTCAAAAACAGCACAACTGGAATTCTTTATATAATATCTATAAGCCATAGAAATCAATACATCTACATATATACATCTATTCAAGCTGCAAAGGTTTAGCCCTGCCCTGCATTTTAAATCAGGCCCAGTACAGGGTAGCCAGTCGGAACAGGGGTCATTTATTTGTATTAGTCTTAAAGGCACAGGATCCAATGGTTTTTTTGTATATAAATCCTTACAAACTTCATCAGAAGACCTCAGAGAAGACATAAAATTGAAGGACATGGGCCCCTTAAAACAAAAAAGTAAACAATAACTGAAAGGTTCAATACTCATCACACTTGGCATAAGTACTATGCTTTTTTATACCAGTAGCTTTGCTGTAGCGTCATTACGTGCATTGGAGAGTAATTTGTATCCTAGTTAACTACTGATTTGTAACAGTTTCCTTAGTATGACAGTGATCACACAGTCGTCATCAAAAACTGAGCGCTAGATAACAGTTCCACAACCGCCATAAAAATCCCTGATACAGGGCAACTGTTAGCCTACAACACAAGCTTATGCCTAGTCATCCTTAAAGTAAACCCATTCCTGCATGGCATAGACATAAAAGGAGAAGGAAAGACTTCTCTTTCCCGTTCACTTGTTTGAAGATGCCCTCTATAGCACATTGACATGACAGTTTAAAAGAGGCGCGTGATGGCTGATCTGTGCAGCATTAACTGACTTAGCTTGATGGAAGAGGAGGTGTTTCTTTCTCTCTCTCTCTCCCTCTCTCTCTCCTTTTCTCTCTCTCTCTCTCTCTCTCTCTCTCTCTCTCTCTCTCTCTCTCTCTCTCTCTCTCTCTCTCTCTCTCTCTTTCTCTCTCTCTTTCTCTCTCTCTTTCTCTCTCTCTCTCTCTCTCATTGCTCCATTACCTTGGAAAAGCAAGACTCATTAGAGGAGGCAAGTCAAGTCAAATCTCAGCATAATTCTATAGAGGTGAACTGCTGTCAACATCATTAACCATCATTTCCTCAACTCACTTCACAACTTATGAAGTGTTCTTTATTGTGTAATGATCCAAATCTCTTACAAAATCGCCCTCTTCAAAGGCCCTCTGGGATGTACCACCCATGCAGCCACTGACACGCCAGAGGTAAAGATCAAATGGAGCTCAGTAATTAAAGATTTTCCTTTCCCTTGCACTCCTCTGCTGTTTACGTCTTCACTCGAGTGACACTAATGCAGCTACAGCACTGTAGCCTATAGAATAATGATCAGAGGAAAGACAACACATGCTTTGAAATTTTAATTGTTATTTTCACTGACAACAAAGCCTGGGGTCTCCAGAACAACAAAGCACATTGTAATGTATAGTATATCTCATTTTAATAGGTTTAAAAGAACATTACGTACATTATGACACAACCTGATTCCAAATAAATTCAAAAATAAATACTACCGGGAACTAAGACTGGAACCCGGGGTCACAGACCCTCTGTTGTTTAAAACAAAAAATTATAATAGTCTAAAACTGTATTGTATGGATATGAAGTCATATGCACCCCTAGGCAAATTTTGTTTTGTTGATTTTTTTAAAGTGTAAATAAAGCACCCATCCTTTAACAGAGAACACATGTCTACAGATTTTAATGCAAAATTACTGTTTATTTGCTGAATTTGACATATTGGAACTGTAAGTTCCCCCTGCGATCCTGTACATGCATACAATTTATACTGATATTGTATATATACACAATAGTAGGGCTGCAAGGATGACCATGACTGTAGCATATCAGTGATTAAAACCAGAGATGCACAGCACAGGGCTTGTGGCACACAAAGTAAGAGCAAGCTGTGTAAACTAATCCAATCTAAGATAACATGAGAATTTTTTATTCTATGTCATGTTACAGTATTTCTATTGGTCTGTTCATCAACATTAATGACAAATGGTTTCATGGTTAAAAAATTAAACTGACAAAAATGGAGACGTAAAAGTTTTGTTTTGACAGTGACAGTATTCTGCCAGTGCTTTGCTATGTGCTATGCATGAGCTGTCACTTACACCAGAGACAATATAAAGGAGGAGGAGGCAGTTCACTGATTGAAAAATGAAAGGGAATAGCTCGTAACACTCAACATGGTGGCTGCTTACAGGGAAAGTCCCATCCTTCAATAAAAACAACCCATCAGCTTTGTGGTAAAGTTGAGTACGAGACAAGTCCTACCTCATTGTAGAGATACAAATTAATCTGAAAAAACATGCTTTTTATTCATTATTTCAGGCCAATAGGGCAAACTGTTGATGCAGTTTTTGTTAGATTTTACTGAAACCTGTTCTGGAAATGTTAATGTGGCTTTTAGTTCCATGCTTACAGGTTTCAGAGAAATGGGAATCTGGTGTTATGTGACTCCTAAATAGACAGACTTTCCTAGAAGGTAACAGCAACAGGGTGTGGTCATCACATAATTAACAAAGGCCAAATTGTGATGGGCTAGACAACCGAGGGAGAGAATCTGAGAAACAGCAGGTCTTGTGGAATGTTCCCAGTATGCAGTGGTTAGTATCTACCAAAAGTGGTTCAAGGAAGGACAATTGGTGAACCAGCGAGAGGGAATGAGCACCCAAGGCTCACTGATGTGTGTGGGGAGCGAAGGCTAGCCTGTCTGGTCCGATCCCACAGAAGAGTTACTCTAGAACAAGTTGTTGAAAAGCAAAAACTGTTCAGGACTGGTTTGAGAAACATGACAGTTAAATTTGTTGACTTCAGATTGTCCAGATCTCAATTCAATCAAGCATCTATAGGATGTGCTGGACAAACTAGCAAGAGATCCCACCTTGTAACCGACAGGACTTAAAAGATCTGCTGCTAAAGTCTTGGTGCCAGAAGACATGCCTCGATGGGTCAGAGTTGTTTTGGTGGCACGAGGAGGACATACACAATAATAGGCAGGTGGTTTAAATATTATGGTTTGATGTTGTATGGTTTGTATAGTCACTGTCAGAACAAAACCTTGTATATCCAAAAAAGTACCTTTAAAGAAGAGGGAACAAACATTCTTAACTTTAAATATAAGTTACTATGACAAGATGTTTTTGCAAGCCATTTTAGAACATTTCTATTGGTCCGTTCATAATGAAATTTTCACACACGGTAAACAGCAGCTGGCATTGTCAAAAGTGCACAAACAAAGTTTTGTTCTGACAGCAACAATATGCTAAGACAATTATGTCAAGATTATATCACTAGGGGCTCAGACCTGGATTCAACTGAATTGAATATATTGTTATTGTCAATGCCACAATAATGATAATATACACATATATTTCTCTATTCAAACCAGGATATTCCTGCTTTGAATAGAGCATAATAAATCCAGTATGTGTCTGCAGCAGTCACTTTAATCTATCACCTCTCCCACTCTCAGAACAGGCCCCATAGCAATCATTTTTAATGAATTCTCACTTCCATGATTTGCCTCCCTGCTATGCACTGTTAATAGATAATTCAAATGGAAACTTCAGATGGACATTTTGTGTTCTGCCATCATTGCTTTAAGTTTTTAAGTTTCTGTTCTTCCAAAGCAAAATGACATGAATGGACATTCAACTTGGCAAATCATAAATAAAGAGTTGTGGATAATGAATGTAATCCTATTTCAAATCTTACGTAACAGTGGTGCTAACTTTATTTAAACAATGTTTGTGTCTATGATATGCAAACATTGTATAATCTATAATATAATTCTAAATATAAATCTATGATAATTCACTAAGTACGCCCTCTTTACAGTTAGGAAATGTGACTATGCACCTATCTACCTTTTTTGATTGGTAATACATGGAGCGTCCTCACAATTTTCCTCCAGGATTCTAGCAGTGTTACCAGTGGCCAAATTTTGCTGGATAAAATGCTTTAACTGAGTTGCCCTTGAACCTTCTTGTTTACCGAAAAACAGTCAATTTGTTGACACATTTTTCTTGCTTCTTCTTCACCAACTGAATTGTGTTTGGAGAATTTGATTTAATGTGAACTTTACTGAGTATTTCTTGGCTCTATTTCTTCTGAAAAAAATCTCTTGGGACTTTTTGCCAATATCATTTTCGATGCTGCATTTCGGTTTTAATGTTCAAAACTAACTAAACAAGATGTTTTTGTGTAACCAGTGAGGATGAAACAAGCTAAAATTGTATTTTGAAACTACACTTTGTGAAGTTCCATAATTTCGTACTGTCTCAAATACATTGCTATTTAAATAAGAAAGAAATTGTAAATGCTCCACTTTTGCTCTTGTCTATATCAAGGTCATGAATATCTAGCCCACCACATGATTTTATCCTGAAAGTGTGTGTGTAAACTTAAATATGATATTTTTTCTTGATATTAGTTTTAATATGTTAACATATTTATCAAATAAACACACACACACACACACACACACACACACACACGGGCACCAGAACCATTATAGCAACCGTAAAGCGCTGCGTCCCCCCCACGTTAAAAATGCTTCCGGCGCCCATGCATATATATA
>JBBPCZ010000156.1:14348564-14364081 GCA_037974445.1 Brycinus macrolepidotus | reverse complement strand
GTATCCAATTACACATCACACACTAAAATCAAGAGCAGTGCCGGAGTACTTAATGAGTTTTAACAACACATTATTCTGCTGAATAAAATTGAACTACAAGTTACAGACATGTATATATTTTTCATAGTTCTCAAAAACCATTAGGCCAGAAATATCAAAATGAATATAACAATGAATTTGCTGGGAGTCAGCTAGCTCAGAGACCCTGTGTCACAGTGTAGAAGGAAAATGCACTATGATTTTCAATTTATGCTGACTGTAAATCAGGCTAAAAATCAAATTTTAAAATGCTTTAAGGAGGAACAAAAATGGCAGAAAATGGCAAAATGGAACAGTAGATGGTCCACCTAAATGATGATGAAATATGAATAAATCTCTAACTGGAATGAGTAAAAATTGTTCAAAAGCATAAAACATGAGCTTGTCCTGTAGACCCATGTACAGCTTAAGCAATGAGTAGGAGTGGGAACCATAAGAACGTGGCCGAGGTCCGTGTGCTTTAGCACTGGATGCTAGTGGGCACACAGGGAGCTGAGTAGGTGTGAAAGGTTATTGAATGCAGAAGAATTCTCTTGGCAGCGCCAGGCATTGTTTACAGCTATCTATTTTTTCGGCCTCTTTGCCCTTGGGCTGGGGCCCATAAACAGCACTATCCCCGCGCCCTGGCGGCATCTCGCCTCATAATTGTGAGTCCCTCTTGGACGTCCCAAAAGTGAAAGATGTGTCTGGTAAGTGAGAGAGGTCAAACATGAGCATGGAAATTTATTACATGCACTGCAACCAGATGGAGGCAGCTCATCCATCAAGCCGAGCTGTCACCCCGGTCACAAACATTTCCCATAAAGAGGCTCCCTCTCTCGCCCCATCACTCTCTCTCTCTCTCTCCCTCTCTCTCTCTCTCTCTCTGAAAGCGGGAAGTCCAGTAGCTTGTGCCGGTGTGTTTACAGAAATGAAGCTCGCAGGAGCACAACCACAACCTTGTTTAATCATCTCTGCAAGCTCTCAGAATCCTCTCGCTTTGCTGCCGGGCTATTTTTAAACTTTACTTTTATCAATACTTTGGCGGCAGCTCAGGGAGATATTAAAGGCGTAGCGGGGAGCAGGGGAAGGGCGTTTCTGACACTTGCTCCCTCATTCGTCAGAGCCTCATAGGCCCGTCGGTGACAATGAAAAGATTTCACAATACTGCGCAGCAGAAACTCATTCTGCCCCTCATCCATCATGCTCAACCCGCTAGCCGTTCCACTGACCTAATCTGTAATGCCTGGCTGCTCGCTGGAGACTTCTTAAAGGCACCCTTCATTAATGGTGCTAACCCAGCCACGGTACCCTGCAGTAAGCACAGGGACAGCTCACTGTCTAACACAGCAGCTTACACGAAAGGCCTTCAACACACCTCACTGATCAAAGACTACACACCCTTATCCTGTGCACTAAATGCATACAGTGAGCAAATACACTCTCTTACTCTCAACATCCAGAAAAAGAAAGAGAGAGAGAGAGAGAGAGAGAGAGAGAGAGAGAGAGAGAGAGAGAGAAATGATAGGGTAAAAAAGACAGAGTGCTTGGAAAATATCCATGCTCAGTACAGTACATTGTTCGGCTCATTGATCAAAAGAACAGTTTTGACCTCCAAAAGTGATAAAGTATGTAAGGTTTATCTCAACAGTAAATTTAACAACATAACATTAAAACAAATGCAAACAAATATAGCAAAAGTAAAAATAAAGTTCTTAAAAAAACTTTATTTTTTGGTTTAATAAATGTAATTTGTATTTATTTTATATATTAGTGTTTTTATTAGCAAATTCACTAAACTAGTCAAATGTATAGCTTTTTAAATATATTTTATATCACACAATATTAGGCATTAATTAGACTTTCAATTCCAGTCTCAAAACCCATCGCTTCAAACTTGCCTACTTTGTCTGATATTGTCTCTAGACTAGACCCATATCCAGGTGTCCCTGAGTACCTTAAAAGGCACATTTAAATAAAACAATAATAATAATAATAATAATAATATAGTATGCATATTAATATATGTATTTTTTTTTAATTATGCATAGGCTGTTGACATCCTGAATGATTTAAAATATTCCTATTTAATATGACCATTCTGAGCACAAACGTACAAAATAATTTTGTTAAAATTGTGCAGCCACAAACATTTCCCCAGGGGACAGGATGACTGAAATGACCAATAGTATTAAACTTGTACTTTATAATTGTGGCACTACAATAGATTTTGCACCAGCAGATTAAAAAGTGAAAAAAAAATCTGAATTTGGGGCTAGTGTACTCAAAAATAAGGAAAAAATGGATCCATGTGATGAGATAGAAGAACCACTTTTGGTTCCCTAAAGAACCTTTTGATGGTATAGAATCAAAACTAGTTCTTCTATGACATCACTCAGTGAACCCTAGGTAACTTTTTTTTTTTTTTTAGGAGTTTATGTATGTGCACTGCACTCCATACACACTATGATCTGATTTCCAAATGAAGATGGTTTGTGTTGTCTCAGCTAACTCTGAAGGGAATTGACAAAGGAAAAAAAAACATACGCTGTTATGTTGTTGACTGCATGTTCGGTGGATCAAGGTTAAAGGAGAAAAGCTCCTGTTGTGAAGGCTCTTTCTGTGCTGGAACTGGTGAGTGTTAGTTAACACACAGGAGGACAGAGGTAGTGAGAGCTCCCTGACCCAGGAGCTGCTATTATAGAGCTATATTCCCCAAACCCCAGCCCAGTCAAGCCTGCCAGATTCCCCCAGTCTAACTGCCCTGTCTCCACATCTGCTCTGGCTGCCTAATGCGACCTGTCTCTTTAGTCACTCTCTGTAGGCTGGCATCGAGGGAGAGACCAAAAAAACATTTTGCGGGTCTACACTTTCCGCTGATTAACCTGGTTTGTATGAATTATGCAAAACAAGAACACAAGAGATAAACAAGTGTCTCTTACACTCTATTAGTCCTGGTTACATCATAAAGAAATTCAGTTGTGTTTCTAAGTAAACTTGTATGTTATCTGTGCCACGTGCTTACTCATTGCAGTAACATGGCCTGTTTGAGTACTTGAGTACCAGAAAAGCAATAAAAAGGCATACTGAATTGGGCTGGGAAAACTTAAATGTCCCATATTACAACTACAATGAAAAGTTACACAGTCTAACAATGCACACTTTAAGATGTTCCACATAAAACGAAACCATCCCTACTTTATTTGGAGAGCTCCAAGTAGATTACATATATAAGTAAAAATTAAGGATTGGTACCAGGGTTAGGTTTAGGACCATGGTGAGGGTTAGGGTTGGGTTTTGGGGTTAAGGTACTGGTAAAGTACAGCAAACATGGAACAAGAACTAAATGTGTAGCCTAGTCCCCCGCACTGGTTGGTACAGCATGTCTACAGTCCATGCAATGTCTATTAATGTTTCATTGTTTAATTTATGCAGCAAGTGAGATTTGTGAGCAGACTGAAGAGTGTCCGAATTCATGTACTGATTCATGTGTTTAGTAAACTAAATAGCTCACCTCTATATATGGCAACACTTATAAGGAGGAACCTATTTCAGTCACAGCTCTAATGTGACACACTCTTAAAGGCTACTACATGGTTTGTGCTTTAGATGTATAGTTTTATGTAGTCATACATTCTTTATGATTTCTTTTTAGAAGGTTCTTTAGAAGCAAAAGTGCTTCTTCTATAGCATCACTCCAAAGGACCCTTCCATGTGTGAGATGTTATTGAGCTAGACTTTTACAAATTAGAAGACATCAGTGTATTTTTAAGTTTTGTCAATGCAGTTAGCACAGCTTTTGTTTAAATATTAATGTGAGCAAATATGCTGTGAAAACCCTCACCACAGAGAGGCTAGGTCAAGCTTTGTTTACACCGATTAGAGTCCTCTGCTCACTAACCACTGATTAAGCAGGTCTCTGCTCTCACCCCAGTCTTTCCAGTGAGTATTGATCATTGCATCATACACACAGTCCACACAATACATGCTGAGGTTACAAAGGGTTCAGCAAACAGCCAGTGGACAAGAAGAAGCAGCAGCAGAAGCAGTTTCTCTAAAGTTTGCGATTGTAGATCTTGGCCTCTACTCCCCTCTCCATGCACAGATCCACAGTGGGCCTCACTCTGCCCAGTAAGCAGCCACTGGCTCAACTTGCTTGGCTACAGATGGCCATTTGTAGTTCAACTGGTTGCCAGCACGCCTGAGGCTCCTTACCACCCACGCAAATCTATGGCCTCCCAGCCACCAGAGCCAAACCTTGAACGTATATACACACACACACACGCATACACACTCGTGCATACGCATCCCTCAACGGCCTCCTACTCTCCACAAGAGACCACATAGACCATGCTTCATCAGACTGATATTTTTATGAGTTGACATAGCCAGCACACACATGTAGCCACTCTCACTGCTAATATTTCCACACAAACATGCCCCACACTTTGGTGGGAAAATTACCTTCCAATAACAGCCTTTAAAGAAAATATATAATTGCCAGTCGCTCCAATCTGACCAACAGGTATGCTTGATTTTGCAGAAAAAGGCCTGCAAAAAAGACTCCCCAGCAATTTAAATGTGGAACATTTCTGTAGAGTGGTAGCAGACACGAAAAGAGTCCTCCAGTGATTTTTTTTTTTTTTTGACAATTTAACCGCTCCTCCTGACATATTAAATGGCTGCAGTGACAACTTAACTGCCCTGCCAATCAATATTTCCTATTACTCTCATTGTCACTCCCAAAATAAGAATATGATGCAGGGTCGAATGAGAGTGGCAGTGCTTTTTTTCTTCAAGGAGAATTATCTGTCAAAAAAGAGGAGTGGATTCATTGCCTTGTTCGAAAATTACTAGTTTCTGTTAAGACAACAACCTGAAATTTATTGTAATAGCATCAGCAAATCTGACCAGGTCTGAAAAAAAGGGCCCATATCATGCTTCATTGCTCATTTGAAGTAAAGGAGTTTAAGGTAATATGTAAGCATTAAAGTTAAATCAAAATGTGTTATCCACTCACCAGTTATATATAAATTAAACTGGAAGAACAGCTCACATTGAAATCATTTTTGTGATGTCACAAAACCAAGCATTACCATGCATTCACCTACTCAAACTTCAGCAGTTAATCCCACCAGCAAAATAAAAGGTTGTCAGTCAGAACAGAGACTGTTTATGTATGTCCAAAAAGCACAGTAACAAAAAAGTCTTTAATTCTCAGAGAAAAAGAGTGGTTGTTAAAATTTAATATGTATTTGGTATATAGTTTCTCACAAAAATCCGAAGGGGGCCTCAGGGATTAAAAGTTCAATAAATCTATGGGACAGTTTCTCTGAATTGACCCTTTACATGACATATAATAGAGCAGCTAGAAGCAGTAAAGCTTTGCTATAGAGTTGTGTTCTTTAACCTGCCCTATTACAGGCCTTTAGACTCTGCTGAAATGTGAGGAGGGGCAGACAATTAAGTCGAGGCTTAACCTGTCAATTACTGCCCTTCAGCCCATCACATCACAGCTCAGTTCCGCCTCCTCTTTAACTCCTCCTGTGATATAGCGCTGGCAGCTCCGACGGCTGAATGACAGCAGGCCTGATCCAAGCACTCAAAGGCATCCTAAGCTCAGACAAGGCAGCCAGGGTGGACACGTGAGAGCTGGCGGTATGGACAGGGGGCCCGAAGGGGTGGAAAAGGGTCAGCAATTTGGAGGTGTTTTTAGCCTAATTAAGGTGGTAGGTGAGAGCAGGCCTGCCCTAAATGTCCTAACTATTGTCTTTCAGTAAAGTAATTTAGAATTTAATCTCCACTGCAGCCACTGGCTGGTTAAGTGTCTCATTCAGCCAGGCAGGAGGTAGAGTTAGTCAGGCTATATGACACAGAAAGACGAGGCTCATGGAAAGAAGAGCTTGAGCTCCGGCTGTATTTTCTATTACTTGCTCCATTCCCAAAAAACCCTTTGGATTCCACACAGTTCTGTTAACCATCAGCAATTATCTCCCTGTCAAAGCTAAAAGTAACAAATTTCCCCATATCCAGCCAGGCAGCAGCTTCAGCCGGACACAAGCATCATCTGACACAAACTAAATCACTGTGCCAGCCAGCACTTCTGACAGACAAATGCACTACCTTGGAAAACCTGGGCCTATCACTCTCAGCAGCACGGAGAAGAAATGGATGAGCTTCTCCCTGTTGACCTTACTTTTCTTTTCTTTTTTTCCTGTCTCTCCTTCCTCTTTCCCCCTCTCAAAAGAGATTAAATGCACCTGGTTCCGTAAGCACTGAGCTATTCCAAAATATGAGTGTTATTAATGACCTCTAGAGCATGCTGTTTAATCTTATGCCAAGAGAAAGCCATCGTATTACCTCACCAGCCTCTTCCTATCCCAGATGGACACAGGAAACAGGAAGCACATTGCAGCCACTGGCCTACTAGCAACCGATATGCATTGTGTTTTCTCTTCATAGGTAGAGGTAGCATGCCCACCGTTGGAAAACTGTTTATGAAGGGATCCTTTATGTGGGTTATGTATTCTATGTGTTCTTTATGTGGGTTACAAACTAAAAGGTAAGGCTCATTAGATACATCTAGAACTTTGAGAGGGGGTGTGAAGAAAATCGTATCCCTTGCCAATGTGTGGTCTCACCAAAGATCTAAAGTCTATGACTGATTTATTTCCATTCAAACCTAACATTTACACACTACCTTGCCTTGGATGTATTAAATTTACCAGATGCTATGGAAAAAGTCATTAGAAAACTGACAGAAGTTTACAAAATCTTTCCCAAAATCACAGCATAAAACAAGAGAAAGGGCTTTCCATTGTGCAAAAATAAAAAAAAAGCCAAAATAATTATAGATGAAGTTCAAATCAAACCCGTCTTTGCCTGTTGGGTCTCTTGAACCCTTCTTGCCCCGTGATATATTTTCTATCAACCAAGCATAAACCAATTTTGTTACAGAAATATTGTCTGCATAGAAGATATGAATGAAACATCTTTCCCATTTGTGAAGACTTTGGTTTCCAAAAGATCAATTGAACTATACAAATGTAATGTAAGTGCTTTTCACTCTTGCCCACTCTTTGCTGTAGAATGTTATGCAGGGTGGTACCTTTAGGCGGTGCAGTTTGAGTATTTGAGGTCTGCAGTGTAAGGTTAACCTGTGTAGCACATGTCTAAAAGGTCTGAGGATAATTCTGCCGGACAGACAGGTGGGGAGGAGAGGACCAGGTGACTGCGACTGAAACAGACGTGACCTTTTCCATTTGTCAAACATACTCAGGCTACATTTCTACCGCACGTCACCGGAACTTTCTAAATTACTCCTCAAACCGTTCCCCTCATGAAATCCGCACATGCTGCTCAGTGAAGGAGAGAGGGCTACGGTTTCATCTAATGAAAAGCTACATCCCTTCACATTAACATATTCATCGCCGAGCAGGACGCAGGCTGTCACTGACGGCCAACACCAGCGCTGGCTTTGGAGGCAGGGAGCACTTCCTGCCACCAGCTTGTCAAACCAGATAGGAAATCTGCAACGATAAGCTGTCTGACTTCATCACACACACGCAGACGCTGGCACGCTGCTAACAAAGACTGAAAGGCAGTTTCAAAGCAAAAGGTTAAATCTAATGTGTTGCTTTTTGGACAGGATTGTGCTGTTTCCAGAAGTGCCTATATATGTGCAGCCTTTGTATGGAAAAGGCTTAGACTGAGGACAGTGGCCTGGTGTTAATGGGCACTTCGGGGACCTGAAGAGCAAGTTATAGAAAATGACAGCATAATAAGGGATGACAGATGTCGTTCACGTTCACTCACAGCTAAACATAGTAGCTTTCAAACCACGGAAATAAAACTTCCCTGTCATTCCTGGCCCGTCAAACCTCGGACCACCGTCCGCTGACCTTCAGTGTTGTTTGCTATGCGGAAGGCCAGGCTCAGCTGTTGTAGACAAGCCAAAGCAGCGGGAGAACACACAGGATGAGCTGAGGGTGAGGGCCCCACGCCGTGGCGCTAGTTTGACTAAAGTAATTGGAGCCACACAGCCAGCGACAGCTCTCTCACCCTGCAACAGCCCCTAGGCAGGATCAATATTTGTTGGGATTGCACCTTGTTCCAACAATGCCAGATTTACAGCGGCTGCTTGGATTTACACTTTGTCTTCCAGCGCAACTCATCAGTGCAACCCAATTACTAACCCTAGACAGACAGCATTAACATGGGGGCCCTGCTGCAGCTTTATTGCTCTTCATCCCCCCTCCCTACCCCACCCTAACCTCGTCTAATTCCGGCCTGTTCAGGCACTGCCACCATAACGGATACTACGCTTAAAATGTGCTCGCAGGAATAAATTCTCAGTCTTTCATTACTCCTACCTTGATTTACTTCATATCATCTCCCTGCTATAGACAAAGATAACACGTTGTAAATTACCCCTATCCAGTCTGCTTGTTTCACTGCAAGGGTGGGGGGAAGGCAGGGGGGAACTCGAGGGTGGGGGGGGAAGGGACCCCATCGTCCTCTCTTTTCCATGCTCTCCTCTGCCCTCCTCTTCTTGTCTGCTCAATGTCACTTCTCCACAGGTGCCAAAAGCAGCACCATTGACAAGGCTATGAGAGATGGCTTTGCTACTTTGTCACCATGCTGTTAGGTTCTATCTATTTGACAGAAGGGAACATGTTATAACTCCTCTTACTAAAGAAAAGCTGACTCTCTGCACAGATGTTAAACGCTCATAGAGTTTTAATCACTGAAACAACACTTTCCGCGTTCAGTTGTCGCTGATGTTTGAATGGGTCAAAAGTGTTGCACATAGCTGGTGTGATAAACACCATGATTCAAGAGTGTGCAATGCAATGACAGCGTAACATGTGAGCTTTGATTTGTTTTGATCACTCAGTGCCATTTTGCGGCCCGGGGCAGTCGTCACCATGCTGAGATTAATATAGGGTCCTGTGCTGTCAGTCTGGTGTGACTTTAGGAGTGAGATGCTAGCAGCATGGCTTCTCTTTAACACACACACTCACAGCCAAGTGCCATATTTCATACCCACCGCCTCCAAAGTCTGTCAATCAACTCGCATGATGGAGCGCTGCAGCATCGACCTTGAAAACGCACCATCAGCTGCCAAGACTAATATTCTTTACATATAACCCCACCCTCTCTCTAGGCTACATTGACTAAGTGTATACTAAGTGTAAGCATGCATGCTGAGGTTCACCATGCAGAACACAGCATATCATTCTCCTTTTGTACATTAGTCACTGGCCTAAAGCATGTGGCTATGGGTCACATTAAATAACCATACAGATGATTTAATGTAATTCGTTTATATAGTCAGCTTTCCTGCTGTGCTATGCCGCATTTGTCTGTGTAAACAGTCCCTGAAAGCAGTCGTCTGGTGGGCCGTGCGATCCCCCCTTTGCCTGCTGTGCAATTTCCTGCACCTTCCATTCTATTTCAGTGGCTGATAACTAAGAACATTAGTTTTATGCCACTTGCCAGGCTAAAATGAAAAGAGAGCTAACTTTAATGACACTGCAATTAATCGCCCCAATAGACAGACAGCTAAAAGACAAGATATTGACTTCATTAAGGATAATGTATTATGTCATTAAGTCAGCAGGGTCACCTTGTGTATCATAGACGCCGGGCTAATATATTGGCATTTTCCTCAAATAAGATAAATTCTGATATGAGTGATAAAGCTGATTAGAAAATGCCTCATCCAGTGAGGCGATGTTTCCCTGGCGTCTGCTGCTGCTACTGCTGCTGCTGCTGCTGCTGCAGTCCTCCAGCAAGAACACACAGGCCATTACCGATCCGAGCTTATCACACAGCCACATTGATTTGCACAAGCAATTTAATCATTATTGTTTCACTCCAATCTACAAAGAGAAATGTTTCTCCTTCAATGACTGTGCTGAATGCAAAATAAATGGACATCCAACGGGCACTTTCTCTTCTGCTGGCTAATATTTTAGAACTACTCAATAGGATATATATATATAAATGTGTGTGTGTGTGTGAGCTGATCTTAACAGTAATAAAAACTATTAAAGGAAACTAACGTATTTTTAAAAGCACTACAACCACTACAACAAAACCACCAACTGCCATTAAAAGCAAAATAGTATAGTTTAACTTTTTTTTTTTTTTTTTTTAACATTATTTAATATACTGTAAGCCAGAAATGGTCCAAAATTACTTGGAATAAAATCTTGTTACTTAATGTAAACTAAAGTGAAAAATATATATTTTATGCTACGTTACAAGAGATTTTGGCCAGATTTTCTCACAGCAGCAAAGATGAAGACAGGCCTGTCTCTATGGGTGGGCTTGAGGTGGTCATGCCTACCCAGTCTGACTGCTAGGCCCACCCAAAAACTGGCTGGCATACAAAAAACATAAAAAATAGTATGTCTCTTGATTCTAATCAATAGTTATTTGGCAGAAGCAGGTGACAGGACTTTTCACACCAAACTGAATTTGAGGCATGAAACTTTTGCCTTGAGCACAAGAGTTCAAACAGAACAGAAACATTCCAGACAGTCTTACTCATTTCTACCATCACTGGTATAAAATAAAATCTGCCCATGGTAGCGCTAAACATTTTTCCTGAGCTGCAAGAACATGTTTAAAACTTACGAGAAGCAGCTACACAATGGTTAGAAAAGTGTTTTTAACCTACCTAGAATGAACACTTTACAAAGCTGAAAGAAGCAAAGATAAACATAGACTGAAGTATTCAGGAGTGGAAGCAATATTATGGTTAGTGTCAGTGTTATTAAAATCCTTCAGACAGTGCTTTTACAAAAACATCTTAGTGTGAACACAGTCTAACCTTTCCATACTGGAACAATCTTGATGGAGAAACTACAAAAATGTAATGTATGCATGTACAATCACAATCTAATTGGAAATTGACAACTGAAAACAAGAAACAAAAAAAAAAAAACGTCTACGTGACTGAAAGATGCCCACACCCCGTTCAGCAGAGATTTATAACCATCCATAGAGATTCTAATGCCCATCTTACATTTGGTTCTCACGGTTCTAGATATACACCCATCACAGATACTGAGCACACATTTCCTAGATATTACAATAAACAGACTGGACCTATTTGGGATCAATCATTGGATTAATCTCTCTTTCTCTCTCTCTATCTCTCTCTCTCTCTCTCTCTCAGAAGTCTTGAAGAGAGAGGGACGTAAAGCACCCTATCCCTATGACCTTGGACTTCCTTTTTTGGGCTGGAAGTATTGACATTTTCTCCCTCCATCCTGTGGCCCTTCCACTCGTTTGTCATGATTATTGCTGAATTCTCAGCTGTCATTTGTGGCTATAGATCAATGACTGTCCACTCCCCCTGTGTCATATTGGCAGGGCAAACAGCCTTCCTCTTCTAAATGAGGCCTGCTCTCTCTCTCTCTCTCTCTCTCTCTCTCTCTCTCTCTCTCTCTCTCTCTCTCTCTCTCCACCTCCCCCCCTCCTTCTCTCTCTCTCTCTCTTTCTCTCCCCCTCCCTCCTTCTCTCTCTCTCTCTCTCTCTCTCCATCCATTAGAGCTGCCTGGCTCCTGCGAGCACTCCCTCCTTTGTTAGGGCAGTCCATACATCACAGCACCAATCAGAAGTGGACTCACTTTCCCTGCCAGCACTCTCCGCGTGTCAGAGAGCACCCTGTTCTATTATTATTTCATAAAATGTGATGAGAAACCTTGATCCACGCATACTTTCTCATTACAATCGTGTTATTATAGCTTAGTGCAGAGATGCTGGCAAGTGCTTGCTCACTATGTGTACATCTGCATGCCAGCCTTATGTGTGATGATCAGTTCTTCCCTGTCATTAGAATCACTCTTCCCTTTCACGCAGATATCACCTTGTCAGCGCACTTGAAAACTCCATAGCCAAGATACGAACATGACAGCTTTAAGACGGCCTCGTAATATTCTCATTAGGATCACAATTTTAGCTTCCATAGCAAATGCTCTTTAAGTATGCTCTAGTGGCAGTGACACAGTAAAAAGTTCATGACTGTACATATCATTATATTATCATCCGTAATGATAAGTTCTCCGAATAACTAATTTCATGATGTGAATGCTTAGTGGCCCTTTAAATCTCGCGGTTTATATTTGTGGAAAATTAGACTATAATTTAACTTTCAAAGAAACTACAGAGGACTTTAATTATCTTTTTAATGGAGAATAAATTATGGCAGGCCTAATTGCTTATGAATGTGAGGACACAGATCATGGATTTTGATCTATCACACATAAGGCGGGCCGAGAAAATGAGAAGATCTGTTTTCACTGATGTTCAGAAAGGGGGAAATACTCTCAAATTCATTCACGTTCCAATCTCAGCTTTTTCACATATAAGAAAAAATGACAGCGCTGTCTGTTTTAGGTAGGCTTGTATTTTCTTCCTCACTATTGATTTGTGCAATGAGTCTGAGGTGCAATGAATCTGAGCATGACACTCAAGTACCACCATCCTTTTATGTGTTGAGTTACATACCGAGAGCACGCATCACACTGAGTTTACAGCCACTGCTATACTGTATAAACCCACTAGCATGTAGCAGTTTACTGACTGATTCAAATGCACAATGAACCTCCTTTAAAGGGCTTTTTAGGCTGCTGCCTGCAAACATTTGTTAAAATCCTAAACATTTCACATAAATATATAGCATTCTCAGCCAACCTTCAAAACAATGCTGACCCTCACCACTGCATAATCAAAATGGGTACTTAAGGAAGTCAAAGTAACAATGTACTTTCCTTATCAAATAAATGTATTTAAACTAAAAGCTGCTTTGCCATATCTCATTCTGAGAAATTAAAACGTATGACAATAGAAAATGTGTTTTGTTTTATTGACATCAAAACAAAGAGAAAAGTGTCAGAAGTACAAATATGTCAATACACAATGTCAACTGAGTGTAAATGTAACCGATTACATAACTATATCATTATATATATATCTGTATTTGTAATTGATTACATTTAAATGATGATAGTAATAACCCGCAGACTTATGGGGTTAATAACAGACTGTAAGTAGCCACATACTAAAACCTGACAGCCAGATATTGCTAGCATGGGATGACCTGTAAGTTCTCAATCTAGGCCTCAAGTCGAAACTCACAGGGGTAGAGGGATGTGGATTGCCAATGGATACCATATGGATCAGTTTTAGAATTACTGCCCTAGACACTGCTTTGAATGTGCAAAATTTTCAGTCCATAATAAAGAGTACAAACCTAACAGTAAAGCTAAAGTCTGCTGGACCACAGAGCATGTTCTATACAGGTACAACTAGCACATCAGCCCTTCAGCAGCAGCACATTGATGAATTAAACTAGAGTGCCTTTCACCCAAGGTCAAGGCTATGCAGACAAGCATTATTGAATTTATTCCACCAATTCATGTAAATGCCTTTGGAACCTGGCCTGTATAATTGTAAACCTGTCCCATCTTTGTAATGAGCCTTCAAGAGAGATCAGAAAATACAAAACGACACTCATATGTGTCCTCATATATTCTGCTTTCATTACTCCACATGGACACTGAGGAGGAGGAGGAGGAGGAGGAGCAAGAGGAGGAGTAGAAAGAGAAGGACGAGGATGAAGAAAAACTGTCCATTGCATCAACGAGTCTTCATCGTCCACCGAAAACCACACTGAGAACGGCCAACCTGATGACTCTGATCACCATGGCAGGAGAAAGACTGGACGGCAGGCAGCGGACCCCACTGTGTCCTACACACTTGCTTTTATTCTTGACATACTCACTCAAACACCCCACTATTTCGTTCACTGACACAGGTACACACTCCATGCTGTGGTGTTTCCTGTTTTTTTTTTTGCCATCTCTACCTTTTCCCGCCGTTTTTCTTCTCCGTGTTTCGGCTTGGCTGAGCAGCGCTGACAGGCGGATTCCTTTGCTTTTCGCCGTATTAAAGCCACTTTCCCGCCCTGACAGCCTGTTCTATTCTGCCACCTTATAGCTTGGGCTTCACACTTCTCTGGGCAGCCACTGCTTCTTGACAGACCACTGTCACTTCCCATCATCCTCTCTGTATATCCCGCACTCCCCCCTCCTCAGCACGCAGCCCCACTTTCCAACCAGTGCAATTATTTTTTTTGACAAGCCATCCATCAGCCTTAACTTTAAAAGCACTTTCTGCTGATATCCATTGTTAAAGCCCCTAGCCTTTTTTTCTGCTCCCCCCAGAGTGCCTGCATGAGAGAATATGATATCAGACATCCAACCTACCAAACCATGTAAATTCACTTTGTTCTCCGCTATGTTTCCAATTTCACGTCCAATTTTTCGGTACATTATGCGTAGTTGTTGTGCCTAATATGATGTTGTCAAATCCCATTAAAGTTCAGCGCCTCGCATGGCTTTAAAAACAGGTTACAATTTGTATTCCATAAAGTGGGAGAGGAGTGCCGAATGGAAAGTCAAGCCGAATCTTATTAAAATTATCTGTTCGATTGTGACGTCCACGGACGGAGTAATTTGGAAGCATTAGTGGAGACACACATGAATATGTCAGCACACCAAATAACGACAAACCGCAGCGAAGGCACCACATCTCCGTAAGTCAATAAAGCTCTTCGGCTGGTGACACAAATGTGATGATAATCTAAGGAAATGAATAAGGAACTTTCCTGTTTGAGAGGAAATTCTGCTGTGCTATTGAGTCATTTAGTGCACTTCCACTTGGCCTAAATCTTTGTCCTGTGGAGGGAAAGCAGGCCATGCCACCGCAGCGTCCTCCAATCATTCCTGTCTGGTGTGCTCAGCCTGTGTGACTTGCATGTGCATAATGAAGTGTTTACATTATGCCGCCCAAATCACACAGCCTCTCATTTGACCACAGAGTCTCTCTGAGCAATATGCAGCCATGCTCCTAGGAGCTGTCACTTGAAGATGTTCATTCACTGTGCACGCTCTTGCAGTTAAATGCACCCAATATATGTGCTCTAATTTATCCCAGCCACTTGCGATGCTCTGAATTAGGGCACTGGGTGATTGTTAGGATGCAGCTGCTGTTTTGTTTCTATTGGGATAGCATCATTACATTGCACATCTTACACAAGGGGCAAACATGGAAGCCATCACTGTGACGTACACAGTCATATCTCCCCACATTTCTGTTGAAACAATGTGATATGATAACCACAACATGAGGTACTGTGCTCTAAGGCTTGGCAAAATCATCAGCATCACAAAGAGAAATACAATGTGTTTTGTTTACATGAACACAAATGTATGAATGATTTATTTGGCAAAAAAACAGTAACATTAGAATAAATGGAATTTACTACTACAATTTTTATGACAAGTTTTGATGTAATGCATATCAATGCGTTTGTTTAAGCATTGGTCAGCTGGTGGCCTAGTGGTTAGGGCGTTGGCCCTGCAGTGTCACACCCTCAGTGGTGACACTAGCAGTTGGGTTTCGAACCCCCAACCTTCTGATT
>JBBPCZ010000156.1:14322892-14333886 GCA_037974445.1 Brycinus macrolepidotus | reverse complement strand
ATGGACAGCTTCAAGGGAAATCATCAGTGACGCCTACCCAAAAATCCTAATCAAAAATGCCCAAAGTACCACAACACCACTAAAACATCAGTTATGTAACGCCTTTAGGAGAGCCATCCAGAATCATGTCACTTTCGTGGCAGATGTCCAGGGCCCTGATGACAGGCATTATCTGCGAACTGCCTTTTCCGTCGAGTTTAGCCTTGCCACTCGCACAGAACAGCACATCCCCGAGGACGAACATGAAAGGTCTGCGTAAGTGTATATGGACCATGAATATGTTGACTTGAACAAACAATGCATTAGTCATACACATCACCCCTGCAGTTGAGCCTAATAAATCGAGCCAGCGTTTGATCTCCAGCTGGTTATGAATTCAGAGAGTGAATGGCTCAAACAGACATGAGTTAAAATACCAGGACATGCTGTCTGCTATCTCAAGCATGGGAATCAAAGCTTTCTGCTCAGCTCCAGGGAAATCTGAAAATAGTAAATAAGTCATAAATAGGGTCATTACAGTAAAAGGCTGCATCAGAGGCTGTGGGTATCATACGCCCATAGAGAGAGCGGGAGAGTGCTATGGTAACACTGATGAGAACAACGGAGGGGATACTTACTTCCCACACCATAATTACAGGGTATGATACAAGACACAGCACACAGACAGGGTGAATAACACACACTGTTACACCACAGTCATGCTGGAATATGCCGTCTCATCTGGAAACTTTGTTAAGCTGTGTTGTGCTTTCTATTAATCAATTAAAAGTATACTAAAACAGTGTGTAAGTTTGTTCAAGGAAACTTCCAACTGCATCTGCTTCATCTGTTTTGTACTGTCTGTTACATCAAACAATAATTTTGGTGTTCCACTGTACTTACACAAGAACTGAAAATTGTTTGACTGAAAAATTCACTCCTTAATAAAAGCCAATGGGAAGTTGGAAAATTCTGTGAAGGTTGAGAAATTCATAAGAGAATGATGACTAATACTGTTCTTATGAAGAACACTGGAACATATGAAAAAATAATATTCCAGCTACTTTTGCTTTCTGGTATAAATGAGTCAGATAGGAGTTTGTGTATACCTCTACTTCCATCATCACATTGATAACATAATACTACTACTACTACAGATACATCTCTGCAAGAATGAATTATATCGACTTTCAACAAAATTTATTTTTTTGACTGATTAATTCATGAAAGGGTATGGCAGGCCCGAACATCAGTTTATAGGGTTCCAATATTAGTTTTAGTATTTCTGAAGTAATTCCCGTAATTCCCCAATACTCATTCCAAAAATCACCCTTTAAAACAATTTGAAACATTTTAGTTGACTGTCTCATTACAACAAATGTGCTTCCGTTTTAATGAATGTTTCACTTTAAACTGTCTAATAGATGCATAATTTAAGTCTGCTAAAATACAAGTCCTTCTGACTTATCATGTTTATGTGTCAAGTCAATTTTTTTCACTTGCATGTGAGTTCCAGTCAAATCATACTCCCACTTTCTGTAGCATTCGGAACTATATTTCAAATAATAATTCACTGAAATGTGAAGGTCCTAGTAGTTTTAGAGCAGCCCCAGGCACTGTACTAATACCAGCAGAGTATAAACTGTTTAAAAGATAAACAGATCTAGTGTTTCAAGATTCAAGATTTTGTTTATTGTCAACACAACAATATACTCAGTATACAGTGTATTGAAATGCCATTCCACACAGGCCCTCCATGGTGCAATTTACAGAACATGCTTTAAACCTGCTTTAAATTGTTTTAAACTGTTTAATTAGAAGGAGAGTGGAGCAAGTGTGGATTCTGCACTAAGCATTTTTCTTTCTGAATTTTTTTTTTCTGAAAAAAATGATGTGCTCCCATACATGTGATTTTATCTTTGTTCTTCTGGCTTCAATAGCCATGTGGAAAGATGTACAGTTTGTTGGATTGTGAGGTAAAGAGGCCTGTCATAAATGCATGCACAAGTTAGCTATAATTAAGAGGTAAATAATAATATAAAAATCAGAGGTTTCCAGTTCATTTCCTTGTGCAATAAAAATGTGATAACTGACCAGATGCAGCAGGTTAGGTTGAAAAACATACTGAAAAGCGAGCATTCCTCATAAATCTTTTCTGTGTGTCAAATGCATTGTATAGGTATAATACTGTAGATGCCTGCTTCTGAGAGATACAATGTGAGACTGCTGTCTCTGTGTAAACCACCATGCAATCCTGCTTCCAAAATGGGTGACCTTTTTCCTGAAATCTACAGGAAGAGTATTTTGTTCACAATAAGCCACTCATGACTGCGGCTGTTTGGGAAGTGTGGGGATGGTGGCAGTGAGCTAAGCTTATTTAACATGTGTCTTTGTAAAACTATCCGTCCAGCAAACAGCTGTGGCACCTCAGCTGGGCCATGAGGAATAAATCATAACTCGGAAGACAAAACAGACGCAGTGTGAAGCCCGGCCCAAAGCTAAAACTCTTGACAAGCATAAACGAGGAGCAGCTATTTATCCATGTGTCTAACCTCCACCCCCCAATACACACACCTCAGCAGCCCACAGGTCCCTGGTCCACCCCTGAAGTCTTGAAGGAGGTCAAATGACGTCATGTAGTAATTTATTACTCCATGCATCTCACTCCAAAAGCTTGCTGGGACTGGACGAGGGGAAGGAAAACAAAGAGAGGTGTTTATTATTCCCGTTTCACATTGTGAAGTGATCCGGTTTGATCATCGAGATTCCAGGTTTGTTCTACACGTCATCAGAGCTATCAGTCTTCCAGCCACAGCGCTGTGTACACAGCAATGAAACATTATGAAGTGTATTACAGTAGGCATGTGTCTACAAGGGAGGCCCCGGACCCCACACGTGATATGACACCATCAAACAGCAGAGGAAAATGTGATACAACCGCAGAGACTGGGAATTCAAACGCCTAGATCTACAGAGCAATACAAGAGGTGACAAGGTGCTCCAAAACTATGTAAGTACAAAGTCACAGGAAGGTAGAGTATGTCAAGTCCAGCTGAATGCAATAGAGGCCCGCCTGGTCACCTTGACTTTGTCTAGTCTATATGTGTGTAATGAGGGAAGAGGTCATCCAGTGGAAATTCACAGAGATTCAAGCTCAACTTCAAGCAAACCTTTCAGAGCAGTGCAGACAATACTGTCCTTTCGAGGGTCAGTTCAATACTGCCAGCCGTCCCTCCAAATTTATATCCTTGGTCAGACTTGGCAATATGTCAAAATGTTATTGTCATTGTGAAAATGTACTTTTTGGAATATGATACTAAATTGCTGAATAATGTATTATAAAAACAACAGATTTAGAACAATTATCGAGAGCCTGTAAGCATCAAAAATGTGTATACTGTATCCTACAATGTAACAGGTAGATGTCCATCCATCATGCTATTATTCTTTTTTTTTTTTGTTAGATTTGTTAGATTTCCGTTTTAAAAACTCTTTAAATTCTATTTTGTATTCTAGTCTATATATTTTTATAAACCTTAAAAGAAAGTATATACTTTTTAGGGCCCTTCATACTTTTCCAACCCATTAATTTCCATATCTTGTCTTTTTTTCACATGGGATCACTGATTTTTAACAAAACAGTAGAAAATCCACTGATTGTGATTAAAAGTACAAACATAACATGTTTTAATGACTTTCCTTTAAATATTTTTACATTTAGTTGCTGGAATTGAGTAGGTTAAACGAAGTACAGCCATTTTGCTGGTACCTTTAGTCCATTCTTATTTCTTTGTAAACCTCTGAAAAACCAAATATCACAATGCATACAGTGCAGCATGGACATGCTTTCAAGTGCTATGATGTTATATTTTTCCTCACTTTTGAATCTTAGTCAATATACATCTAACACAGCAGTCCATTCTCTCCATCTGCTGTATTCTGTGTTTTCGGTGTAACCTCATGCATGGTGTATGTGCCAGCTCTTTTACTATCTATCTAATAGGCTTTGTTTGCTTATACTGTCCTACTGTGCCTACTAGAAAAATATGCCAAGTTGCACTGCCTATTAGGAAACAAGTGCAGAACATGTCTTTTTATGACTCATTATTAGGTGTAAAGTGGTTTTCAGAGGATAGACTATGGCACCAAAATCTCCAGCTTACACATAGACTGAGACATAGGCTATAGCAAATTCATTGACTGCAGCAACAAATGCAGTTTCAAAGTGAAACATGGAGGTGGAGTTGTTTATTAATTTGCATGTGGTACCATGTGATGCAAACGATAAAAGATTGAGAACCGCATTACTCCAATTTTGCTTGGCCAGTGTAACAACAAAGTTCACATGCACATGCGCACCAAATCAGATTTAAGGCAACCCAGGGGCTACAAGTGCAAGACCGTTACGTGGGGCATTTATAATTCATGTGTATTTGATGTAGTGATATGTATAAACTTCACAAGAATTTTAATGGGGCTGAAGCAAAAAAAAAACCTTTTAGATGGTTGTTTTCCCTTTTCACAGAATTATTTCGGAAGCTAAAGGAAAAACTTTTGGAGCCTTCAGTTCTGCAATGGAAAAAGGAAGGAAAAAAAGGGGGGAAAGTAATTTCATCTTTTTCTTTCAATGCCTTATTGATCTTGGTTCTGGGATCTTATAGGGGCTATTAAATAGCTCTGCTAGTAGCTGCTCTGTTATGTCCAATACATTCAACAAGGGAAAGCATTTTCATTGATCAACATCTGTGCAAAGCTTATAGATAAAGATTGATAATAGACTTCCACAAATCCCAATAACAATTAGAGCTTAATGAAAAACTGTTACAGTATAAGAACACTATTACCTAACACTTTTAATATTGTACTGGATAAATGCTTTGCCATTTTAAGGCCTTGTAAAATATGAAGATAAAATACATTATCCAAGAAATATACTAATCTTTTACAGAGGGAATTGTGTTTATGTGGGTTTCATGGGTTACTGGAAAGCAGTAACCTTCCATCATCGTTTTTCCTTAAGGAAAGAAATGAAAATAAATGGATGCTAAACACTTAGCACAATGGGGGCCAGCCTGTTTTCAACATCTGTCAATACTGTGGGTACAAGCAATAGAAATAATTGCAGAAACTGGAGCCTGGGTGCTTATTTGTCTCCCTATTAGGAAATCTCCCTCCTTTTCATTCAGTGTACACTGTGTGCTGGCAATGCCCACACTGCAGCCTTATTTGAATCAACTCTCTGTCAGGTCTAATCAGAGAGTGGGAAGAAGGAGATGGACTAAGCAGCTCAGACAGACGGAGGCCAAGATGGAGGGAGGAGGACATGTGATAAGAAAGGAGACAAGTCCGTTCACTCTGTCTCTGTCTACATCCTTTAAAGAAGTACAACACACTCTACAATCCTGCAGCAGATGGGACTATATCAAAACAGGCCCATGTCAGTGTCTTTCACCGAAAGCAACATTACTCACTTCAGTGAACTGCTCATTGCTCATTTTTTGCAAAATAAATCATTAAATATTTGAGCAAGATTAAAATTTTATATGCAAGTTATCCCACATCTCTGCTTCACATAAAAATGTGCATGTTGTTTCTATCCCCTATCGTTTGTGAACAATTATCTGACACAAGTGGAAATGTTACAAGAGGGGGGTAAGCTAGCTGTACTTTTCACTAAAACAGCTAGAAAAAAAAATAATTTTCTGTTGTTGGTTTTAATCAGTTTGTCTTGTTTATGTTTCTTGATTAATGCTTTTAAGTGAGTGAAAGTAAGTCAGTTGTGTCAGAGTTGTCAGATTTACTTCATAAGTGTGCGTTTGGACATTGCAGTCTTTCCAGTTACGTATACATAACTTAAGCCTATTGTGTTGCTTCTTCTGCTTTCATTAGGTGAACAGAACCATATTAAATTAAATGTTGCAGGTATAATCAGTCTGGTTAATTAGAAAGTACTCAACTCTCTTCTGTGTGATTTCCATTAAGGTATTGTGTACATTTTACTCAGTCAAACATATTAGAAGCATAATAGTACAAAACGTGGTTGAGATTTTATCACTAATGTAACATAATGAAATTCAATGAATTTAAGAAAAGAAAAAAGGGCTAAACTTTAACTAAACTTTAATGTAACTAAATTTGAATTATAACATTGTAACTTACAGTTGTTTCTTATTATTTCAAAATACTCAGGAAAGTACAGGTCAGAAGTTTACTTTAGAAAGCACATTTTACTGAATGACTATTTCCTAACAGCATTAGATTGTGCCCCATACTTACATATATATTATGGACAATATCAGTGACTGTCAGACTTTAAAGAATGCCATGCAGCTTTACTATAAATGACCCAAAATAATAGAGCAACATAAAACAGCCTAAACACTGGGAAGGAATAACAAAAATAATGCTATGCAGGTAACAAAAACCTAACCTTCACTTCACATTTTCTGTCATTAACATCTTCCATTTCTTATTTGTCACTTTTTTTCCCTAAACTCTCAGTAATTCTTCACCCATCACACCTATTTTCTACTCTGTCTCACTGACAGGGGCTTTGATAGCTTACACCCCTCAGGTGTCAATCAGCTCTGACGGACAGGCTGACCCTGCCCCCCAGGGGAGGGCCTGACAGGCTAACAGCACTCTGACAGTCATCTCAAAGGCAATGGCTCTGTATTATCCTTTATATTATCTCCTGTGCTCTCCTCACGATAAAGTGCAGGCTCCAGAGGAACACTAGAACCATAGCTCAGAAATACTGCAGTCTCTGATTATGCCATGTGGGATGAAAGGCATATTTCATCCTGATGGTACTCCCATTTTTCACAATACACTTTCCATTCATTACAGCTCACCATGGAGCTGCCTGGATTGGGAAAGACTGCTTAGAAGTGAATTTGTCTGTCCCTACTATTGGATTAACTATTTGTCTGGTAATACACTGATCAGCCACAACATTAAAATCACTGACAGTTGAAGTGAATAACATTGATTATGTAATTACAGAGGCACCTGTCAAGTGGTGGGATATATGGTGGGATATATTAGACAGCAAGTGAACAGTTCTTGAAGTTGATGTGCTGCAAGCAGGAAAAATAAGCAACTAAACAGATCTAAGCAACTTTGGCAAGCGACATCTGGTTTGATGAATCATTATCATTATTATCATTACACTACCTTTACATTAGGAGGACATTTAAGTGCATGTGTGTCAGCTACCTGTGGAAGAGGTGGCACCAGGATGTGCTACGGGAAGAAAGCAGGCTGGCGAAGTCAGTGTGATGCTCTGGGCAATGTTCTGCTGGGAAACCTTGGGCCCTGGCATTCAGACCAAGTACACCCCTTCATTGTAACTTTATTCCCTAATGGCAGTGGCCTCTTTCAGCAGGATAATGTACTCTGGCACACTGCAAAAACTGTTCAGAAATGGTTTCAAATTAAGACAAAAAAGTTCAAGGGGTTGTCTTGGCCTCCAAATTCTCCAGTTATCTATCAATCAAGCATCTGTGGCATGTGCTTGACAAGCTAGTCTGATTCATGGAGTCCCCACCTTGCAACTTACAGGACTTAAAAGATCTGGTGATAACGTCTTGGTGCCAGATATCACAACACACCTTCAGAAGTCTTGTGGAATTCAGGCCTCGATGAGTCTGAGCTGATTTGGCGGCACAAGTGGGATCTAAACAACATTAAGCAGTTGGTTTTAATGTTATGGCTGATCATTTTACATTTTTTCTTTTTTTTTTGGAAAGGCAAAGAGATTCTTTTCACAACAGGAAGGACATTGATAAGACATTAGGGATTTGTTTATTTTGATCGAAAGCCATTGCATAGCTGGGTGTGACCACAACTATGTTTCTGGGCAAAATCACAACCTGTCAGAAAGCCATGCATTATGGGGCCCTAAACAGAGATCTATTTATAAATGAGACATTGTATTGTGAAATTCAGTCCTGCCATGTAACTTGCCTTTACCTCAGCGTCCATAAACAGCACTTTTTCCCGCATAAATCCTTTCCAAAGCATTTGCTGTGTTGAAATGTGGTATGACATATTAAATAGGTTATAACCCAATGTATTTTAATGCTTTGGCATTTTTAATAATCCTGTCCCCATCATTAGTGAAGTTAAAAGGTCACACAACACAAGATGAAATATGCTCGAAGCATGATCCAAAACAAAAATTAGAAAAGGAAGACATGAAAAAGGAAAAAGTAAGGGGATGCTCCTAGAATTTTGGTTTCTGACAGCAGAATAATTTAAAAATTGGAGTAAAGCAATTCCTCCCCATAGGGATTCGCTCTTCGGCATTAGCCTTGCTGACAGCACTAACCCAGTCAAAACCACATTTCTTCATCCTCATGTTGATTAATGAAGCTGGAGCACTGATGATTTTCACATGATGTAGTGAGCGTTGTACAGGCCAGCCAAGAGGAGGCTGTTATTCTGGGCCCTGTTGAACTTGACATCCCACCAGAGCAAGCCCACAAAAGCTGCCTTTTTCACAGCGCAGACAGAAGCCTGTGAGCACAGCTCTCAGCCTGTGTGGAAACAGAGTTGAAGGGTCATGTAAACTCACAGGCAAGGCAAAGGCTTGGAAGAGAAAAGGCGCAATAATCAGCTCCTCAACCCGGGGCCTTGTTTGCTCAGAGAGTTTGGCTGGCATGGCAAACACCTCTGTGTCCACCCCCTCTCACGGCTCGTTCCTTTTACTGACAGAGCAGAAAAGAAGAGGGGGGAGAAAACGGGTCTTTAACACCATGACACTCTATTCAGCTGGGCCAAATCAGGGCTGCATCATGAAGCACCTCACTTGCAGGGCCGGAGGGTGGCAATGGCACTTACAAGATCACTGCTGCACGCATGAGCCAAATTTTGTAACAAACAAGTGTAAGATCACGTCCATATTTCAGGATCCACCACTTACACTCTATTCTAGGGATGAACAATACATACATTTTGAAAAATAAAGTATTGTGATTTTTGTACCATAATACAATACATTTTAAATGCAGAAATATAAAAGGTTTAATTGTATTACATTATTTCTCTTATTGTCCGATTATGGAAGTTCTCCAGGCTCTATTTATTACCCTTAGTATTTAACAGGCAAATTTTGTAATTGTGCTTATAAGACTGACGCATTCTGATTGGCTGCCGTATCCAGTTTAAGCTGAAACACTCCTTGTCATGTCAATGTAAATGGGTAGGGCTAAACAGCTGTAGGCCAAAAAGGCAGATACAGTGGTACCCCGCATAACGAACGCAATCCGTTCCAGCACCGCGTTCGTTATGCGGGGAGTTTGTTGTGCGAAACACAATTTCCCGTAGACTTCTAGGGGGGGTGGGGGGAGGGTGGAACTAGTAAAACATTCAACAAAGCAGGGAATGATGTAAGGTTTTTTTCATGGGGTTCACACTTCACAGAAACAAGGAAAAAATTTGCAGTTTCACTCGCAAAAAAGGTTGTCCTGCAACGAGAATACCTTCAATTTTAACCACTAGTAAACACAAAGACACCAAAAACACACCAAAACAGGAAAAAAATGACACTAATGGGGAGAAACAACACAACATGATGCTTTGTCTTCATCTGAGACACATCTGGCCGGATTCAGCCATTTTTTTAAAAGTAAAACTCGATTTTCATGTGCGACGTGCAGTTCGTTGTGTGAAATGTGTCCGTTCTGCTAGTCACGCGCGTGTCCGAGGCAGCATTTGTTATGCGGAACGTTCGTTCTGTGAGGCGTTCATTAAGCGGGGTACCACTGTATGTGTAAATGTATTCGTTTTGTGAAATCACAAGGGCGATGAATTCAAAACAAGGCACTTTTGCAGCTTTCCATATGTAAACAGTATAGACCAGGAGATTAATTATAGTTTAAAACTTTACCAGTGTTTTCATGCTACATCAAGCTCTTTTATTTGAAGAAAAAAAAAAAAAGAAAAATTTGGTTTTCCAAGATATGGGCCCTTTAATACGTGTATTGTATTCTATTTAGATCAGATGTCCTAACCTTGAGACAAATAACCGTGTTTCTGCCTTAGGTCTTCTGGATCCTTCCACCTGGCACTAGCGGAGCCACCAATCTTTCAGCCTCCTGTGAGAGCTCTGCGGGGGGTTTAAGAGGATATGCACGCTCTCAGAAGACTGCTCAGAGTTTTGACACAGGAGTAGATGTGAACTCCATTCTATTAACCTCCAGCTATTCCCCAAACACTAGCGGTGTTGGGTTAAATGAACATTTTGGTGGCTTGACCAGGCCTTTGTGGTTTTAGTCTGATAAGCACTGCTCCTCCACATGAAAGAGTGTCAGAATGGACACAGGCATTAATGTGAATTTCTGTGCCAACTGGATCTTGTCTATGGACAATTCCATGATTTTAGCTAAGAATGGCAAAGCAAGATAAAGAAAAATACAGTGTCTCTGCCATGTAATCTGTAATTGTATATTGTGGTTTGAGCTGGAATCCAATAGCTCATAAGGCAAAATTAGTAGACCATTAGCTTTCATTCTTTGTTAGCAACATTAGCATTATTGACTGCACTACTTCTTAAAAGTTAAAAGACTAATTCTATGGAATAATTACTTTTGCTATAAAGTTGAAGGATATTCCACTTAATGTACAGGTTTTGTCCACTCTAAAACATAAAGGTTTCTAAATGATTCTTGACTTGAAAGAATGGTTCAAGTAAATATTTAGATTCAAGATTCAAATATTTTTAAGATTAGGAGTCTTTAATTTAATCTTTAATATGTACAGAACCTTTACATTCCATAAACGTTACAATAAATCCTTACACTTGCACATACTATGTATAAATATGGTTCTTTAAAGACTTACCCAGTGAAAGGTTCAGGGAACTGAAAGTGCTTCCTCTGTGGTATCATTCACAAATAAAAATGTGTAAAACACAATACAGGCCTCTTTTGCATTTAAGTACACACACACACACACACACACACACACACACACACACACACACACACACACACACACACACACACACACAC
>JBBPCZ010000156.1:14303001-14313719 GCA_037974445.1 Brycinus macrolepidotus | reverse complement strand
TGTGGAAGACACGTCTGTGAAACCGAATGAACAGAAAAAAAAGAAAGAAAATATATATATATATATATATATATATATATATATATATTTATTTATTTATACATAGTGCAACACAAAGAACAAAAACAGAAACACCACAAGACTGCACAGATGCACACAGGACAGGACTAAAGAGAGAGTGCAAAAAACACAAGAGTAACAGTACAATAATTTACAGGACAAGACATACAGTGTATGTCAAACATACACTATGTGTCCAAAAATATCAAGAAACCACCTTCTAAATAATGAATTTAGCTACTTTATGGTGTACTCATTGCTGAAAAGGATGTTCAGTTGCACAGCCTCACTTGTACAATCTTCACAGAAATGCACTGCCAATCAAATAGGAAGATTTTAAGCAGCCACACACAAGCTTATGATCAACCTGTACAATGACAAGCATCGGCTAGAGGCATATTAAGCCCCCCAGCTTTGGACTGTGGAAGCCGTGGAACTGCTGTGGAGTGATGGATAGAGCTCTCAACACCTTTGGGAGAGATGGAGTAGCGTTTGTGATCCTGAACTAATCATCCAGCATCAGTACCTGACCTCACCAAAGCTCTTAAAGCTGAATGCAATCAAATCCTCACTGCAATGTTCCAACATGCAATGTAAAGCCCTCCCAGAGGAGTCGAGAGTGGGAGCAATAAAACTGAGAATGTCTACAAACGTCTGGACATTCTGTATAATTTTCACAGGTAAGTTTCATATTAAACACTGTGAAAATCACATTCACATAAAAATGTCCAGACAAAACAATGCACAAAATGTTACACAAAGACACACTCACACACACACACACACACACACACCCACACACGTATTCCTCATGGCATGAAGGGAAATGTCCGCCAATCATTTTGAACAAGAAGGTAGTCATACCATCTTATCAGTGTCAGTCAATGCGCCGAGCAGCCAGTCACTCCCATAATTCCCTGCATGGCTGCTATCAGCCCAGTTTCAGTTCAAAAGCAGCAGCACGGACTGCACATCACACGAAAAAGCACCTTGGGTGATAAAGGTACTTATAACCCTACATATATTTATGGATACCATTAAAAACAAAACCGCCATAAAGAAAATAGCTGACTGTGGAGTAAAAAGCCCGAAGGACCCAATTTCCTCCTGAAGCACCTGATGGACACAGTGACAAGCAGATTGCTTTCCAGCACCAATTTTTGGAGCATGTGAAAAATGGGGCCGCATGCTGGTATGTGGTCCAAGATGACTCATAAATCTTCCTTTATCTCCTCTGTGGTGTTAGCAGAAAAGGATGGGTTGCTTTTTTTCCATCTCATTCACATGTCTATCTGTCTGTTATCCGTGCCCTTGAGCAAAGATTACTGATGCCCTGCCTTTGATATATGACACATCGCACAGTGCAGCTTTTCATCCAGTGAATTAACCTAGAAAAAAAAAATGCAAACCTGACTGCCATCAGCTCCCAGGCTTTTTCACTGCTCTTTTGTGCTCCTGAACCCCCCTCAGCCTACCCCACCCCAACCTAATATTGAGCAGACAGGGCAGAGAGCATTATGGGTACCCAAGTTTGGTGGCAAATTGTTTATCTGACCTCTGCACGTCTCTGCATTTTATAATCTACTATGTGTCGTCCCCGTGTCATCCTCACAACAAATTGAGCCTGTCAGTCCCAGGCTGGCTTTTCTTTCTGTTTTATTTATTTATATATTTATTATTTATTTATTTTCAGGGGGAAAATACAGGAAGGGTGGTGCAATCTAAAGAAAGGCCATAATGCAGTATGAATGTACTGAAATCATGTAATACTGAAAGATAATAGACATCCATTTCATAATTATACTGCACTTAATACTTTTAAAAAATAAATATTATTTAAGACTTTGCATGTCACATACTATTACCATTGTCACATGATTATAGTGGCTAGCCAGACCAATAAGAACCACTCTTAGTATTCATTTACAGAATTAATATCTACCTTTAAGAATGGCTGATATCCTAGAATGCTATTCTTTAAAACGGCACAACGGTGACTGCATATATCTAACACCCACTTCAATTAGACTACTTTTAAGGTAACAAATGGCACTGGACACTTCATTTCATTTAAAGAATGTGCAAAATGATACATTAACCAATTATTAGAATGGCTCGGTACCCCGCATAAGAGAGAAATATTATTTCTCCCCCAGAACATGACTTCATTAACCTACTTCTAATCCCTATTTATATTTAGAGGCTTAAATGAGACTAAACAAATTTCATCTGGTTCGAGCCAACTATATGTGAATTAATACAGTGTATAAGGCAATGCAATGATCTACAAATCATTATCAAATTAAAGACGTCATCATAAATAAGATATTAGGTCACTGGGAAGTGCAGCAACCCATTACCATAATGGAACCGCTCATGATCTATTTCATTAACATGCAGTCTTCAACCCAAATAAATGTATTCTTTGCTCTATGAGAGCCAATCCATTTACAAAACAGAAAATGTTACTATTTTTTTTATTCCTCACTACAATGCATCAGCATGAAGAGGTACTCAGTGGATAATTCTCAGTATGAAGAAACCAAGGTTCAAATATATTTGGAATAGTGTAGTACTGGAAATTCAGATTAAATAATAAAATTATTCTTGATGCTTGATGCAGCATCACTGAAGGGTAATGTTCATAAGGCTATAGAGTTCTTACATGGAAAAAGCATTTCTAAATTCTTGTTGGAAAAATCATTTCTAAATGTTTATGAAGGTTTATCTCAGTTGTCATGAAAGGCGTAGGTAGATGATATGTAGTTTCATTAATGCTCACAAACTCCCAAAGGATTACTAAATAAAAAACTTACTTTAACTGATTTAACTTTTTTCTTTACATCTAAGATGATGCTTTGTCCCACTTCGACTAAACAGGAAACAAAATCTGGGGACAGGCCTGATATATATACACTTGCGCCTGGCTTTATAAAGACTGCACAGTGGACAGTGAACTAACAAGTTATGGCATTGTAGGATGAACTTGTTAACTGGCACCCAAAACACCACCATGGTTAAAATAACAAAACATGTACAATGCTACAAAATGCAATTTTGTGATGGGAATACCATTACGGCACAAAAAAGGCACAGGTAACAAAAAATTTAAGACAATTACCAGAAACTAATGAAACTGCAAAGGGGTGTTGGAAGGCTTAGTATCCCAGAAAAATGTGGTGCAAAAATACTTCACTTTCTTATATTCATGTCCATGTTTTACTGAACTTTAAAGATCAAATGAGCACAGTCAAACTTGTTCACTGAATACATTTTAAGATGAATGGCAATAATTATACAGTTATTATAATGAGCTTAAATGAAAACAAACGGGTTTGTTTCAGACAAGTATTTTTATACGCTAAGGTGGCTGACATTTGAAACATTCTGAAAGTACTCTGAAAGCCCTTTTAACCAATGCCATCATATCCTCCATTATATTCCTAAATAGTGTTTATTTACAGTGTACATGCCTGTGTAACACAGGCCAACACTTCAATCTCTTGGCTTCATAAATAAATAACTTGCATATTCTTCTCATAGTATTTACTGAAAGTCTTAACATTAATAACTAATTCATAGGCCTACAGTTTATGGGGTTAATGGTTATGATTGTTTACGGCATCTGTCATGACTAGTTTAGTGCACAGTAAGGCCACCTTTATGTTTGGGTGCTAAAGAAAAATGAGCTACAGAAAAGTCTGAACTTTCTTTTTATAAGAGACAAACCTGATGACCTCAAAATTTCCAAATTACGATTTGACAGGCCGAGTTACATTAACACTGAGTCTGTAATGTCATATTTCTTGGGTGACAGAGCATTGGACAGCCTGCTGTGAAAGTTTGCAGATATAACCTTTCGTCTGGCCGCCCATCGCTTTCTCAAATCAATTCACCATCAGCGTCTGTACAACTGGCAACTCAACAACTTATTCCATTTGTTATATTGAGCTCCATCTGGCCAGGGTCATTTGCCTTTTTAATTTAGTTGTCTTCTGCTCTCTAATTTGTCTCACATTTACAAATGGTGTCGACCGCTGCACCAAGCTGTAGCCCGTCAGCTGCGGGAAATATATTTTCATACAAATATGCCAGCAGTCTGCAGCCATAAATTTACCGAGCAGCGTTATTAATAGATAGTAACAGATGTTTACTGATTGTTGATTACCAGTCATGTTGACCAGAGAAATCTGTTCATAAATGGTATGGAATTTATTGTGTGCCAGAGCGCAGCTCCCTCTGTCTCTCTCTCCTTGGCAGGACGGAGCGCAGTGCCAACTCTCCATGTCGCGAAACAGCGAGACAAAGTCGCCCAGTTTTCCCTCGGAGGTACAGCAGCATATGTTCTGCTGCTGAGAATGGCACACACATGCAGAGGACAGGGCGCCACAGATTCATGGCACTGCTTATGGCTTATTTGTGTCCTGCTCTTGGAGCGTGAGAGGAAGCAACTGTTTGGCCACTGACACCCCGTACAGCAAAACAAATAGTTGGGGAGTTATGGCACGCCACTTGTCACTCAGCATCAATGACTGCAGGCAGTGCTGCAATTAATCTTTCAGTAAACAGGATGGCAGCTTTTCACTGCTGAGAGGGACTTTTTTGCACGGGTCACGCCCCGCCTCAGACTGTGCCGTACAAGGACATTATCATACACACCGCACACCTACGTGCGAAGTTCACCTGTTCCGTCACTCCGTCACCCCCATTGTCACTTTAAGATGGAAATCATAGCTGTCACATAGCCGACTCATGTGATGACCTTAATCTCAAGTTCTCTCCGACAGGTAATAAATAAGCTCTGCAATACGAGCAACTCTGGCCAAGTTATATTAATGCGGTAAAACGATAGCATGCCGCTAGGGGCCGGGGTCCTTCAGCCAATGATTTGCTGCATTCACAGCTATGAGTTTAACAAGGTACCCCTCATCATTTCAAAGCCGAAGAAGCCCCTTTCTGAGAGGGACAAACATACAAGAAAAAAAACACAATCCACATAAAAAGTCCAAATAGCAGTGTTGAATCAGACAGGCTCTTGAGAGAGTAATCATATCTGTGTACAAAAAGTCTTATTTACAGGCCGAGTGGAGACACAGAGAGGATACCGGACAACAACTTGCAAACACTGACAAGTTATAAAACTTTAAGTGAGCTGTAAATAGCACTGTCATTCCATCCGCAGTGTTATATTACAGGGACACCTTTATCCGGCCCATGCTAAATCTTCATTCTTCCCAAAAAAGGCAGTGAGGGACACAAGAAATAAATTACAAAAACAGACAAGAGCACATTGCCTAGTTAATCAAACGTACAATATGCTTCCGCTGTTTTGTTTGTTTGTTTTTTTTTCTTGGTATTACTTTCCTATCACTGTTAGGTTTATGTCAGGCCCTGGGAACAGTTTGTATCCTCCAATAAATTTTTACAGTTGCTTCACCTGCCTGATATCCTTCAGCCATTTCCTTCAGAAGCTGTCAAACACGCCAACTATAATATATGGCCCTTCCAATGAGAACAGCTGTAGCCATTCTCTCTGCTGCCTCTTGTACCCTGTCCTGCATGAAATAATACATCAAGATTAATTGATTTCCTGTCACTCTCAGAGAAAAGAAAATTAATTTTCATGTATCTTTTCCCCTAACCCAGCATATGAATTTTGTACATGGCAAGTAATTTAAGTTTTTTAATTATTCATGAGAACAAAAAAAACATGATGAAGTGGGCTGCTGATCGCCTCAAGGCCGCCGTTCAGGCCTTGCATCTGCACCCAGACAACAACAGCACACCCTAATGCTTATATTAATATTATATGTATGTACATACATCTTCGTTCAACAGCTATTTTTCTCAGCACGACCTGGGAGTAGAGGTCAGCAGGCAGCAGTCTGACGAATGCAGCTGCTTCAGTTTGGTTGTAGGTAAATGCGCACAGAGTTGAAACTATTTGGGAAAGGAACATAAAATAGTATTCAAAGCAATTTGCTCTAAGTTCTTCTGTTCCTGCTTAAATTTGTGACAATAATGTTGGTATTAATCATCATGTACCAAGACAATCCGCACAGCCAATAAGGCATGACTTAAAGCTTTAATTAAACTGGACCATTGCCACTGGAATCAATTAATATAACTGAAAAAAATGCTAATTTTAAAATTACATTCAAAGTCATGAACAGCAGCAGACCACTGTGAAGAGCACATGTTAAAAAAAGAACACAAAAAAAGTATCTATGCAAATGCAGATCCATGCCAGGTAGATTTCGGAAAGACACAGCATGCAGAAGGATGATTGAGAAGCTCTCAGGAGTGCTAAAGTAAAATACCATTCGCTGCATAAGTGAGCGGTTTGAAAGTGCAGGGCTGAGAGGAGGAGGATGCCATCTCCCTGCTGCCACAGCCCTCAGAAGACCTGTCAACGCGGCCAGCCAGAGATTGATGCGCAAGCCGTGCACTGTTCCTCCGCATTACATGTGACATGACAACCATGATGAATGAGAGCCAATTATATTCAGGAATAGGCTGTTTTTTTCTAATACATTGCCACCAATCACCAGCATGAGGTCTGTTGCAGACAGGGGGGTGCTGCCTTAAGAAAATATGAAAAACTTGAGTTCAGGGACAAGTAACCCGAAGGCTACCTGCAGTCTGCTTGGGTGGTAGAATTAGAAATGCACGGGTGCCGAGGGTAAAGAGATGCATACAGCAAGAACTACAAATTGATAAGCAATACTCAAAGTGCAACGGAAAACTACTTTTGACCCCCCAGTTTTGTCAGGGATTGTGGTTCGCATAAAGCTAATTACAGAGCGTGAGCAGTGTGTATTTTAATCTTCTTAATGTTGTGAGTGTGGGACCAGTTAAATTGGCCTGTCTGGCAAGAGGCTCTAATTACTGTAAGAGAGCCTAATTAGCATTTAGTGGAACACCAAAACAACTGCGGCAAAAATTGCACTAATTCTCCAATAAACAGTGTTCACAGTGTGCAATCAAGCTGCTTTGCAATACAATGAGAATTAATAGCATCACACCACAATGGTAAATCCTACAACTCCTGCTGAGAGCGTTAAATCATTTTTCACTGCACACAGATTGTTCCCATCAACAGCAATTCCCAAGAATCCTAATAAGAATCTCCCTCATTAATATCATACAGTCCAAATTATGTGTAATTTCAAAATATGCTTCAGCAAATAATTAGGCAGATGACCCCAAGGATATGAGTAAAGTGGTTCTGTCATGCTTTAACAAATGAGATCTTTGAATAAGCCTTCAAGAGAGTCTGTCATTTTAAAGCCCTGTTCAATGGCACCATTCTCTGGCATTGCATGTGATAACAAGGCAGGCTTGGTCCACTGTTTGCATATGAAATATCATTCACTCATTTCTTTGTTGTGTTTGTATATCAGAATTAGGCTCAGTGTCAGCTGGTGCTATGCAGAGACATTTGGACCTGATGTGGTTGGAACAAGGAATTGAACAGAGTGGGAACTGATTAGCTGTGGACAGTTGCATTTCAAAATGCTTGACAGCTAGAGCTAAATCCCATCTACTTTAACCACAGCCTCATATTTGTCTCTCCAATATTCCCCTCTAAATAGCACTTAGCATATCCACAATGTTCAGACTGCATTACTGATTTAATTTTGGTAGCAAAACTGTCTGCATGATATGGTCGCCTTGAAATCAAAGCTGCTCAAAAACAGACAGTTCATGGATCCCCTCTTTTGACTGCAGTCTCTCTGGAGCTACACGGCTAACAAGTAATGGGAGCTTTTAAATCCTATTAGCATCAAGCAACTTTTATGCCAAAATTCTCACATATTTGCCTTAAACCACCACAGGTTGTTAGTACCCACAAACAGACCTGCTTATGTAGTTCCTGACACTGACACTGTACTATAAAAACAGCACTTTGCATGGTTAAAACATTTGCAGCAGAAATCTCAGACTGATATTGTATGTATATTTGTCCATTTTCTAAATATAGCAGTCTATCACACAGTGTCATCACATACGTCAATTTGAGATTATTATTACAAATGATTGACATGGTGCTAATTTTATAATTACATAGAAAAACTTTTATAAAATTGAATTAGCTGCTTAAAAACTACATGAAACTAAATTGCACAATGTAAAGTACAATCCTGCAACCCAACTGAAATGCATCCTCAAGCATCATAACTTTGTGGAACAGATTTTACTGGATCCATGGACAAAAAAAATAAATAAAACAGAAGACAATGTATTGGTCAAAAATGAGATCCTACTGATTCTTAGCCTGCTGAAATCATGACACAGGTAATGTTAGCTACATTATTCATTTTCCCTGAAAATTACAACAGAAGAGGAGACTGAGATGGCAAAATGGCAACTTTCATTTTCAAAAAGCTTAACATACACAAAGTGGTCCCATTTTATTTTACATGCAAACAACTGTGTAGTGACATATTAACAATACATGCAGTAGTACAGTTGTACAGTGATTAAACAAATGTATTAATGTCAGTTTTTATTCATTTTTACTCCATAACACAAGTGTATCCTAATGTGAATACGACCAACTGAAGTTGATAAACTTGACTATTTACATAAGCTGTACTACTGAAATCCAGCGGTAACAGCAAAAACATCACCAGCAGTTACACTATTGCACACAGTTATAAGAGACACTAAATATTAAGATTAAAATTTTTTTAAATATATTGTAAAGAACCATAGATACAAAGACAAAATACAGAAATATAGGTATAGAAAAAGAAGAACAGCAATGAGGAAAAATGTACAATGATAAGAATGCTGCAAACATAAATAATATAATATTGATAATAATATAAATAACACATCACAGATTACTTTATACAGCAAGAATAACCCAATGTGTCAGAAAATACAAGCTGCTAATTTGGCAAACTGGTGGAGTAATCAAATTTGGTGGAGTTGCTTCAACTTTAATAGCTTTTGAATTGCTTCATGTAACTGTCAAGTAACACAGAAATTATGCAACTCACAACATGCAACTAGTTGCATAAAGGTTTCACCATTTAAAACCAGTGTAAGATTGCATTAGCTTTTTGGGCAAACAGCCTCATAGCAAGTGCAAAAGAAGTTAACTTCAGACTGATCAGCTGATCAGCTACAAACTGTGGAAATGAGACTCTCCTTGCTCTCTCCCTGAAATGCAAAAGCATTTGCAGAAATTATTACACAGACTATTGAAGTAAACTCATAAACTTTCTTTGCTTCCAAAGCACCTGGCCAACAAACGAAGCATGCACAGAATATCTACAGATAACTCCTACTAATAAAAACATAAATGCTAATTCTTAACACACTTTTAAAACTCAAAAAGGCTCTTTAGGGACAGATCTAGAGAAACCTTTCAGTGACTGGCAACATTATTCCCCAAAAGTTCTCTAAAAAAAAGGGATCTACCCAACACAAAAGGTGTATGCCTGCATAAACACAGTTCGAAAAGTCTGGAGTATTTTGTTGTAGTCTTGTTGTTTGAGGTTTAAGAACTCTAAAGTTCAAAGGAATGCAGTGTGCAGACAGACGTCATCACTGTGTGAAGGTCCGAGGTCATCAAAACCACTAACACTCCTTCTCCAACCTTCTGTAGCACCATGGCACAAAGTGGAGTAGAAAACATGTTGACATCTTACAGCTTTTGACATGTACAGATTAATGGATAGATGTGGGAGAAAATATAGACCTCATTTGCCTCTTCAACACATGGCATTTATTGCACTCCACTGATAGATTATTTACTTTCATTGTCATCTGGAGTTAATGTTCCTTGTCTGAGTAACAAAAACAGTTTAGAAAGGCAACTTCCACAAGTCAAACTCTGCAGTTTCCCAGACTCGTCTCTGCTATCTATCTCTATTGAAACACTCTCTATTTATTTTGGAAACTTAAACAACTGCTGTTATGTCCGCCCAGGGTTGGCATAGAGCAGAGAAGCAGATTCATCATTATAATACTCGGCATGAAGAGAGAGCAAGAGGTAAAAACTGCTCTGGTATAACAGATATGATTTAAGCCCAGAGGAGATAACAGGAATTTTAGAAGTCAAAGGCTGAAGTAAATTCCCTTTATGTAAATATGCTGGGAAGGTTAATGCTTGCAGGCATTCCATGAACTATGAAGGAGGCTGCCAGAGAGTGAGAGACTCCAGCTGTATTCATGAGATCTGAGGGAGAAATGTGGATAAAAAACATGCTTTTTGCCTCCGAATTGTGCTTCTGTGATACTCTTCTGCTGGATGAAGTGACGACGACCTGAGCGCTACTGATCTTTGCTTGAATTTGCAGAACTTGAACATTTGGCTCCAATCAGTGTTTGTTTTCCAATAGCTTTAAATGAATTAAGAAAGAAAGTCAAGCACATAGTACCTGCATTGGCTTAGTGGAAGGACCTTGGGGGTACTGAACTATGCAGTAACCCTTCATGCTGGAGGCCTTGAGTGGCCTAGCCGATTACTGTACAATATATATGAAGCGATGTAACCGAGGGCACTGGTGTGAATAATATTCACTCAACTATGGAAGATTATAAGCACAAAAATTCAAATGGCAATTTATTTTGCAATTGGCAATTCAATATTCAATCAGAGCATGCAACTGGCAATTCAATATTCAATCTCAGCATGTAATTTG
>JBBPCZ010000156.1:14225991-14293785 GCA_037974445.1 Brycinus macrolepidotus | reverse complement strand
CAATAAAGAAATACATATATATATCGACAAGAGGAGCCTATAGAGAGTCTATAGTGCTCCTCTTGACAAAGCAAAATGTGTTTGGCAAAATAAGCATTCAGACCACCATTCTGATTGCCAAAAATGCCGGACAGGACAAAAAAAAAACAAAAAAAAAACAAAACTTTTTTTCTACAGCATCATTTGATATCAAGAACTGTGATACACTACTTTGTACTAGTATCATCTCAGACCCATTCAGTACTGAGGGTTTATATATGACTCACTATGATCAAATGGTCATAGGCTATGCTAACAGTTTTAAACATATTACAGTAACTACAGCATCTAAGCTCAGTATATTAACCTTTCCATTCTTCCAAAATCATTTGAGAAACATATGCCAGGTTCAAAAACACATTTGAGATGATAGCTCAAATAAGGGAATTCTTAAGCATGGCTTTAGTCTTACTGCAACACTGAGGAGCACTGCAGGCTTTGGTCTCATTGCAACACTGACAATGCCATTACAGTTAACATTTACATTATAGACAACCTACCAAAGAGGAAAAGACATAATCATCAAGATGAAATAGTGAGGAGGATTCCAAACCTTGTTTAAAATAAAGACAAAACAAATCCTGTGCTTCACTTCAGGGCTGTTTGCATCCAACACCTCTAATTAGACAGCAACAAAATGTTATTAATAGGCTGGACATTATGGAATGAGCTGGTTATAAATGGGCCCTGTCAAACTTGCATTCAGCGACCAAATGACTATTCTCAGTTCACTGCCCGCATCTGAGCACTCCCCCATCCCTGCTGGATAACTAATGATTGCTATTAACCATACTGTTAGTGATGATGGCCAAGAAAAAAAACACAAACAAAAAACATAAATAAGAGTATAACTCTTAAAAAAAAATTAACCCATGAAATAGCTTAGGCTTCCTGTGGAGACAAACAACAGGCAGTTTGGTTCCAGCAGCGCAGAGTGAGAGGATCTTGTTTTCTACATAATTAACACTTATTTGTGCCTTTAAAAATGGAATTCTATTATAATTATCAGCATCCGGCAGCATTAATGCAACCATTACACGCTTGCTGTTGGGCTATGTGGTGCCGGGAGTAATGTAATTCACAGATTAGAGTCAGAAAGCCCTTCAGCCATTCAGCTGAGCCGGGTTTAAGTGACAAACCACTTCAGCTCAGCCTTTTATTAGAACACAAAACAAATTTCTCATATTAATTAACTCCTGTCTCCCACCGCTCTCCCTCCTCATCCAGTGGACCCCCTTTTCCCCTCCTACAATCTTCTCTGATACATGGGCTAAGTATCTGCTCTGATGCCTCACTCAGGCCTGTTCTCAAATAAAAAGCCCACTAATAAATGAGGGCCCTATTTACCAAGTCAGTTCCACTTTAGCAAATCCCTTAGCCCTGTAAGGCGGATAAGTCTGCTTGGAAGAAATGTAAATACATAAGGACAGGAGGAGACAAGTCACTCTCCTTCAGCGCCAAGGCACTATTAGGCCATATTTCCACATCTTGATTTCAACCGGTTCATCAGGTCTGAGAGGAGCATCGCACCCAGGAGGGGGAGGTGCTGCTTTTATGAGCCGCGATTGGATTACACCAAGCCACTAACCAAATGCGATTGGCTTAGCATGAAATATTAGGCTGACAGAACGGGTTTGGTGCTGTGTCTCTGACAGCGGTGAGGGCATGATATTTCATAGAGCACTCTGTGTCCAAACGACACATCCATGCTGACACTAATGCAGCAGGCGCTGGTCTGCGGTGAGGACAGTTTGGAGTGCAAAACAGGAAACTTACTGTCTTTCCTTCACTCTTCTCAGCTCTGAGTGTCACTGACCAGGCTCATATATCCACATGCACACACACACATACAGAGCAGCTCCGATCAGTCATTAGCCCAAAAGAGCCTCGAGAACCACTGCAAAGTGCGCTACTGCAGTGCAATTTTGGGGGGTAGTAGCAGGGGGGTTCTAGCCTAACAATAGGCAGCGGGCACTGGCATCCTGCAACACCATAACAAATGAAATCAAACGCAGCCTGACGTTTCCTCTGTGAAGATGCACATTCGGATAAAAATGCACCAAACACGACAAAATAACACAAAAAGGAAAACCCATAAATTCAAACTTCACGTTCTGTGAAGAGCAAATATGAAAAAAGGCGTCAAAATAATGAAAGATTGTTTATGTATTCTGGCATGAAATGGGCTAGGTGTTAGGAGGGAGCGGAGCGCGAGAGAAGGATGGACAGCGCTGACAGCAGCGTATTCATCCTGCACGCCACAGCAGACGGGCCGCTAGTGGCGCTCGACAGAGCAATAAATCAAGGGCTCTCCATGCTGTACCTACAGCTTATTACATCCACCATGACAAATAAATAATAATCCCTGTCACGACAGGCCTTTGCTCAAGGATTGAGCCAGAAAACCCTTTTGCTCATCACTCCTGATCTTAAGTGAAAACACTAGAACAAGGGAATTGAAGGCCATGCTTTACTGAGCTTATGAAACTTGCTGAGGAGAAAAAAAAAAGAAAGAGGCTGATAGGAGAGGAGAAAGTGCATGGGAGAGAAAGAGAGGGACAGAAAGAGAGAGAGAGAGAGAGAATGACACTGCCCAAGCAAAAGCAGTGGGTGTGAGAAGGAAATGACCCAGGTCGAGCTAGCTGGCCAGAGATAGAGAGAGACACAGAGAAAGAGAGAGAGAGAGAGAGAGAGCAAGAGAGAGCAAGAGAGAGAGAGAGAGAGAGAGAGAGAGAAAGAGAGAGAGAGAGAATGAGTGCCCTTGTGCACTGCACAACCACTGTCGCTTATTCAACTGAATAGCACCCAGGGGGATGGAGCTAAATCAAAAGCTTTCACCACTAAACAGAAACGGCAAAGTGAGAGCAAAACTGCATGCCCATTTTAGGAGCCTATCAGGCCTACAATGCCCACCAAAGCAAATAGTTCTATTAATGCCTATAACGGCCCCCTCAGTGTAGTCATACAGAACAGCACTGCTGAGGGCCAAATAAAACAGATACTGTGGGGTGTACATAGATGCAAAATGGAGTATTGACTGCTGTACCCGCAAAAGTTTACGATTATAAACAACACTCCATCTAAAAAACCCCAACAAAGAGACAGAATATAAAGCTGAAGGTCAATGGGGTCTAACAGTGCATAAAGGTGTCATCTAAGGGCCATCCCACAGAACTTTTCTTCTGTAAATGACCCCGTAGATCAGGGCCTTCAAACTGGTCCCTTGGGCCCCCAAGCCAGTCCTCAATTTTGCTCCATTCTTATGCATTGGTAGTTAGGCTGGAGTAAAAACATCTTTGGGACCTTTTTAGATACCAGTTTGAAGACTTGTTATTGGAAAAATATACAAGTCTTAAATTTCATCATTAAAACATAGAAAATATTATTTGGCAAAACCATGTGAAAGTGTTTATGTCCAAGTTTATTGATGTAGGCGTTATCATCATTCAAACCGACAACTAATCACTGGTGATTCACTGAGCAGATCAATTTTACTGATATTTTGTTCTATGGAGTGTCATGAGTGTCCTAATTAGCACAAAACACAAGTTTTCTTTTTTTTGTTTTATCTTTATCTTTTTTTTTTTTAACCAGAGTAACATTTTTCTGGAAAAGGATTCACATGCATATAAAGTCTACCCAGGCCTCTCGAGATGCAGCACTGCTGACAGCCTTTACTGTCAACATATATATATGCAACTACTGTGCGATGCTCGCATATGTCACTCTGAAAATAACAGAGTGTGATACCTACAATCCAATCCCTCACCACAGAATGTGTCCACAGGCTTGTGGTATGTTCTGGATCCAGCTGAGCTGAGGGACATTTTTAGGATTTTTGGCATTTTAGTGCCCAGGAGCCACATTTACAGTTAAATTTTCAAAATGTAAAAATCAGTTTAATGAAGACCTACTCAGATGAAGACCTACTAGTCAGATACTCACATAGTTAAATATTACATATAGTCCAGCATACCTTTTTTTGACCATCTCGTTATTAAACACCCCATAATTTACTTATCCCTGCTTCAATAAAAACTACAAGCTTACCCCAAAATGTATAAATCACTCTGTCCATCTTCGTCTGCCACACTACAGCAGCGTCTCTCCTGTGCGTTGACATTTGTGTTACAAAGGAAATAAAGTGCTGATTAAAGAGAGGGCTGTCATAAAGGTTAGGCAATGGTAAATGGAGCCTTCCATCTTGCTGCTAATAGGAGGGAAGCTGTTAAGCAGGAGGAGATGCTGATCAGGACTGCAACACAGCTCCTTTAGGCCTCGCACCAGCATTAATCACTGAATCACCAGGCCATGCTTAATTGCTAGTTGTATATCACAGGGAAATTTGGGGGCGAAGCGGAAGGAAACTCATTATTCCTGCATTTGGATGTTGGGCATCCCGTTTGAACCCGTCTGTACACCTGGGAGCATGCTCAATCTGACAGGAAAAAAATTAACAATGCCACAACCTTCTAATTAATGTCACACAGTAACTATCACTATACTGCTAAGCTGGTTTCAGAACCCCACCATCAATTTTTTGTATGCAGCGATCCACACAAGGACTGGGTTGGTTAGTCCAACAGTAGCATCTTCATTTAGACCTATGCTAGTGTTTAGTGAGTGAATAAATCCATTTTTCACATTGTGCCCAGTCTTACTGTCCTTTTTCAAATGGTCTGGGTCTTGGCATAGCCAAGGCTCATTGGCCCTAGATAAAACACACTGCCGTGCCAAGAACTTTTCATTAAAAAATGAAAAAGCACCCAATCTTTACTTTTATTTAGATTTCTGCAAGTACTCGGCACTATGCTAATGAAGGGGACTTGATGAATGACTTGTAATATTTCCCTGACGTTTTGCTCTCCCTCAGAAGTTTCCCAAAGTGATGCAGCAAAGAGATAATCAGGCATATTTGGTCATTAAATCCATTTTCGTTACCCAGATACTTCAGTCCACGTTAGCCATGATAGGCAGTAGAAGGAACTGAGAACATGGCTGTTGCACCACTGATCAGTCATTGCCACTGAAGTACAAAGATAAACTACACAAGTAAAAACAGTCACCATGAACAACACCAAGAAATGCCATTAAAGAATGCTAAGCCAGTGTATGTGGCTTTAGTCATGTCATGAGTCAAAGTGATCAGATCTGAACAAAAAAAAAAAAGGGTTCTCATTCCCATCACACAAAAAAGGGGTGGCCTATAATGAACAATTCAGCTGATCATCTAACTACTCTCCAGGAGTATAAATATTAACAGACACTATTAATAGTTTAACCTAATTATAAGGAGTGGGAAGTAGGTTGATGTGTTATCTTTATTATGATCAATTTTGATATATTTTCTGAATTGTTTTGTGTCTGTAAACCTGAAAACAAGAATAAGAATAACCAATGCACGGCAAATGTATAAAGCGCATACTAAGCAGCTGACTAGATTAAAAAATTATACTTTTTTTGCTGTGTGTTAACATTTTTTCTTAATTTCCACTTCACTGGAATAGTTTTTGGTAGATGGTTAGCTGGTTAGAGGAGTACATTGCTGTTTTCCTTAGTTTCACTGGTTTCTGAAACATCTCCTAGTACACGGACTGATGGAGACAGCGGGATGGGACGGTTCCGCAGTGAGGTTAGTTCACCTTTAATTTAGCACAAAATGTGCAGCATACCAATGCTGTTCCAGTGGTCAGGTTCTTATAATAAAATAACATATAGTATATTACAGTATGTTCTCAGACAGAAGTGAAATATTAGAAGCAAAAAAAAAAAATGTTGCAGCAGAGTGATTCTTAAACAAAAACAGTGAATGTAAATAAAGAAAGAAAACCAACTACTGCTTCAGCTTCTACTACTGTAGCTTCTTGACCTCATTTTCATGGCCCTATGTCCATCCCTATGAGTAAGAGTGAAAATATTTGCACTGCTGCTAGGGACTTGGCCATGGCAGCGTGTGGTCAGGATTTCCAGGTCTGTGTAAAACAGACATCATGCCTGCAGACTGCCAGATCCCACAACAGAGCTCAGCACAGGGCCCTAAACCACTTGACCTCTGGGGGGCAGCCACTCGGGTGCCAGAATATTTGAGAGGAGAGGGGTATTCACTTTACACACTCATCTGCCTGCACACACACACATACACACACGAAAAAAAAGGAGCCATGAAGGAGTCAAAGTGCATTTGGAGTTCACCAGGCAGGAGGGGGTTATGGGTGAGAGAAAGGTGAAATAAAGTCAACAGAGAAGAAAACAGAGAAAGACAGAACTTCCTTCACCTTTCATTTCACTGCTTTAGGGGAGGGGCCAGAGGGTGGTGGACAAAAGAGGAGATGATTTAGCTGCTGCCTTCAGCTGAGTATGCACCTAGATCATGGTGGGTGACATTAATTTGTAAGTGTTAGAGTTTTGAGATGAAGTGGTGTGTGCGTGCGTGTGTGTGTGTGTGTGTGTGTGTGTGTGTGTGTGTGTGCTTGTGGATCATAGTAAGGGGAGACGCACAGGGACACACTGGGGAAGGTCATGTTCGGTACAGGGGAGTGGCTGCATGCATCAATCATCTCAATTTAGGCACTTTTATTCGTATGCAACTGCAATCTTCCTTCTCTAGGTCAAACAACAAAGCCCTGCTACTGTGTTGAGCTTCAAACACTGAAAAACACAAATGCACATAATCAGTACAAAGGGGCTTTTTACAAATTTACGAAAGCATTCATAAAATACTTTCTTCAAAATAGAAGTGCTTAAAAAAGCAAAACTCAAAAAAGAATCAAATAAAGGTATCAAAAGGGTTATCAGGAATGATACCACAAAATGACCTCTTTTAATTCTTTAAAGGAGCCATTTTTACAAATACAGTCCTGTGCAAACATGTTGACATCACTGGTGAAATTACTATGGCAGTAATATTGTATTTTTCTTATTTATGTATTTATATTAAACTGAGTTTAAAATTCTGGAAAAATACATTTTAATATTTCTTTTCAATATTTTGTTTTAACATAATATGTTCAGGTTAGCAAATAAACAGTAATTGTACATGAAAATGCAATGTAATGACTAAGTGCTCTTTTTAGCGAATGTGTTCTCATTTTTACTTAGAAAATCAACAAACCATTATTTGTTACATAGAACAAACTATCTTTTGAATACAGCTGTAAGATGCGTCAATATGAAGGACATTATTCAAATTTAACGAAGCCCCACATGAGAAGGTTCTTCTACTCTCACATCTAATCACAAAAAGTTTATTTTTTAAAGAACCATCCACTGAAAGGAACCAAAAGTAGCTTTTCCGTTGCTTTGTTACAAAGAGCGCTTTACTTTTAAAAGAGTACACAGTTCATAAATTGTGCATTTAGGCCCATGGCACGCAGAATACATCCAGTTTGCACCTTAAACTGGTGCAAAGGGCTTAGCACATCAGGCTCAGAGTGGAGAGAACAGCACCTAAAAAAGGTTAAGCAAGGAACTTAATGTTCTCTTTCACAGAGTCCATAATGCAATTTCAGCAAAAAAAGAACATTAACCAAAGTGGTGCCAGCTCCCTGTCCATCTTGTGAACTCCAAAGTGATGCTTATCATGTCTCTGAAAATATGCACTCAGTGCCCCTGCCGGGCCCATAGGCTGGAAGAATGCAGTGGTATTGAGTTGCTGGCACACTTAGGCCATTTCTGAATGCACATTTTTCCAGGCTTAGGAACTATGGAGAATGAAGCTCACTCAAACCAGCTTTATTCGGTAGATGCACGCATATTTTGGGAAAGGCCAAAAAATCAAGGACCTGACCTTAAGCTTTAAACTGTTTATTTACGGGCATAAGAGTAAGCCAAATGCAGAATTTAGGATAACCAACTAGGATAACTAATCCAAAAGAATTGTATTTGTCACATAAGCCATTGTCCAAGGTTACAAAAAAAAATTGCTGGACTCTAGACTTCCAAAATGCTGGTCAGGCACATTCAGACACATACTGCCTTTGAGGTAAGCTTGCAGCTCAAAAACTGCAAAGAAACCAACAACTTATTTGTGTACTTTGACCAGCGCTCTGTAATGGAGTGCATAATTTGAAGGCCCTCTCCCAGCTTACAGTTAATTTGCACTTGCGCATCTCCTGTTTAATCTATGCAACTGAGGCTTCATCATCCCCTTTTAATTAGGACATCCACTTAACACCTGAAGAGCAAGCGCCTCAAAGAGGACAGTCAAAAGAAATATCTCCCCACAGTGTTATTAACAGAAATACATCAGCCCGGCACTACAATGTGTAATTAACAGGCTTCTAACAAGCCGTAAATCCTTCATTTACACACACACTGCTAACGCACTGCCACGGTGGCAAGCAAGACCAAAATTCCACACAAGTCGGAGAGGCTTATTCTGCTAACAGGAATTTATGTTGGGATCCTGCAGTCAAATGTAAACAGCATTCTATAAGGGTTTCGAGCTGTCACGCAGGAGGCCGATTTCACCGTCTGATTAGAAACGGAGTTGCACTGGGTTAGCTGAACTAATATTTGTGAGAGACAGAGATAAATCACTCCGCTATGTTGTAGCAGATGCTGTACGGCTGCAATCTGGATAAGTCTGTGTGGTCAAGAGGACCATCTGGAGAATGCAGGCTGATTTGAGAAAGTTTGTTTCAGAGTTTAAAAAAAAGCTACATTTACAAGGAATGTGGGAAAGCGGTGCTTTTACTAGTCCTTCTTTATCAGTCATCCTGATCCTTCTGTGTGTTTTACTCTGTATTTACAATGTTTTCACCACCACTGTTTACACTGTGAGAGCAGGCTTATTTGTGGATGGATGTGGGGCCTGCCAGCATGGTGTGGATTTTTATATGAGTGTGCTTTTCTAATGGAATACACCTCTGCTCAGAGACAAACATGGCAATGAAAACCCCTCTCAATAAGTTGCAGTTATAATGGAGCCACTGTTGTAGAACCATCCACTTACAAAGTTTGGCAGGCAGTATATCATTCAGCGGTAAACAGCACCCTTTATCAGATCATAAAATCAGTGTGTAAGCTTTTAGGTTTTTTTTTTCTTTAGCTAGTTTAGGAAAGGGAACAGGCCTCTGGAGCCACAGCCAGAACTTCACGAATACAGCAAAGGGATGCAAGAGGGAAAGATCCACTTTAAGAATACAAATGAATGCATGAATAGAACCATTATTTTCTGAGAGACAAATTGTTTAAAATCACTTCTGCCATTTCCTGTGAACAAACGTAATAGGAATGTATAAAGCAGTAGAGCATACAAATTTAAGAGGAAAATATTTCGACACTGATCAGCCATAACATTAAAACCACCTGCTTAAAATTGTGTGGGTTCCTCTCTTGCAGCCAAGACAGCTCTGGTCTGTTGAGGGATGAACTCCACAAGACCTCGTAAGGTGTGCTGTGGTATGTGACACCAAGACTTTCGCAGGAGAACCTTTATGTAAGTTGAAAGGTGGGGCCTCAAAAGATCAGACTAGTTTGTCCAGTACATCTAACAGATGCTGAGTTCGGACTGAGGTCTGGCAAATTTGGAGGCCAAGTTAACACCATGACTTTGTCATGTTCTTCAAATCATTCCTGAACAAGTTTTGTGGAGCAGGAGGGTGCATTGTCCTGCTGAAAGAAGACGCTGCCATTAAGTAATATTGTTGCCATGAAGGAGTTTACTTGGTGTGCAACAATATTGCCCAGTGCATCATACTGCCTCTGCCGCCTGGCCTTCCTCCCAAACTGCATCCTGGTGCCATCTCCTCTCCATGTAAGCAGCCGTGCATATGATGTAAAACAAACTGTAACTCATCAGACCAGGCCACCTGCTCCATGGTCCAATACTGATGCTCATACGCCCTATGTAGGCACTTTCATGGTGGACACTCTGACCGCTCTGCGGAAATCTAGCCTGGATTAACTGTTTCAGCCGACAACCTAGCCTTCACTCCTCGTATGCAATGAGCCTTAGGTGCCCATGAGTCTGTCGCTGGTTCACCAGTCGAACCTATTGTTAGGTACTGACCACTGCATACCAGGAACACTTCATAAGACCTGTCATTTTGGAGATGCTTGGACCCAGTTTTATAGCCATCATAAGTTGGCCTTTGTTAAAGTCACTCAGATCCTTACACTTTTTTTCCCCTACTTCTAACACATAAACTACAAGAACTGACTGTTTGATTGCTGCCTAATGTATCCCACTCCTTGACAGGTGTCACTATCACTTCACCTGTCAGTGCTTTAATGTTGTGGTTGACTGGTGTACTTCAAGAAGATATGAATGTTGGTGGAACTCTGATTCACTGTACAATTCTGCTTCAATGCACAAAACTTTGCTTATAATTGCGCTTTACATAATCATAATTATGTATCATACTAGTGGTATATTTTTATCATCAGTGCAAACAAAAATCAAAAATGTAATGGAAAACATAACATGTCAATTGTCCAGGGACATGAGAAAGCTACCAATAGTTAAAATTATTGATTCTGAAAAGGAAACAGGATTGGAAGTATTGATAAATCGATATCAATCTGACTACTCCTAGCATAGGTTACACAGTTCAGTGAACTAATAGTAAGTTAACAGAACAAATACTATTAGTTCAATGAACTGTGAAGCCTAATGCCTATTCAGGCTGATACTGATTTATCAATACTTCCAACTCTGTTTCCTTTTAAGAATCAATCAGAACAAAAATCTGTTTTATACATTTTTTTAACTTATCGAGGTTCAGTTAGCTCAATTTTTAAGTGAACCAGAGTTATTTATTCATTATTCATTGACTATAGGTTAACTTGAAAAGATGGACAAATATGAGAAAAATGTAGAAATCAACAATCAATATATGTAAATTCCAGTTTAAAACAATACAGTGTTACACAGAATTACATATTATATATATAATATATATTTTACAAATACTCTGCTTTCATTTGTAAAACATAATTTCAGACATCAAATGAAGACTTTCTACAGACCCAAAGGCACCTTGCTAGGGCTTCCCACCCCTAGATGTGAAAGGGCTTGCTGCTCTCCCTTTTGCTTAGTGGGCAGTAATGAAATCCCTGTGTCCAGGCTGACTTGCTCTTCTTAGGTCCGTCCTTATGGGCAGGATGCACTCAGAAGTAGTCTGGTCAGACGGGCTCCTGTCAGGAGGCTGATCTGGGGGTGTACCCCTGCCTGGGGTGATGGCCCTGATAAACACTGGCTTCTCTCTACAGTAGTAGGGTCAGAAGTTCAAACCCCAGGTTTTTAACGGTTAAGGCCGGGATGTGAACTCCTGACCTCCCCATGTGAAGCAGGGTCAGCACTTCAATGCAGAGCTGCTTGGATTTACAACTCCATGCTGACTCCATGCAAGCACAGCAGAAAGCACCTGATAGCATCTCCTTCAGGGAGGAGGAGTCGCTCCACTCTCTTTGTACTTTCCGTCACTGCCGGCCCGCACCATAAATCATGTTAATTAGTTGACTGATAAAATAAATCTTGAAAAGTCAGGCGAGATCCTGTTTCCCGTGCTGTGGTTTAGGCTGCGCCACGTTATTTGTCATCTGCGAGTCACTGTTTAATCTGGCCATTTGTAGCAGGCAGTTTTTCGGAAGGTCTGGACAAGCCAGGGGGACAGAAAGGGGCTGACACAGGTAGCTTTAGCCCATCCATCTTCCCCTGGGTGGTCTCTGCTGCCCTGAGCCCAAACACAGGCCTGATCAGCAGGGAGCTGCCTTCGCATGCAGATGCTCCTCTTAGTTAATACGAAAATGCTATAATCAACTCCTTTAATTTACAACATGCCCTAACTTTAAAACAGTCATGAAGCCAGGGCCAAACAATTTAGTTTGTTTGCGTATTTTCTTTTCATTTAAAAGCAGAGAGCTCTAAAATGTTCAAAGTGTTTAAAAGCTTGTTAATTCTAGCTGGGATTAGTAGTCCAACATAACACAAGACACTGTAAACAATATTAAAAAGGAAGTTTAAAAAAAAAAATGTGGCTACAACAACACACATCTCTGAAACATGTGATTTTCATTTTGGTTTTATGACAGCCATAGTTTCTTTGCAGACTTCTGATGTTTTTAGGAGATATGAATCCCCACCCCACCCCCCAGCTCCAGTGGCACTTGCCAAAGACTTAAAAGGTCGTCCACTCACAATAACACTCCTTTCAAAAGTACACTTCTTCGTCAGTAATTACAGCTCTTTTCCTAGAGTGTTTTGTATTTCGCTTTGCTTGTTCCGTCTCAGAGGCTAACAACCCTTCATTATTCATGGTTTGACTTGCTTCTCACAGAAAGCAAATTACACAGGAGAGTGACAGCTTTCAGACGAGAGCAGCAGTGGCGTCCTCTTCCCTTAAGAGTGCCTCTAAATCATACAGATGGAGCTTTACCTCCTGACCTCTCACCTGTTGACCCTGAAGAAAGGCCATTCCTGCCCACCGGCCATGTTCCTGCCACTCTCGTAAACAGACACACATGAAACAGATGTTCTACCTGGTCTGCCGGTCAAGTCTGTCTGGGGACTGGCTTGCTTTGTTTATTACAACAAACAGGGAGTGTCAGTATCAAAGCTTTTTTGTGTGAAGACCTGGCTCTAAGATAAATGTTTTTTTTTTTTTACATTTAAGAAAAACATTCAACCCACTTTTGGATCAGCGACAGATAACTGCTAAAATCAAAACCATGGAAACTGTAATGTAAGATTCATAAATGTTGGAATGAAACCTTCTCTATGTTACAGCCTCTATTCAGACATGGCAAACATGATCCTGAAAACAAACTCCACGTGGCGTATCATATGCCTAGCAAGGCCACAGGCTGAACACCATTGTTCAACAAGCCGTTCCCAGGCTTACAGAAAAGAGGTGAAATGACCAGAATGATGTCCCTTTATATCTTTCAAAAGTTTGGCCACATCACAGGAGGAGCATCAATAGAACAAAATGGGATGAACAGGTGAGCCGACTTTGATGTAATCCCTGTTGTCATGAGTAAAATCTAATAGGAGTCAATTACATTGCATTACCAAAGAATTATTGGCAGCTTGCACCGGCTTGTTCTACACTGTGTCTAAATAAAGTCTGAAGGATGCAAACAAAAAGGCTTAGTGAGGCTGATTGCATTCAGATAGTAACAAATATGTGTGAATAGGCTTCAAAGCAGCCTGTTTGGTTGCCTTATGCGTAAACATTATGCTAAAGCCATCTACAAAGCATAGCAGAACTTTGACCTTTGATAAAGGTCTTCCTGCACCAAGATAAAGAAATCTATGGCAGGAGAATCACACAGGAGATCAAGAATGTGACGTTTCCATTGGTTAAACAATACAGAAACTGTTTGTGTTTGATTAATGAGGAAGGGAAGGCAGTGCACTGCGAGTTCAGCTCATCAGCGGTGTGCTCCGGCCTCTTTCCACATTCTCACAGGAGAGGATTATCATGATGAAGCCATCTCACGCTACCTATTGATCCAAGCCTTTCCTTTTGCTCAGTGAAAGAAAGCCATGTCAATAAAACCATCTCTAAATGAATTCATTTTTCAATTGTGCTCTCCATGATAATTAGGTTGTACATCACGCTTGCGTTCTGTCACTATATCACACATGAATTGCGTGGCCCTTCACTACACCATCAACCCTAGTTTGCTTTGAGAGGCATCCTAATAAAGCAATGTGCTCACAGCCACATGCTTGCATTCTTGCTCCACTGCTAGTGAAACATTGAGTGAGCCAACTGAATTCTTCTTCAAGCCCATTACTGGCAGTAGCACATCATCATCTAATGGTGGATAATACACTGTATTCAAGAGTCCAGTGCGTACTGTGCTTGCAAATGTCTCTGTAAAGAGCTGTAAAGAGCTTAATCATTTCCCACTCATGGGGTGAGACAAGAATTATTAGTAATCTGCCTGCACCAAGACTGCATGCTCATCAGGACAGCATGATCTACATGTGAGAGACAAAATGTTGTGTTTATATTTCTTATGTACCATAGTCCCAAAGTAACCATTATGAACAAGGGTTAAAGTATAACTCTGAGAGAAAGAACACAATCGTATCACCGGAGATGTCTGCCTGTGATGAAGAAAATGAGTCAATTTTGTGTTCTGATAAGGGCTGAGTATTAAAAATCAATGACTTTGTGGTACTGACTGAATGAATTCAGTATTACGGAGTGTAGAAAAATTCATTACCACACCCACTTTCAGTTTGCAATTAAAAAGAAGGCATTGAAAAGGTCAGAATTTGGTATCAATTTTTTTCTTAATGTTCTAGAAAGCTTTGTTTTCACCTTAACATGTCCAAGAACCCCCCCTGGATCAAGGATCAAGAAAAGAATGGTTAATAATAAGCAACAAAAATCAAACTAAAACAAGAAAGAATGACACGGTCTATCCAAATGGCCTACATTCCCTTGTGTTTACTTTCATTACATTCTTTGGATAACTGCCTAGCTTCATTGTTGCTGTTTGTAAAAGAAAGTTAACCTGTGCTCCGCTGCTTAACACATTTATACAATGGCCGGGTAGTACAGTGATAATTCCATTATCTAGACCTATTTTGAATCTATTAACTTACTTCTTCTACTTTCATTAGTAACATAACCCTGAGTTGAATGTAGGAGTAAAATTGATCAGCCTAGTTAATTCAAATTTATTCAGATGCCTTTTGTGTGATTTACTAGAATTCACGAAGTGAGCATGGAAGTATCTTAGAAAGGACTTACTACATTTTGCATAACACATTTTGCAACTACTTGACAAGTAAATGTACAATTCATTGGACTCACTGCAGGAAAGGACCAGAAGAAACTAACAGGTTAATTGTTATGACAGAGATATTGAAGGATCTTTTTTGGATCTCATGAACTTCCTTACACGACTATCTTAAACTTTTCAAATAAGTGTGTCCAGTGGGCTTGGCAGTGCTATATCTGAACTACCTTTGGTTCCCTTTTCAATGAATGGTTATCTAAAAACCTATTTTGTAAATGAGATATAGGGTATTGTGATACGCTACATTAATACCACATTTATTGTACCTACAATACATAAAACAATTGATGAAATGTTGCTATTGAGCTGTAATGGTTAAACGTAATCAGGGCTGCAAACAGATATCAGATTAATTACACTATCATGGTCAAATTAAAAATGACAATATACAGCTCCCGACACATTTCCTACTGTTTATTATCCTGTCTATCACACAGTCACTGCTGGGTCCCACATACACCTCAGAGTCAAGGTGCTTCTAAAAATTACCAAAAGAAAAATGTTGCTATTATTATTAGTAGTAGTAATATCTCTAGACACCTCGTCAGTGATAATAATAATAGCCAGTCTTTTTCTTCCATAATTCTTTGACGTACCCTAACTCTAGCGAGCAGACAGAGAGCAAACAGTAACAGTGTGTGAGTTGGTTCATTTACCTTTAAAAAGAACCTTTTGTTTCATTTACCTTTTGAAAGGAAAGTTTAAAGAACCTTCCTATATTGTGAGGACCTTTGTTGCTCAGCATCAAGCTGAAGATCCATATTAGCCATGGCAAAGTACACTAGCAATGCCAAGGCACGTGTTAAACCAGCAAGGTCAAAATAACAAAGATCGGGGAATGTTGCATTTCTTTTTTCCTTTCTGTTTTGCATTTCTTGCTGTGTTTTCTAAGACTGAAGAAGTTCTAGGAAGCTTGGTCTTCACCTTCACATCTCCAAACACCCCAGTTGCTTAAAGGATCAAGACAAGAAACAAAGGTTAATAATAAGCAACAAAAATCGAGTTAAAACAAGAAAGCATGACCTTGTTCTGCAAAGCAAATGTGTTCTGCGCTAGGTTGGAAACAAACAACCAGAGTAATTCTACAATCTAAAACCTACAGGTCAGAAATGATAGGGATTGAGACTAAATGGGAAGAAAAAAATAATTCAATAAATGAAAGTTATAAGGGTGTTTGCGTCACGTTTTGGCGCACAACATTATTCAACATAATGAAAGTTTTTGTTCCTCAGAGGAAGACGTAAGCAGACCCCATTACGAGAAATCCATTATAATGAAATCAGCATAACCTCCAAATACATAATTTCAACACAGATGTGCTACAGTTTCCAATACACCAGGGTTATTTATGACCTGCCATTATAAAAGAAGCTTGTATAATTTATGACCTTCAATTAATGCAGCAGGCTACCTTCCATGAGCTTTCAGTTTCTTAGAGATCCGCTGATACACACATGCTCAAAATATGCAGCAACACCACTTAGGGCTGCTAGAGCAGATTCGAGACTGATTTATGGACGTAAATTAAAAAGAATGAAAAATTTATGGCTGCAATTTGTGGGCAGCCATAAAATTATTACAGAATTTTGGAGTCCTTTTGTCTCTAAGTGATGCAAGATGACTTAATCTTACAAAAATAAAATAATTCTCTCCTTTACAAATATATGGCTCCGGAACCGTAATTAAGCACGAGGATAAGTGTTTTGTGGGTGTGTGATTTACCGACAATTCTAATCAACACTGCTGTCTAAACAGTCTACACCCAGTTTGATGTTTGCTTGCTTATGCGCTTTTGCATGAGACTATTGCTCCTGCTGGCATGTTGAGTGAATGCCATGACATGACTGAATGAAAGTCCATCCCTGACTGACAAATGATAGATTAAGCTTTCGTTCAGCAGGGGGGAAGCCGGCCATGTCAGTTACCTGCTAGAAGAAGCTCTGCTCGTCAATCGTCTGTGCACCTGGTTAAACAAGATATGAAAGGTTGAAGCCCTCCTGCATCTGAGTTTCTAACCGGCCTTTGCGCCTATACATCCCGACAGTGTGACAGGGATGAATCATTGCATGCAATAAATGTCAGAGCACTGCATTTGGAGGCAAAATGCATTTGTTTTGCCCAGAGATACTCGACTAAAAGTTTCATTTGGAGCACAAGGAGCAATGAGGAATGATGTGGAAATGCATTTGAAGTGTAGAGATCAGAGACAAGGGTTGTCCAATAAAATATAATTGCATAATTATCAAAGATGTATTGCTGTGACCTCGTTTATGATTACAATTTCAAAGTGAGAAGACATATCGTATTCTGTTCAATCTAATCTTATTCATCTGTTTTTTTTTGTTTTTTTTTTCTTTGCGCTATTCATCCATTTATCATTTGTGCTGAGCTGACGTGCCACAAATGCTAAAGAAACCCAATTTCTAGGTGCTCAGGACCATGCTGTATGCTTCTGGATGTCCTGTGTGAGTTGATGTGCTATTTTTTGTGCACACGTGCAAGTGACTCATGCTGTGAGGGAGTCATTAATAAAGATATGGCTAGCACTGGCACCAGGCTGGGCTCTGCTATGTGTCTGTGAGGGCCCTCTCTGTGCCTGGGAATGTGGGTAGCCCTCTCCTTGGCTCCGCTGGCGTTGATTGTGTATGATTAATAGTTTAAAGGAACAGGGAGAGAAAGGTCAACTCCTGGGTTGGAGTCAGAGCAGCTACATAGGGAGTAATTAAGACACTTGTGTAAGCATGATTAATAAGCCTGGGCTGACACTGTGTACTGTAAACAAGAGGCAACCAGATGGTTTGCCACGCACTGCATTTTATGCCGAGCTAGAGGATCGCCTAAATGAAAGCATGCAGCATGTAGCCACCACCACCGCCCCCATACACACACACCCTGAGCAAGTCTCTTCAATTCAAATTACCATGAAGAGCTTATTTGAAAAAAGAGTCAGTATACCGTGCCTAAGAGCAATTCCTAGGGTTGCAAAAGAGAGTGAGGGGAGATATGTTCAACAAGAGGGGTGCTCTACAGTATCTCATGGAGATTCTGTCAGTAGATTTAATTTGTCAGTAGGGGTGGGGGTTCAATACAATTTTCAATTCTGGGGTCAAGGATTAATTCAATTTTTCAATATTTTGTTTCAAATGTCTTGAGTTGTTTCCACAGTCGTTAGTTTTCACACCCATATATTTATGCCTTAACAAACAAACAGTGTGTTTTTCATCTTTTCTGCGTTAAGGTAAAATAAACATAGAGGAAAGCAGAAAATCCATTTAGGGAGATGCATTATAGATCTTAGAGAAACAATGAAGATTCTAACTTCTATCTGGCGCTAAATCATGTTTAGGTCATTTTCACACTACTTTTTTCCAGACCTGAGGCCATATGCCCAGAGAGTTCAGTATATTTTGGCTGTGTGTGACAGCTGTTCTTAAGCAGTCCAGATCCCTGGTCCTCTTGGAAACAGTGGTCTGGGGTTCACTTCAGGCAAAAGCAAACCCCAGCATGCAATCAAGCTACGTGATTGGCTCATCTCATCACATTTCTAAATATTCCTGACACTGATACTCTTAATTTGCAGCTTAATACTTCATACTTAATACTCTTAATTTGCAGCTTCATACACAAGAATATGCATATCCAATAACCACTGCTTTTCGCTGTCTGAGTGTTGGTAGCCCAGCACAGGAACACAATGATACGATTCGGTTGTTAACTGCCATCCTTTTGTTGTCAAAAACAGTAACAGAATGAATCTATTATTTATAATCTGGCAAAAACAGCACAGACAGTAGTGACGTGTGGAACAATTGATCCATGGTTTGGAAGAAATTCTGCTGTGTGTAAACAAACGAGCACCATTGAGCCCCTCCACAAAACGAGAAACGGTCCTGGGTGTGGAATTAAGAATTCAGGGTAAGTGTGAAAACACTATAGTGGTGAATAGTATACGTGTACATGTTTGTTTGAGCTCAGGCTGTGTCTGTCGTCATTTCGAGCTACTAGGTAATTACAGCTAGGAGGCAGGACAGCAGCTAACTGGGCCACTTTAGGCTTGTACTTAAATATTTTAACTCAATTAACAAAAAGGACAATACACTGTTAATCGGAACTGCTCATATGGCAATTAAATAAAATGACAATATTAAAATATGTGAAAATATATTGCAAATTCATCATGCAAAACCATGAAACCTTCATACTTTCCATATCAACGATACCGTTTTAAATTTCTATTTACATTTCTAAAAATTTCTGGTTTTATAAAACTTTTGACAATGGATTGGACATCAAGCACTATTAATGTTTCTCTCTCTCTCTCTCTCTCTATCTCTCTCTGTCTCTCCCCTGCAGTCTCTCAGCCATGTGACCAGCAATATAGAGGGATTAGCTCTAGCATGTAGAGAGGGAGGCTGGGAGACAGGTGTCAAAACGCTCCAGCAAGCAAAGCTAACGACCGCTAATCAGCTCTGTTGTTCTTTTGCAATCCACGTCCGATTCACAAGTTTCAATCCCGCATGAAACACAATTACGGAGGGTTTGAAGTTCAGTGTGCACTTACTCAACCGTCTCTTCGTGTAAATGTTAGCGGTTTGCAGGGTAAAAAAAAAAGTGGGGGAAGAAGCAAAGAGAAACATCTCAAGGAGCATAAAGAGGGTGAAGTAGGGTTTATTCTGCACTATGGAGCTTCACGTCTGTGTATGCGTGTGTCAGAACACAGTGATGGGCTTAATCACACAGGACCAGGGCTCAGAAGTCCAGAACGAAGGACATAAAAGCCCTGCCTGCAGAAATCTCACAGCTCCATACCAGCTGGAGCAAGGAGCTACGTTTAGAAACTGGAACAAAAGTTCTTTGAAAATCATGTTATTGAATGAAGCAGGCAAAGAAAACACACTTGGGCCTCATAACAGCCCCAAATCTCATAAATGACCTCATAAATTCCATAGTTAGAAAAACAAAAATGAAGTGCATGGCAATTAGCATATGTGTTTTTAGTAAGGCTTCTAAGCATGAAGTTCCATTCCCAGAGACAGGGCTGACTCTAATGATGGTACCATGACAGGAGAACATCTGGCTACAAATAAACTTAAGAAAATCAAAATCCATATAAACAAAATTAGTATTAAAATAGTTAACAAAACCCCTCTGCTAAGAAGCTGCTTCCATGCTTTCATGATTCAATACTGTAATTAAAATCTTTATGACAGAACTCAATGTTTCTATCCACTCTGCCAACTGGGGATACACAACACACTTAAAGTTTAGAGTTTTTTAGAACATAGTAAGAAAAAAAAAACAACTTTTGACACAGTCAGTTCTTTATCGTCACTGTCGGAGCAAAGCTTTATATCTCCAAAAAAAAAAAAAAAAAAACTTTATGAGAAAAATAAAAAACATTCTTAACTTTCAATGGAAGTTAATGTAACAAGATGATGATGACATTTTTTGTGCTATTTCAATTGGGCCATGAGTCATGAAATTTTCACACAGTGTAAATGGTAGCAGGAATTAAGTAAAAAAGTTAAATCGAGTTATAAGGTTCTGCTCCCACAGGTTCTGCTTTGTTGTATCCTGCCTATAAACAAATCCAACAGATTAAAGTCATTTGACTTGAAAAGCACAGCCATTAGCATATCTAAAACATATAGCTCAAGAGTTTTATTCTGATATATATGTGGCTTTATCAGCACAAGGTATTAGCTAACCTACTCATCTCATTGTTGAATAAGGCCATATTTTAAATGCTGGCTTCATTATTAGATTGTAATTTGAAGAATTATTGAGTTACTGGACAAATTTTAATCTGGATTTGGAAATCACAGATATTAATCAAGCTGTAACAATTTGAATAATTTTTCATGTTAAACCCAATAAATGTTGGGCATTCAAGTGTTTGTTTATTGCCACTTGTATTGTACTAGCATCAAGCATGGTGATACTTCACTTATATCGACATCGGCATCAAGATTTCGATATTTTGACAACCCTCCAACTGTCTTGACAACCGCTCCAAATGAAAAGGGACTGGGGAGCAGAGTTTAAACTGAAGTGAAGTGTGATCTGCAGAAGAATGGAGGGTGACGGAGAACAGCTGGCTGAAGTTAGGCCTGATGTCTGGCCCTCGTCTCCCAGCAGGAGTCAGTGCAGAACAGAGGGCTCAAGCAGCCTGACGGAGGCTGCCATTACACACACTCACACACACACATGCACACACTCACACATACCCCTCTTAACCAGGACATCAAAATGGCCACTTTTACATATGCGTCTAGCATTCCTCTATATACTCATAATGATGGTAATCTGTTCCCAGTACATGAAAGGAAGAATTAGAAACAGGTGTTCAGTGCTGGATATGTAAGCTTATTAAAAGGTTCACCAGCTGGAGTGCTAGTATGCATGTGGGCTAATTTGGTCTGACATGCATTACATTTTTAATTTCTGAAATCTTTTTCATGTAATTACTTTCATAAATGTCAAATTCATTATGCCCTTACTCTTATCTTATCCACATTCAGCTTTATTCATTTATATGAGTTAAACGGGACTGTGTAAGATGTAATTAAAAAAAAAAGTGCCTATGCTGAAGGAAAAAAAGGAGGAAAAAAAAAAGCACAGCTCTAGTTGGAAGAGGCCAAGAGCCCCTTCTCTCTTCTGCCGTCTTAGAGATGCGGCTTGTGAATCACACTGGCTTCACATTAATTGTAAGTGAGTTTAGACATCAGGCCAGTGCTGTTCCACACATCAACAACATTGAGCTGGAGCAACAGTGACAGCCACCAAGCAGCAAGCGGCCCTGGCTTTGTTTTTATGAGGGCCGCTGGGAAAGAGAGAATAGTGGAACTACAATGAGTGGATAGGCTCCATATGGCTTGAAATCATAGTCTTCAAAAAAAAAAAAAACACAAAGTGAAAAGGACCATGAAGAGAGGCCACAATACAGAGTGCAGGGAAGCTTCAGTGCTTCTTGGCCAACTCCACGTCCTGAGTGCTTCTTAATGGGCAAAATCGAAAGGCTGAGAGGCTACTTCAGTGATGCCATTTTAAAGGGTTTGTGTGCATGCGCGTGTGATCTCCACTTGAGTCTCGTCTCCAAACTCTGACTGTAGTGATTTCATAGGGAGGAAAAAAAAGAAAAACACTTAAAAAAAACATTTATCAAAGGGGGAGAGCAGCTCAAGGAGTGTTTGGAGGGCCATCACCCCGATGCTCCAGAGGATGATGAAAAACAGGGCTTTGCACTTCCTAATACAAATTCCACTGAAAATGTTGGCTGGGAGTCTCTTATTGAAAAACTGTTTGTCCTTTTGTCCTGTCGAAGTTTCTTAAACCGCTGTCAGCTCAATTGTTCTGCTATAGCACAATTATTATGCACCTGTCATCAGCAGCAAAGAGGAGGGTGGAAAACTACAATAATGAAATCTGAGCCTTCAGCCATTCTTTGCTCTGGAAAAAAAAAATCAAAAGATGGCTAAATATCTCTTACACTATTCAAATAAAAGCTTGAATGAGTGAGTTTGCTTTTACGCATGTCTTACAAAGTATTATGCTAAAACAAATTGTGTCGCTTTTCACCAAATCATCCATATAATGACCGTATTTCATGTTTTTATTGGCTGGTTACTTACTTGCCAACAGTTTAAGAACACATGAGCATTACTGTGCATAAAGCAGTAAAAGAATATTAAAAATATATCTCAGAGACCCGGGGGTTGTGAGGTATGGCCATTTTGTCTGCAAATGGTTAGGAGATTTGAATGATGAGCAATGCAGCTTGGATACTGCCAGACCGAACGGTACTTTAAGCTCTTGGTAGTGATCTCTCATGTTTGAATCATGGCTTAACCCAGAACGGAGGAGAACTCTATGAATCCGTCCATATTTAACTGGTATTTAAGCATTTCCAGGCCACTAAACCTAAAAGCAGAGAGAGATAGGAGCCAGTTTAATCACTATAATTTGTGGTTAAAATGACACCGTAATAATCACATGATTTATGAGCTCATTCCGGTCTATTTTTATAGGTAATCAACCTTAAAAGTGTAGCAGGAGCGTTCGAATCTAGGGGAGATTAATGCCGTCCTCTCACAAATTATTCTTCAGTGTCATTTAGGCTTTTCTGTAATGATACCTTAAAAGTTCATTAGCATGAGAGGAGTTAGAAGTCAAGTAAAAGACTGTGTACGAGTCAAGAGGGCACTTAATACTGGGTACCCCATTGATACTTTTTAACACCTCACTTCACTCAAGCCAACTTGTACACTGAAAGCAAAGGTGTTATCTACGCCCTTCATGCTTCCACCCAGCAGGTCTTTAAAGGCATCTTTTCCATTCCTCCTGCAGGTGTAGGTTAAACTGCGTAATATGTTAGTAGTTCAAAATCAGTTGTCCTGTCTTTTTTGTTGACAGCCCACATTACAACATTCTCCTCCAGAAGGTTTGGCTATTGCTTTGATCTCTGAGGCTCTTAAATCAACACCAGACAAAGTTCATCCAGAGGTCAGCAGAGTCATCTGATCGTCACAATCCCAAAGCAGCCATTTCATGACAGTCAGGCTTCACTGCTGTTCAGCTGTCATACAGGCTTCAAACATGCCAACAGACAAAACATTCCTCTCACACAACCAAACAACATTTCTAAATAATACCTAAGGAGTAGTTCAGCAAAAAATCTACTTTACACATTTTTACACTAAACCCCAGATGTAGTCACTCAGTAAAATGTTGCTAAAAACACTAAAACTCAATAATCACCCAAATTACCCAAACTGTTTCCATAAAAAATACATTATCGGAACATCTCCCAACCTTCTCAAACTATGTCCAGATTTTCATCAAGGCGGCACAGACTCGTGTTAGAAACACAGTATGATTAGCTGTGCACTATGAACATGAACCAAAAATTCACCAGCACAGGCAAAAATTTCCAACAAAACCAGGGCTGGTATTTACAAAGCAGCTGTAAATCAGAGACCGCCTTGACAAGTCCGTGCAAACTTCAAGAAGATCTGGATGCTGTTTGAGTGGACTGAGCGACGTTTTGGTAATGTACTGTAATTCAAATGATTTGGGCTATCTGGGTGATTGTTGAGTTTTCATATTTGTTTGCAAGATTACCCCTGCAGCTCTAGTGTTACACTAAAAAAGCTACATTTTGACTCCAAACAATTCTTGGCAGATCAGCAACATCTGGGGGAAAGTGTAAACTATTCCTTTATGACACCACCAAATCCAACTCCTCAGGATTTTTTGGGAAAAGTTAGTCATCCTCAAGGGAGATAGAAACAAGCCAAACGCGCTGGGAGTTTACTATGTAAGCAAGAGTTCAGTGCTCCTGTTAAGGCAGTAGGATACAGCAGCATTTCAAACATGCAATGGCTACTCTGCAGTTTACTTTAGATAAACACTGATATGTCTTTCTTTCCTATGTCACTATTCCATCATTCATGTCCATTATGGACATTCCCACACATTGCATCAAATTGTTGCTCATAGACATGGTTCACACATGATCTCTTCCTGTAACTGCACTAGCTCAGGCAGGTCACTTGCAGCGTCAACTTTCCTATTGACTCCAGCTCACATTTACACCTAACCCCTTTCCATTTAAATACCATCAAATATCTGGTTAAAAAAAAAAGTGCATGTGTGAAAGGGGCTATATTGTAACAACCTGTTACTGAAGTAGTCTAATTTGCTCTTGGACATCTTGTGTCTTTTAGGGCATTTAGAAACATCATACATGTTATAATTCAACTGCACTGGTCTTTATTGGTCTAATAAAAAAAAGACCTAATTAATAGTGCATATCAATCTGTTGGCTCTGTCACAACATATTCCTCTCTGTTCGTTACCGCACAGGTCCTAGTCCTTCCTGGCAGCCTGTGTAGCCCAGTAATTACACTTCTTCCTTTGACAACCTGCATGATTGTTTTCCTAACAGTATATTACTTCGTTAGTACTTTCCAACGCGGGTTATTTTTAAACTGTCACTTTCGCCAGACTCATCCTGATTTGCACTCGTCTGTTTATCATAACAATCATTAATAACTGTCAGTCTGCGCCATCAATATAACAAACTCATTCCTTCATTAGCATGGCCCAGCATTTGTCTGTTCAGAGAGGCTGGGTATTTTCTACCAACAGGCCCAGCCAATTACTCCGCTGAAATGGAATCGCATTAATCAAAACTTAACAAGGTGGCAAATTTAAAGATATCAGATTGCAGGAGACAGCAGAACTAATATGTCACTGTCAGAGGTGCTATGCAGGTATGCAGCATCCGCACTAAATATATCTCCTCGCTCAGGCCACATGAATTTTGACGTTTCATACGATCTGACAACTATCAAAGTGAGAGGCCTGAGAGGGCTCAGTTAGAAGCTGCTTCTGATGACTTCTCCCCCACTCTGGCAAGGACAGTGGAAAAGAGAGACGGAGAGAGGGAGAGAGGGCGAGGGAGAGAGAGAGAGAATGCAGGGAAAGGGGAGGGAAGAAAACGTTGAGCGCGTCTCAGGGAGAGCCAGCAGGCGGCAGTTCATCATGTCTGCCTTCACAGAGACGTTTTCTTTTACACTTTAAATGATGATACTCATCAATCACTGGCTGACAGCTGCATCAAGCCAGCTGCAAACATGCAAAGCCCAGCAGTCTGAAACATGCTGACGCCACCAATCGCTGCATGGAAAATAATCATTCAGCCCAGGCTGCACGCTGGATTTATTTTCTCTCATATTAGACTCTCCTTCTTCCTCTAGCCACTGTAAAATAAATACCATCCATTTCACTGGGAACAATGCACAGAGCTCCGGCGGGCTGCTACACCGAGCCGGCACGTGCAGAGTTAATGATTAGGCAGTAAGGAAAAAGTGGAAGTGACTAAACCTAATCAAGAAGGCCTGCAGGCCAATAGTGCTAACCTTATGAGCAGGGCCAGGGAGCTTAGCCTCAGCATCATTATATCGACTTGAGCGCTTGACTTTGGAAGGTCATTCATAAGATACACCCCCCCACCAAAAAGAAATAAACAGACAAATAAATGCATTGTATTTTGCATTTTAGGTTTTGTATCTAGCTTCTTGAATGGCTAATGGTTGACTTTATTAAGGGATGGGGAGGATGCTAAATAAAAAGCACCAGAAAAACCTTAAAAAGAAAACAGAAATTAAATTACGCACTGAGAAAAACAGTTTTGCCTGAAAAGAGTAACAACACTAATTAACAAACACGTCACAGCAGTTCACCTAATTGTTTACTAAAATTTAAAGAGTGCTACACTCTTAAAAATAAAGGTGTCTAAATAGTTTTTGGCTTGGACGCACAGCTCTGGGAAAAACCTTTAATTGGTCTAGGACTTTTATATGCAAATTTTCTGTAAACTTTAAAAAATATGTTTCACGCTCATTCACAAAAATAGTTATTTAATGAACAACCTACTGAAAGAAAAAGTGATTTTTCTATAGCATCGGTGATAAACATTTTTGCACCTTTATTTTAAAAAGTATCAGCCCACCTTTCAACCAAATTCTCCAGAATGTAATGAATGTAAAAGTCTTTTCATTCCAAACCTCATGAGAGTCCAAACCAAAAAAGAAGAGGGAGATCTTGAAGGCTCAGATGCTTGCTAGCAAGGAATTTAGCTTTCAACTACAATGGCAGTCTACATAAGCCAAACCTCCGTAATGTGTTTAATTCTTCTAACAACCGTAACAGTATTCAGTAGCAGCGTATTCATGGCTCTTCGGCACCACAAAACAGCCGTAGCTTATAAAGAGCAATGAAGGCTATTAGCAGCAGAGGTTATTCATTCTACACCCACACTGACATACAAACACACCATCTCACACTCTCTCTGATGAATCCCACCATTCCTCTTTATGCCGTCTCCTCTTTTACATTTTGCATGGCGGCGATTGCTCTTTTTTTTTTCTTGTTTTTCTTTTTTTCTTCTTCTTTTTTTTTTAAGGGGAGCTTATAGAGCAGATGGATGTGAATTCAAAGTTTCCTGATCTTTAGCAGAAGTTATGGAGGGTTATCTTTGGCTGTATATCTCTGGGCTGGCAGGCCTCCCCTGGCGATGAAGGATTAAGCACCGCAGCTGTCTCTCGCTCCGAATGATGCAGTGCAGCGCTCGCCGACACGACAGCATCACTTAATCTTAATGTCCGCTCCTCCAGCGCGGCCGCGCAGGACAAAGCCAATCAACATCACATGCCACGAGGATGGACCTACTGCTTGGCCCTGGAGTCTCTCACCCGCACCGACCGATTAATCAACTTCAGCCGGCCCAATCCCAGAGTTCACTTCTCTCACAGCACAGCTGAGCTCGCCACTGTGATGTATAGGATGGGGTGGGGTTAGTTTGTGGGGGGGGCTCCACAACACTTATCAGATTGCACATTATGCATGGTTTTGTATGCTGAAAGAAAGAGAGAGAGTGTGAGGGTGGGAAAAGAGAGACGGGGGGGAGGTATCGAATGCTTACACCTTATTTCTGTCACAGACCACCTATTTGTTGTGTTTAAAGAGATATCTGACCAACAACGGCTAAAAAAAAAAGGCTTAAGAAAGGCTTGGGGTTTAGAATAATGACTTGTGCTCACTTAGACAAATTACACCCATGGAGGTCCAGAACAAGGATTTAAATTCAATATGATACAAGCGCATTAAAGGAGACAACATTTCCCCTGATCCCTGCATATTAACTTCTTACTCTAAAAGCATCTAACAAGCAACAAGACAAAGTGCCAGCGTTCTTAATTGTGCAAGCAATTTAGCTTTTTCTCTGGTCATCAGAGGCCTAACGACAAAAGTACATAATTCATGCAACAATTTCCATAAAACAATAAATATAGGAAATATTAAATGTAAAGGTTAAAAAATGTGTCCCTGAGAAAATGTAAGCAAATATCTTCACATATCGGTGCATCCCACTGAGGATGTTTACATCACCACAGATGATATGAAGCTTCTTGGGATATATTACTTCCATAAGTTACCTTCAAATGAAGACACTACTATTACACTTTGACATTCTCCCATTTCAGGCAAGATTAAGGGCACTGAAGCATCCTCTTTGCTAGAATGGTATGCAACATTAAAGACGCAAAAAAGCCTTCTGTGTCCCCTATGGAAGGTGTATCTGATTTAGTAGAACCAATTTAAAGCTGGAGGAATTCAGCGCTGCCTTTGAAGATGCTACATAATGTCAGCAAACAAGCTATAAAGCACCATAATGGTAGTTCATATTTGGACATAAGTTACTCTGAGCATTTCACATGCCTAATGCTCTATTTTATCACTGTATCTACTTTGGCAACATTTTCCTTCTCTTTTGCAGTTTTAAGATACACACACGCCTCTATATTTAACACACTATTGGTATCAAATAAAAACCATGTATGTCCATTTTTGTCATTTTATTGATCATTTGCCAGCTGTCTTTTACATTTTATGCCATAGAAATAATTCAGAATGACCTGGAATAAAATCTTATTACTCATACTAAGGCATTTGGCACAGTGAAATGTTGATACAAACATTATATATCTATATCTATATCTCTATATCTATCTATATATATGTGTATATATATATATATATATATATGTTTATATATATATATATATATATATATATATATGTGTGTGTGTGTGTGTGTGTGTGTGTGTGTGTGTGTGTGTGTGTGTATAATCAATAAAGGATTAATAAAGTATTTTAATGATTCTGATACATATTTCCATTTCCATTGATTTCCATTTCTATGAAACCTCTAGCAGCAATTAGCCATGGACATGGACAGGCCAGCCATAGAGCTGGAATAATGCTGACAGCTTTGTTAAAGTTAGTCACTTTATAGCTAGCCTTTTTACATGTATTCAGGGGTTCATTTGGTCCTTGTGAACAGCAAATGGAGCCAATCCTTAGTACTGTAGTTTGATGGAAATGTTAATTGGTTCAGATACAGGGTTTGTACTCTTCACTATTCAGTGTAATAAACTGCACAGACAAATGACCTCCAAATGGTTATACATTCATGCACCCCACCCCAAGATCGTTCCTTCTTGCAGCCGCTCATGTTGTTCTATAATTCTCACAGACATTTAAGTATGTGTTGAATCTTTCCTGCTGTTTCATGATTTTTTAACTTGCTAAATAAATTGGTTCATTACGCCTCAAACTCTAATTAGCCTTGAACTCTTGCTGTTATTTATCCTGTTTAATCCAAAGTATCTCTGAAGCATTCAGTCACAGAAATATCTAGCTGATGTTTGAGGTAGCTACATCATATGTTCATACAGTACCCATGTTTCATGTAAATGGGTTTTTAAAACATTTAACAATCTTAAAACTATAATTTAACAGCATATTTAACTGACTGTTTGCAAATGTACTTAAAACCACGCATTTACATCTAGCTAGCTAGAAACTAGTAATGTTTGTAGACGAATACTGCTATTAATCAATTTAGCAATTCTATCAATATTTTAGGCAGGAAGACTAGGGTTTTAAGTAGTTTGAGAAGCAGGTGAGCAATTCTCACTAACATAACAAAAATGATATAAATTCCAAATTTGGTTGTATTGAACACTTGTAAGTAAAGTGTTGCACAGAGAAGAACCATTCAAGCTTTGTGGATAAAGTGGATTGCTTCTTTTAGGTAACTGTTGTAAGATGAGTGCTGTGTCTGGAAAAGTTCCTTTTGCTAGCTTAATGGCTTCAGTGTGATTCATTTTAATCACATTTTCATGATATCAGTGCAGAGAACTTGTAATGTCACATAAATTGAAAAGTATTGTTCCAAATGTAGCGTAACTGAATTTAATTCAACAAGAAAATTGTGTTTCATTTTCAGATAAAAGAGGTACTGTGAAATAACTGCTTATTTTGCAAGCTTGTGTTATCTAGCCACCATGATCTGATCATGCAAATAACAAAAGACACCAACTGCCATTTAGTTTTTGTCTCACATTTCCCATACATATGTTTAGAATTATTATAATGAAAGAACAAAAAAATAGCATTTTTCACATCAGTACTATGATACAAAAGGAGAGCTTTAAATTGTACATGATTTGATAACTTTCTTTGGTTCGAGTAAATATTCCAAAAAATCCAGCTTTCTGTTTTTAATGCAGATTGTTTTACCCCTAGAAGCAAAACATTTTTTTTAAATATGTCATGATCAAAAAGGCAGGAATTTGATCCTAGATCCTAGCAGCTTTATGAAAAGATCCCAGACTGTATCGTATATACACACTTGTCCGTGGTATATTAAAGGCATAAACAGATCTAAGATCAGTAGTCTTATGCTTTTTGGGGTTTATTAATTTATTTATTTTACTTTTTTTTAACATGGGCCTCAGCCTTCAGCTTATGACTGATTATCAGTCTGAGCCAGAATCTCCTCATTAACTTACATCTCACTATGTAACCCATGTGGATGTGAATGACAGTGAAAGTATCAGACTTCTTAAAATATCTATCAAGACAGCAATTTACTATCACATTTTTAGACTCAGACTTAAATTGTTGAGGCTCATTAGCAATGCTAGATACCACTCAGCAAGGCAAGTTGACGCATTTGACAGTGCACAAATCTGAGGTCACTCGGGGTAAACTTGGAAGGAAACACAGGAAATTAAGCCATGAATGAAAACTCAACACCAAAAAGAGGCCAGTAAAACAAGTTCTACTCTTTTAGGCAGTCCAGAACACTTAATTTCACCTCTTAAAAGAAGCATATCATTTCCATAACCTCTGTCCCCCAAGTGGACTTGTTTCTACACAGCCATTTGGCTGATTGCTGTGTCATTGCAGGTCCAAATGTCTCAAACCATCTGTGGTGTACATGAAATATGCCCTGTTTCAGTCCAGTCTAGAGCCGAGTCCATATCATAAAAGAATCAACATAATTGGCAATTACTGCTACCTAATTTGGCAGTAAAACAGAGAGAGGCCAAAAGGACAGGGACGACAGAGAGAGGCAGAATATTAAGCCGTAGCAGCTGGCAGCACCCCCATACACACATTCTCAGGCATATGGAGCCAGCACATTAAAAGAAGAGGGCTATGTTTTGCATACATATTTCGCCTCAAGAGGTAACCTTGAGCCAGTGGACGGCAATACTAGGATGTTAAGTCACTTCCTCTGCCCTTAAGCCTATGGTTGAGCTGATCCAACTTTTCCTATCCTGACACCGATTCCAATATCTGAACTCAGGGTACCGGCCATTACGGAACTGTGTTCCAATACCAGTATTCAATTAAGACGTCATGTTTTGTTTTATCAAAGTCGAGTGTTTCCCCTACCATTAATTAGGCAGGGAAGCCCACCCAGTCAAGATTACATGACTTGGATGAGAAATTAGAACGGACCAGACATGCTAAGGTTTTCCTCCTATCATTTATTTTTTTATGTGGCACATGCTAATTTTTGGCCAAAATAAAATTCTCAAACTATTTTGAGAACAAATGTAAAGAACCAACTCAGATCCCAAGGTTACTACAAGACTCGTTGTTTACAGATCTAAGCAATTATCTTCCTATAGTTCACTATATAAATAAGTATTGGACTTCTTGAAACCAAATGTATAGAGAATGCAGAGCTTAAACCTAAATAAAATCATGCATGATAACACTATGTGTGTTTAAGTGATTCCACTTGATGTATAACACCTGACCTGAAGAAAAATCTAGGGGATCCACATATAAAGATAAATATTCCAATGAGAGTAATGTATCATAACGCACTGTTCTTTTTAGGTATTGTTACATTTTCCAGTTACTAAGAAACAGTACAGAATATGGACAGCATGACCGATGTCTGTTCCATTCAATAAGATGCCAATACCAATCCAGGTTATTGGATTGGTGCATCACTACTTAAGCCCAGTGGTGACACTTTGCAACTGGGCAAGCTGCTAAAGGTATGCAGACAAAGTGAGATCCTAGACCCATTCAACTATTCAATAAAATACTTCTTTTTTACATTTACCTCATTTGTATACTGTAAACTGTGGTGGTTCCATCTCTAGTGGACTACAAATGACTCATCTGCACACTCCTCTGTGGTGATTCAACTACAATCATTGCTCCTTCCATCCACCACTTCAAACAGACAACATGGCTGTCCAGTAATGACCTGTTCATGTAGCAAGTCTTTCCCTGTGACTACTTCATTACAGAATGGGCCATTGCCATCATAATGCCAGCACCTGCCTGTGCCCACACTAGCACACACATCATCACCAAACCACAGTGCACGATAAAGGCCTGTCACATCCACAGCATTATTAATTAACAGCGCAGCGCGGTGAAATTCAATCATGCCGGCCCTCACATATCTCCTTAACAGGTTATGCAAATTCTACACGTCCAGCCCGTGACCGTGTATGAACCACCAGGCTGAGATTTCCCTTCACACTTATTACTGTAATAAGAGCTTTCAGAGCCTGATAGCATCAGAGGAGAGAGTGGCGGGAGAGAGAGAGAGAGAGAGAGAGAGGGAGGGAGAGAGAGAGAGACATAATGACTGTTTAATTAGAATTAGACGTATGGCTTAAGGAAAAGAAGAGAAGATGAGTGAGACAGCAGAGGATCGTGGAAAGAACAGAATGAATAGAGGGGTGAAGGGACACAATGAGATCATTCCACCTCTAGAGAATTAATATTAAAAGGGGTAATTCATCTTTTCATATCAATCACTGAATGATGCGTAGGTAGCACACATGAATCATTATCCCTGTTTAATCATTCACTAAACATAAACTTATGATAGTAATATGATTTCAAGCAGCATTATACTCAAATCCCTTTGGTTACTAATGGACCTACACACACAGAAGAGGATACTGTTTTTAGTATCCGAGACCACTAATGGAGACTGTTTTGCATGATTGTGTTCCTGGTCTTGCTTTTTCAATGCAGAGCAGCCTGAAAGCCAATTAATCTTTGGTCATTTTAATTGTCAAACTTGAGCACAAACATTATGAGCTGACTGAACGGTTTTATTATGGCACTATGAGAAAGGCCATGTTTTACTGCTGATATGGAGCAACATGACGCTAGCGCAATACATCATCGTAAATGTGCACTCACATGAAATCATATATGTAGACGCCTAATGGCTCCAAAATCTCCCTCTGAAACACATGCATTTTTCATGCTGCTATAAAAGCATTGTCAGAGACGCTGTGTCGGGCTGCAGACACTAATTGATCTGGCCCTTTACACGTGTGAAACAACAGGAGCAACGCTACAAAACTGTCATCCTAGCATCTTTGCCTCTTAATGCAGCCATAAATCCACACACCATCTAGCAGTCAGATGTTTTCATTACCTCCATATCAGTTTTATGGAATTACTGACATCTACATGATCCAGTAATTGTGGGCCTCTATGAAGTTGCAGCAACAATTTTGCTCTCTATATTCGAGATCAATTCCCCGGTCCCCTGGGCTGGGCACAGGGATGTGTTATTGGAAAAGCAGGGACGCTGATAGATTGCAATAGTTATCTGGTGACGGAGACAAACAGCTTAATCCGGCCTAAATCAGCACGGCTTGCACAGATTGTTTCATACAAAGATGTAAATTGCGTTGTCAAAATCAGTCGTCTCGGCGCTGGTTGCCTAACAAGAGCCACTTTGGGCTTGCAGAGACAAGTGCTGATCTTGCCTATATAAATCCACTGGGATGAGGATTCTACACTCCATAAAATAAAGCAAACCACTTCAAATCAGCCTTTACCTGTACACCTGCTGAATAAGGTATTTACCAGCTTTGCCCATTTATTAAAGAAAATATGGCAAATAAGGGTAGTTTTAGAGTGAAAAAAAACAACAAGAACTGATAAAAATTGCGTGATACAACCAAAAGCAAAAGATTAATGCATACAAGTGGCAGTGCATATTTTTCCCCTGCATTTGCAACAATTAGGCATAATGAAGTGGCCATGCAAAATGACTGGACTGTAATGTCTGCTCCTGCATCTTTGTTCAGTCTCATTACTGTGCCTGGGAGGTAAATAAAATATCCACACCACCACCACCACCACCACCCTGCAAAGGGCCTCTCTCTTCTTCTCCCTCTGCAGCCCTGCACTAAATCAATACAGCTCAGCTTGTGTTTGAAAAAGCTCTATGTCTTGATAATAATGGTGTATTAAAGCCAGTAATAATTTCACTGAGTAAGCATGATGCATTAAGAGAAGAGAGAGAGGACAGTGGGCAGACGCAGGGTGGTTAGTGGCAGTGCATGGGGCACTGGGACTGGGTCTGATGGTGCTTTAGTATATGTGTCAGTCTCAGTTTGGGAAGCAGAGAGGGAGGCACACAGGCAACAGCCTGCTATATATCTCTATTACATCTGATGGTCAGTCTGCTGGCCAGTTGTTTATTCTCATTAGCCAAGACAATGGGAACGATCTGGGGCACACATCTATCCCTACTAAAGCCTGTGTGTGCGTTTGTGTGTGTGTGTGTACGTGTGTGTGTGTGCATTCCCAGGATAACTTGTAATCAATGGAAATCATCACACTATATAAATCAAATAAAAATACTGCTCACATCGATCACTCTCAAGAACCATTATTATCATTCTTGTTCTTATTGCTGTTATTATTAGTCTTGAAGAGAATAACAGTCAAATGAACTAACTTAATCATCATGTTAATGAAGGACTAAAGTACATAAACACATTCAAAATGGTTAGGTAAAGTTTAATGTTCAGTTAACAATTAATGGATCCACTTTGATCATTAAAAAATAATTTTGTCTGTGGTAAAAGTCTCTTCTTTTTTTTTTAATTCAAGTTTGATGATTCTGTAGCACAACCTAAGTCAAAAACAGGAGCTGAAACATTTATATTTCAGTCTTTGCACAAACTGCTGCAAACATCCAATAATAAGGTAATCATTTCAGTGCGATGGTTATTTTTGGCTGTATTTTCTGATAGAGATGCATTTGTTACCGGTACTGTCATATCAAACAGTTTAATTAAAAACAGAAAAAAACAGTTAGTTAGTCCATAAAAATGTGTCAGTTACATAAGGGAATGTCAGTGATCAGAAGAGAATCTCAAGGATTGGTACATATGAATAAAACATGTTAATTTTCTTTTTTGAGTTTATTTAGTCTGTTCATGTAATGTATATTGTTGGATATGGAAATGCTATGCATTTTCAAGCACATTCAGTGCATCTCTTTTTCTTTGTTCCTATTGTGCTCTGAAAATATAGCTTTCTTCATCAGTGTGGCACCATGCAGTAGGGCACCTGTCTGTCTGGTGATATCCTAACATATCCTGCTAGAGTGGCTAGCTGGGTGAGGGTTGGTGGGTGTCAGATAAACAAGACAGTCTTTTGAAAAACACCACACTGTGACTGAGGTAGCATCTCTGTGTGCTGTTAGGGGAGGACTGTCCTACCCCCTGCCACTTTACCCCCTCATTAGTCAGAAATAACCACATACAGCATGAACTAATGCTCATCTGTGGAGATTTAACTGGCAAGCCAATGAGTGTGTTGCACAATCCAAATCAATTATTCATCTCCATCTTTAAGTCACTCTTCCTCCATGCATTCTAGCATTGTGGGTTTATTATCAAGCCGTATCTACTTTCCAAATTAGAATTCCTGTCTGAGGCACAGTGAGAAGAGGAAAAGAAAACATGTGACAGCAAGGCAGGAGCGCGAGGCCTTTCCTGGTGTGGGCTGTGAGGGAGAAAAGGAAAGGCTTTTGATAGGCCGCCGCAGACAAGGCAGCCGAGAGAGAAGCTAATGGCCATGATTAATGACAAAGGGCCAGAGGAGAGCGGGGACACAGCCGCTACATACATCATCCCTCGCCATCAGTCAGAGCACCTCCCGGACCCTCTTTCTCTCTCTCTCTCGCTCTCTCTTTGCCTTATCTCTGCCCACTCCTGAGCTCACTACAATTGCTTCTCTCTTTCTCTCTCTCTCCCTCACTCCCTTCTCCCCCCTCCCCGAAAAGAAGAAAAACAAGTGACAAAGAGGTGATAAGGTGAACAAGAAAATGGCGTGTAAAATAAGCAGCAGATATTCAGAGGGAGAGAGAGGAAGAAGAGGGGGAAAACAGGGCTGTGATGGCACTCTCCGATTTTCAGGCCACTTGACTCCTCCTCAGCTGAAGCCCCCATTCTCAAGGTCTTATCTGCCATATGGCTTCCCTGTTTAGATGATTTATTAGGTGCAGAAAAGCACACTGATAAATTTCAGCTTGTTCCACCCTGCATAGGCAACCCCCGGTGTCAATAACGAAACTCAGGCCGCTTTAATGAAAACTTTTAGTACCGAAAGGGGCAAGCATTTATTTATGAGTCACTATAATATTACATTGGCAAAAAAATTATCTCCCCTTCTCACGCACCCTGTGAAAGAAAAAAAAAAAATAAGGCCCCTTAACGTGAACAGGGGAGCTCAGATCATCTCCATATGTCTGTGCCTCTCCTGCACCCTAACACACTACTGTTGTATTTCTGCTTAATTGAAGCATTCAGCTGTTTACAACTCACACAAAAACAGCAAGAGTTTATTTACGACCAATTAAAGTAACCATTTTGAGTGAAGGCAGACCATTATGGATCTCAGCCCCTTTGATTGTAATTAGTTGGTGTGTTCAGGTTTTGTTTTACATGCCTGATTTACAAGGGGGGGACTGCTTAATTTCCTATCAAACAGCAGATGCTGGTTACCAAAAAGACAAAATACACGGTGAGGACTGAGGTGTAAAACAATACGCTTCAATGCCACCGAACCATTTTGCATTGTTTTGCCTCAGCTTTTATGGCTTGTGGAATTAAATCATATAAAGTACACGACTACAGCCATTCTGATTTATGCACATATCACCTCATTAAAATGCTTGTCTGTCATCAGACTCAGTTTCTCTGTCCATTAAAAGACTTACCACAGACTGGGTGTCTGACTTTAATGGGCCAACACTTCACATTGGGGAGGGTTTTTTTCCCCTCTTAAAAACCAACTACTTCAGCCTGGACTGTCTCAGACTAGTCCGGGGCAAAGGCTAAGCCACACACTGATAGCACTCCACATTTTTATCAGGATGTCAGTGATCAAAAGGATGAACGAAATGTCCTTTAACTTGTTAATATCTACCAATAAGTAGGGAAATCCTCTGTTATTAAATTGAAACAACAGTGTGATTCTAACATAGCAACAAAAATATTCGATTAAATAATAAATTATTCTGAAACCCTTCTGGTTTTCCCATAGCTACCATTAGGCTATAGAATAAAATACAGCTACTAGTGTCAGATAAACAAACTAGGCATTGAGATGCGAAAGACATAAAAAAGCCCCATGTGTTGCAAACTATTTGCGTAACATGCGCAAATGAGTTACTGACAATTAACAGCAATTTGCAACTCAATGGAAGCTGAACAAAACATGAAGGCTATTTGCAAACCAAAGTGTTCCAGCAGAGGAGACGGCCCTAGTTAAACAAGGAGCAATCCATGCCTGAACCCAATGGCTGCAAAATGTTCTATTTTCCTGTTTACACCAGTGAGATCAAGCAGGTCAGCATCAGCATGGTAGCTCTACCATTAAAGCTACAGTACAGTGGGTCTGTAAGGAAAAATAGGAACACTGCGCCATTGTTTCCAAAGGGCCCCACAAAATCATAAACCTTCGCTTTAACAAGAGTGTGAAAATCCCTGCGAATGACTCACATGAAAAGAGAGAGGCCCAAATAACACATATCCTTATGTTCCGCTCAGGCAGATTTTAACTTATTTTCGGTACTTGCTTGTTGTAATTAATATTGCACAGGAGCCTGCATTGTCATTTTTCAAATCATTTCCCTGGAAATGTTCTACACCTCTTAATGGCCTCGCTAATGCTGTAGCTGTCATGTTTTGGACAGCTGCACTTTTGCAAGACAAACTCGGGCTGCATCATGCTCCTCTCTCAGCGGACCCCTCCCGCTCAAAGGCACCCGGGGCAGGCCGGCCAGCTGCTCCCAGCGATATGGAAATCTTTGATTAATTTTTTACCTCTTGGTGCCAACTGTTGCTCAAGTGTCACCTTCCCGTTCTGTCCCTCGACACCGTCGCTTGTTCTTTTTTTTGTTGTTTTTTTTTTTGCTCCTGGAGATGATGGATCAGTTAAATGGGCTCCAAAAGAAATCATAGGGCTAATTAAAGCCAAAGGAAAACAAGCCAGATGTGTTTGAGGCAGAGAGGCTGGACATGTGCCAGGAAGGAGGTGTGTGAGTGCCAGAGATGTGTGAGGAAATCAAGGCCTCATCCCACAAATTACACAGCTCTCAAACAAAATTCAGCTAATACCCCTCAAACTCATGTCCGGTTTCTGTTCGAACACTACAGAAGCCTCTAACGAGCAAGTGTTGATCTTTCGAAGACTTTCGTTGGATATAAGGTGTCTATTGTTGGAAATGTGTTCAGGAACTACCTTTGTAGATTTAATACTCTCAATGGGGGAAAATAAACATGGCAAACCAATCTGTCATCTACACCACAGATTTAACTTGGCTGCTTACTACAACGCTGATATTCACTAAGATGTTTTGGCAATGTCAGGCATCTTCCTGTTAGATTTAAAGCTTTCAAAACACTGACCCCAATCTTCAACTCTTACTGTAAATCTGCAGTAAAAACATGTCACCAACAATTAAATCACATTCAATGAGACAAAATGCTTTATGCCATGCTTGTGTTTGGGTGCACGCAGTTCACCACTGCTGTGCAGGTAAACTCAGAAGTCTTTTCATACGATATCCATGTGAAAAACTTTACAATGTGAAGTTTCATAATAAAAGTGGGAAAATGACTCCAGCTTTGCATGGAGCTTTAATGGACTAATCATAATTAAACTGAAAACCAAGAGAGCTCCCAGTAGCCAGTGTGACTGATCTGTAGACAGGCTTCAGGTTCCCATTCATATACCTACGTTTCAGCTGCCCTATCTGAGGAGATTCACGCTGGGCCCTCTGAGTCAAAGAGACAGTCAGGCCCATCAGCACAGCAGCACACACCATCACACCATCACATACATACACACACGCGCACATGGCATAAAGCTGAAATATGCACCGGCCACCAATCAGAAACACAATGCGCAACTACAGGACCCTGTCTTCTTCTCCAAATGATTTCCTGCCATTTAAAAGACAATAAGCAAGCAGCTATAGACTGATGGAGGAGGCATGTCATTTTCGGCACGCTGTTGCTCAACATCAAGGAAAATCAATGGCGGCTCCGCAGGGGCATGGAGAGGGAAGAATAGAGCTCCGTTTCAGGTCTGTTTGAACTCATTTTCTTTTCTCTGCGGTTGCCCTCTTCACGCAGCTCTCCTACCCCCCTCCAGGCACCCACCCCCCCATACCCCACCCCCTTCACAACAGGCTTGACAGCTTGACACATTGACAGCTCGCGGTGAATGACAACTGATTTGTACAAATTTCAAGCCTTATAAATCTACCTGTCACAACAACAGCATAAAAGAGCTCGGACCCAGCAGGTAATTCAGATGAGAAGGGCGGGGGGGGGAGAGAGAGAGGGAGAGAGAGGGAGAGGTGAAGGAAGTTTCCCTTTGACAGCACCCGAAGAGTCCAGAGGTGCACACTGTGACAAAATATATAAAATAAATATGAAATAAAACCCATGGCATCTTTATCTGGTCAACTCCAGGTGAAACTGGTTTTAAAAATCCTGTGTGTTTCACCGAAAATCATCCACTCGATTTTGTTTTATACCCGTATTAAAGTTGTGCCACCTGCTACAAGCAGGATTACAGCACCATTTTTTTCCAAGCCTGCACTCCGGCTGCGTAAATGAGCGGGGCCTTTTTTTTACGCTATTTAAACAATATTCCACACTGCACCAGGGCTCCTGCTCCCCTCCAGCTTTCATCTGTTCGTAATGGCTGCACTAGCAGGCAAGGCCTTCAGTAGCTGTAAATCCTCTCTGAGGGTGTATTTTTACTGCCAGAAATAAACTACAAGGTAGAAAAATCAATAGGGAATGACAAACAGAAAACTGGTTAATAATTCCAAGTGAGTTGTTGCTGGCATTTTAGCAGTTGATGGCTCATTTGTGTTAGGTCATCAGTACTCTGTCTGTTGGAAATGGTGGACATAAATGATCAATGGTAATTAAAAAGCAGCTGAGAAGATGAATTCAGATTTTAATTTATAGAAGGGTTAAAGCATTAGTTTATTTCTAATTTGAAAAATAGCTACAAATGGATAGGATTTTATTGCTCACAAAGATGTACTGGCTGTTTAACACCATATGAGACTGCATGATATACACACCCAGGTTGGCTGTGAAAGCAAACTTAGTTAAACTCCTAAAAATAAAGGTACCAGAAAAGGCCTGTGGAATGATTCTACAGATGAACTACTATTGGTTCCCTGAAGAATCCTACGATGGATGGTTAACTGAGATGTTTAAAAAATACTTACAAACTTTACATAATCCAATGGTTCTATGCCAGTTAGTTAAAGTCATTTGTGATGGGCGATATGGCTAAATTATAACAACACTTCCGGACATTTCCATGATACACAACGTGCATTAAAATATCATAATACATAATATACAAAGAGGTCTGATAAGCTAAAACAGACAAAAAACAGCAGTTCTACATTTAAAATATCAAAAACCAAAAATACAATGATTTTTATTTAACATTTCACACACCATACTGCACTAAATACAATTAAACAGGACCAATTACGCTTTCCATGTAATTATACAGGTTGGTGTTCTTTAAGTGCTGATGACAACCATGATATGCTCGGAAAAGCATGTGTTGTCATGTAATTTATCACGATAATGCTAAACATTATCATATTGTTTAAGTGTTTTCCCAGGACCATATGTCTAAGCCATGAACCATCTAGGAAGCTTTGTTTTCAAGAGTGTAATAAAAACATAAATGCATCCAGCCCAAATGAAGTCATCAGATGCTGCTGAGGGGATAGTGATCACTAACGGTGTTATTTGTAGGGGGGAACACAACCCTGACACCTGACGTACTTAGAGTCAAGCACAAAAGCTCCTTTCTTTGTTTGTGGTTATTTGAGGCCCCCATAACACTTGAGAACTTTAGGGAGAACAATGGCAGGCAAGGTTTGAGATAAACATGTTAGTGCAAGCAAGTCATCTGCCTTCACTGAGACCTCGGCTCACCTCATCAACGGGCTCTAGCAGAAATGTGTAGGCCAACTCTCCATGACCTTTCACCTTTGATAAGCATTCAAAGAACACTTTCGAGCTCTAAAATTCTGCTACAGTGATATCCTCACATCATAAATGGATATAATGTGAAAAAAATCTTGTTATTATCCATGAACTTAGTTAAGTAGTAGCTGTGCATGTGTACGTATGTGCGTGTGTGTGTGTGTAGGGCTGTTAGAAGCACGTGAACTTACTGAAGGCATGACCCGTAATCCTGGTTGTAACAAATGGAAAAATAAACGGTAATCGACAATCGACAAACACAGCAGTTCACACCTTCGAAGAAAAGCCGAAGCCTTAATCCTGACAGTGTTTTGAGTAAACCATACAATTGCACTGATCTCAGACTTGACTAGCCGTTCAGTGTAACCATTTGATAAATTTAATCACACTCCAGCTTTGTAAAATCCCTTGTCTTTGCCACAAGCCACCTGCAAACATCACATGTGTGTGAACTCAGACCAGTCTGAACAGTGACCTTTTCCTTACAACGCTTAAGTCCCTCTGTAGTCGTGGCATGGTTGTTTGATTAAGATTTAGCCCACTGAACGCTCCCTGGACTGGCCCCTGGCTAGGCCAAAAAGGAGGGAGCAAAGCAAAGGGATTAAGTGTGACACTCCCACTAATGCAGTCAAACTGTCATGCAGATCAAAGAGCCCTGCCAGAGATGGAGAGGAGTTCAGGCAGGTGTCCCCTCCTATTCCAATGCCAAGACAAGTGCATGAACTCTTATCGGCAGAGAGGACCTGCACAGCTCTTGACGCGTCCTGGCCACTTTTCCCCCCCGTGCTTAAAACGGGATGATGACAGAGCCAATGTTTCTCAACGGTGTATGGTCATAGCACCTTCTGACAAGAAGTGGTAGATTATAGACTTAGCCCATGCAACAAGCCTTTCACAGTCATGTCCACAGAAAATGATTAATTTAAAAAAAAATAAAACAATTAGCATATTGCATATTCAGCCACAAACACACTGTGGGTGTAAAATGCTGGCAAATCCTTTGCAATTCATGGTGAAATATTCTCTGGAGTTCAGCTTTTGTCCCAGCCAGTTGGTAATTTATCAAGATGGCAGGCAAGCAAACAACTTATTGGAACGATGTTATTGCAACTTTTATGGAGTACAATTAAGTAAAATGTCACTTTGCTTAAAGAGGCCCATACCCTTTATTAAGGTTTGATTTAGCCTTTGCAGCACTCCATATTATTTTATATAGCTTAATGATACACCCCAGAAGGAAGAGTTGAAAGGTTGCCAACTCCATTATGTTTATGCAACATTAAGCACATTTTCACCCTACAGGAATATACATTCATGGCTTTCTATACAATTCTATACATTAATCACTTTCATGGCTAAAACTGTGGAAAATGCATAAAAATCATGTGGGTGTATTCAACAGAGACAGAACAAGCACAGATTACACAACATAATGTCTTCCTTAAAGCTGAACTACACAGGTTCTCAGTGATTAGTTGGCATTTTGAATACTGTAAACTGTCATACTAGCTTCTTTTACAGTAAGATAGAGATTATGTCAGTAACATACTGTATATATATATATATATATATATATATATTTTTTTTTTTTTTTTTTTTTTTTTCACCTTAAAACTGTGTGTATATTACTGGTCAGGCCAAAGAGCCACATACATAAATACAGGTTTTTTTCTAGGCTTATAAATGACATCACAGCCACCGGTGAGGACAGTTGTCTTACAAGTCCTCCACTCTATTAAGTTTTAGAAAGGACTTCCAAAAAGAAAGAGGGAGATAGGAGGGAGAGAGAGAAACAGAGCGAGAGGGAGAAAGATGGAGAGAGACAAGGAGAGGGAGAAATAAATAGTCGCACAATTATTAAGAAGGCTGAATGGTTCTCATTAAGGCATCTGAGGCCCAGCTGGTCAGAGATTCAGCAGGTCAGCTGTAGTTCAGCTGGAGGTCTTGTGATCAGGGGGCTTGGCTCGAGTTAGCAGGGGGAGGGATGACTGATGGCCAAGGGGTGAATGCCAAAGCCATAAATCCAACTGGGCCTGACCCACAGCCCCTATAAAGTTTATTTACATTTTCACATTGCGTCCACCTTTAAAACTTCTATGTTTAGTCAATTCAAAACAGCAATGCGTCTCGCACAGCGGCCATCGGGGACCGGTAGTGGTTTTATCCACTTTATCCTTTTTTGACTTGTCTGTCCACATCTTCCACTGTAACGTAGATTCAAAGGACCTTTTATCAATTGTGTGTTTGTGCCAAAGGGATTCTATTAATACTTTTCTCCGCTGCCTCTGCAGTTCAGCAGCTGAAAGCTTTAGCTCTGAGGCATTTAGAGGCCTTTAACACTTTCTACATGATTTAATGTAAGTTTCTCACACTAAACCAAAGTGGAAATCCGAGTGTTGCTGGTTTCTTATCTTAAAACTTTATTCAAACGAACAATTACATTTGTCGGCAGCATTGTTTTTCTTATAGGATGTTTTACATTGCTCTAGTTTCATCTGAAAACAATTTGCTTGCATTCTCCACACCGTTCACAAGGGCTGTCTGTTGGGTTGAAGCGCCACATTTAATCTGTGACATGTCCATAAATTATCAGAGGTAATGAGTGAGAGAAAATATCCATGAAAGAAAAAGGGGGGAAAAAAACAGCAGCTACCGCCAAGTGGACTTTTTTTATTTATGGATTTGGGGGAGGGAAATAAATAAATGAAACCAACATCCCGCAGTTTGGTGTTCCAGCAGACTTTGCGCGGATCTTTTTGATGTTGGCGCCTGTAGTGAAACCTTGTTTGGACAGCCATAGGGTGGAGCTGGCAGGCTGCTTCTAACCCAGCCAGAGAACACAGGCTACTGCAGAGGGAGCACACAGGGGTCCTCTCAGGTCTATGAGGGGAGATTCTATCACCTTGCCGAGGGAAAAGGAGGCTCAGTATTATTACACCCCATCAAGGAAACTCTGGCTGACAATAAATCCCAGAGTGCTGTCTGGTGTAGACGTGGAGTGCCGAGAAGGGACACAGAGGGAGGAAGAGGGCCACAGCTCTGATAGTTGCACAACTTCGCACACTCATTCAACAGCCACGGCCATTCTGTAACCCTTACAACACAACCAGAACCAGGGCTTGCCATCCATTCTGTATAAAAAAACGAATGAAAACGGGCTACAGCAAAAATTCCGTTCTTTAAAAAGGAATTTTAAAATAAAAGTTCAGAAGAAAAGTACACCAAGGTATTCAATTTCCAAACCTGAAATGCAACCGCACATTCTTAACTGCACCCAAGCACTCATACAAGCACTCTTTATTCACAACTACTTATTTTTTGCTATAGAAATCAAGAGTGGGAGGAAAAAAGTATGTCTTGAGTATTTCTGGCAGTTATAAAATAAAACTATTATTTTGAGAGTGGCCTGTCAAAAATGGGAGCAGAGGCGAAATAAAAACTCGGCATAAAATAATCATTCAGCTGGGTTCTGTGGTAGGAAGGCTGCGTGGCCTTGTGTGAGAACGCGGAGAACATGCCTAAGTTATTACTGCAGGAAGGCAATCTGTCAAAGCTGGGCTGTTTTGGCATGGCGAATACCACTGGTGAGATCAGAGAGTCGCATTCTGCTTGCAATTACTGCTAAAGGACCTTGGATGCAGGCAGCCTGCTATCAATTATTTCCTTGGCCTCAGACACTTGGAGCTGTCAAACTGGTACTGTCTTCTGTTTTGTAACAGTACAGCAAAGGCCCCTTTTGCACCGGCCTCTGAGACATTTGAATAGTTTGTGTCATTAACCATGTTATTATAGAATCGCACACTTGCCATTTATTCCTGCTCTCTGTCACTCTCTCTCATCCCTCCATTTTATGAAAAGTGGCTCTCTCATAATGAATAGATGGGCTGGAGATAGAAGTCTGACCTGTGTGTTTATGTTGAGCACAAAGGAACCTATTCGCGTCTATGCACTTCCGGCACACTCAGTGCACACAGCAAAGGCTGTGCAATATATAGTTTCATCATTATGGTCACATCGGCCTTCACTCTACTGGCATCGCATAAATGTGCAATATGCAAATGCATTATCTTACCAACCACTGATTGTTTATTGTAAGAATCTTTACAAAACACACATTTTTTTACTAAAGGTTTCAAGGCACTCATTTGATCAAACAAGCGTAAATCTTATCAATTTCTTATTCAATCTCAATCAATAAGGAAATTCATAATTTATCAATAATTCACTACATCAAGCATTCACTAATGTGTTTTCAATATATTGGCAAGCATATCACAATCACAATATGAAGCAATAGTTCTGGCAATAGTGTGCAGACCCTAATGGTAATATTGAACTAATACCTTAACTCTCACAATGAATGCATCCTTCACAATACTAGAGTAAAAAGCAGCTTCAAACTATGAACAGGAATTAGACATTTTAAACCTTTTTGGTTTTCCAAATTCATAGTGGGTGATATACTGCCTTATCCAGTTTACCAATTGAAAGTTTTCTAAGGCATTTCTACAAGCTTGCCAAACTAAGCACAGATAATGCTACATTACAAACAGAGTAAAATACGCTATTGGTTTTTTTTTTTTTAACTGAATGGCTGAAGTCAGCAATGTTTGGGTCAAGGGAAATTAAAAATTCCGCAGCCCTTCGATCACCTTTCGCCATGTAGTCAGCTGCAGCCTGAGGTAGTATGTGAGCAGGTTGTTTTTCAATGCAGCAAACATAAAAGAGTAATCTAAAAGGAATGAACATTCTCTTTCTATTAGCTATTAGCCTAACATGGACAACAGACCACTTGTGGCACTTGTTCGCTCTCACACTGGTTGTGGTACCCCATCCCTCGGCAAGCTCAGATGTCGTAGCGATCTGGTCCTCGCTACAAGCGAAATCCAACAGGTACAGATACAGACTGCATGCATGGGAATTAATAATCACAATATTTATCAAATTACAGGAATGTCTGACAGTCATAGATAGAAGCACATGTGAATGTGAGGCTTGTATAAGTCAAATTACTTGAGAAATTCAGAAGTGAAACAGCATTTATAATAATAATAATAATAATAATAATAATAATAATAATAATAATAATAAAAATAAGGGACATCCTAAAATAACAAGCCACAAAAACCTGCCTGCTAATCTAGAAAAACAGTTTTACTTAAGGATCTATTTTATCAAGGTAATGTGCTTTAACAGGTGCCGAGCCTATTCAGGATTTGTCCCTCTGAGCGAAAAACTGACCATGAGACTGGCACATATGCGCAGGCACGTGGCAAAGCTTCCCTTAGCTTAGTGCCAAATGATAATCATGCAGTCAATTATTGATCAGAGACAATCTAATGGCTCTGATGGAGATCTGCATATGCATGGGTGAGGCATTTATCTCAGCGAGTGCTGCTATGCAACCCCGCATCCTTCAGGGATAAAAGGGAGCAAGGGGAAATTAATCATTTTTCCACAGCATGACAGCACTTTGGCCTGATGTGGATAACCCATCCCCCGGGGCAGACCTCTAGATCATCCAGGGCTGTTGCTTTGGCAAGAAATTTACCACTCCCCCCCCCCCCCCCCCTCGATCTCCTGCCAAGTCCTGGGACCTTATAGCTGAAAATTACATTCTTATGGTAAGCAAATGTGCAGTAAAGCAATACTGAAGTTGCATGAATCAGTCAGAGGGGAATGAAGGAAAAGGTCATTATTCAGGCCCTTGGGAGGAGGACGTGCCTTAAAGCCTCACACACTCCAAAAGTGACCCCGCACGCCATAATGGCTGGACTGTATGATTTTTCTCAAATTATAGTAACTTACTGTAGTAGATGCATGCCAATGCATTAATCACCTGTCAAGGGTGTATCGAAAGGTTACCGAAAGTACTGGCAGATCTTAAAATCAGGCCTGTAAAATTCAGTCTGGTCTGTATATTGCTCCTCCAACAAACTCTTATTGTTTTATACACTGTCCTCTTTAACATTGGAATTGACTTGCTGTAAAGAATTTCTTTCTCTACTGTATGTTAGCTTTTCTGAAGTATTGATTCTTCAGAAAGAGGCCATGGAGATCGCTGAGACTGGCTTGGATGTGCAGTTAGTGTAGCCAAACAGGCAGTGCCGGATCATAATAGTTGTAAGGTTAACAGGAAAAGAAGACAAAGAGCATAAACAATGAGAGCACAACATCAACAGCATGCCCCTGAAAGCTGTGTTTCAATTCAGTGCAATCACTGCAGTTTAGTTTCTTCAACAGTAGAAGTTTGGCAATCTCCCTGCTGAAGTTTGCTAATGATTGACTACAGAGAAAAACCCTTAAGAATAAATCTACAGCGCTGACGGAATGATTGTTTAGAGTTGAAAAGACTGCCATTTATAGGGGGTAAACATTGAATAATCTCTCCTTTCAGCATCTCCATGGCAACATTAGCATTTATAAAGCAAACCCACATGGAATAAAATCAATCAAATTAAATTCCCTCTCTCGTTCCACCTGTACCAAGAACTTTTGCCTGCGTGTACCTCCACAGCCCGCACAAATTGATTCTCAGGATTTTGTTTTTTAATAGAAAATTAAAGTTTGATTTTAAGCCTGGGGTTCCTTTATCTCTCCAGCCCTCAATAGGTTTAGTCATGCACAGAGAAGGTGCTTAGAACTTCGCAAAGACTCTTCTGAGAAGAGCAGGGAAACGCAGTCTGTCAGAACCCTTTGTGTAGGGTTTACAGCTTAAATCCATTGCCCTATACATTTGGTGACCCCTTTTTCCAGAAACTGAAAAGTTTCTCTCGACATCAAACTCTGGATTATCTTTGATTTCCTCTCAGGTGAAAGGAGTTTAAAGTCCCCAGCTAGGGGATCTGACAGACAAAAGGGATGGGGAAATGTTTAGTCACCATATTTATGAGGGCCTGGTTACCACTTGTCAGAAGCACTTTCTCTCCACATGCTAATTAACAATATCCCCCACCCTCTTTATATGCCTTCCCATCCCCCAACACTCTCTCTCTGAAGGCTTAAGGCCTTGCCTTGCTCCAGGACAAGGACTGACATATTAAGGCAAAATCCATTTGCATGCAAATTTACATCAAAAGGAAACCCACAGCTTACATTTGTCACTTCACCATGGCAGATTTTGATCATGCTAAATAAATGGTGTTGATAAGTTAACCTAAAGTGTAATGGTTTCTCATTATCGGTTTAACAGTGCTTGCAAAGATCAAAAACAGTGTTCCAAGAAGGGTCTACTGGAAAGACTTACACAATTTCCATACAGTCGATTCCACAATATGGAGTGATTTGAAGGAAAAGCTGGTGGAAATATAGCATAACAGAGAGTGGCCACTTGGAGACAGGCAGACATCAGCGTACATTTGCCAAATTGTTACGCAGTGGGGTTTTTTATTGACAGCACAGGGCCATGGACATGACTGTAACTACATCCACATCTGTACTTTGGTACATCAAATGAAGGTCTTTCATTGGCCACAGACATTTTGGAAAATGGAAGTAGGATAAACTTTGCATGAAATTTTAACCTTGCAAACTAGTACAACTATAAAAGCAGTATTTCAATCACTAAAAACAAAAAAAGCACCAATCAAAGAGATCTGGCATTTGACTAAACAACTAATGCATCCAGGGAAAGGATGAAGTAAGATCAAGCAGTTTCCTGCCAAACAGTTATCCTTCCATTTCCCTATTATAATTAAGAGCGTTTCTGCGAGCGTGCTGTAGATCCACTGAGATATATACGGCACTTTAATAAAATGTGGTGGCATTAAGTGTTGAAAAACTTGTGCTGTTTCCAAGGGAATGCCAGGCATGGTTCATATGCAGCAGATCACAGAACAGGGCCACCACAGCTCGCCTGCTCCCATCAATCAAGCTGCAAATGGCTCTTCTGACACTCCCACTATTCATTTTCCAGGGCGCCTTACGTGACCACCATCTTGAAAATAACAAGAGTGAAAAAATAGGGGTGGAAGGGAGGGCTCGAAATCATTGCCAAATGTTCTCCTTTAACAATGGGTTCCAAGCACATCATCCGACAAGAACGCTCAGCATATCCCAGGTGGACTTAAGTAGCAAGTGGTTGAGTGAGCTATTTGAATACTGCTCATTTTAAATCTTTACCAGCCACTGTGGCCTTCTCTTTTGCCCCGATTTTTTATCTGGCACCCACCGCACCCCTCTCTATCTCCCCCACCCCCCACTGGCCTGAATCAGATTTACAGCAACTGTCAAAGTCAGGGATGACAGATAAATTAATCTTCTCTTCATGAGTTTACATCCCAGGCATCTGCACTGCTGATCTGGCCCTAACAAGCACCGGGTCTCTACAAGCTGTCTTTTAAAGCTGATGTTTTCATGGCTGGAGATGAATTGCCCTGTCATGAGAATCTATTTATACAGCAGTTAGAGGGTGGGGCTCTGGATCCAGGACAGGATGATTTCATGGGCCGAGGTCCCCTTGAAGCATCTGTTAAAATCTTCTTCTGTCAACCTTGTGTCTGCACCAGATCCAGTTCGCTGCTCTGGCATTTTTTTTCTCCTTTAACATACACAAAACTTTATTGTCTGTAGCTGTGTTATATTGCATTTGTCAACAAAAGGCAGAAGTGAGAGCAGTTCTCCTTGATTGTGGCCATTACTGAAATTGTGTTTCCTTGGTGTGCATGGTTAGGGAAATGCGGCCGCCCATCCATCATCAGGCCTCAGTCTGGGCTTTAACACCGACTACTATGTGAATCAACCACATTATCCGACTTAAACAAACCATGCAGGCACCAAGCGGGAAGCATGTACTGAGCAAATGAGCCTTAATAGCAGAGGTAGTATACTCTGATTAGATGTAGACCACTTTTAATTCATCATTTTAACAAAGGAAGATAGGTAGACCCTTTACTTGAAAAAAAAAAACTAAATTTCTCCCTTCATAATTTCATTTTTATATAATAATTGAATTACTGTAGTCAACCACAGTTTATACCAAAAACTTGGGTCACTTCTAGCCTGTAACACATTTCCATTTTACAAATGTAACATTAGGTTTTAATTGTGTATTTAGTTAGGGCTGTGAAAGAATCTAGCTAACAGGAGGACTTGTTGACAATATAGGCACAACCAAAAGGTGATCTTTCTGAGGCAAAATCTTGAACAGAATTTCATTTGATTGACAATTAGCCAGAATGACGGACACAGGTTGTTTTCTTATGTCCATGACAGCAGAAGAGGTTCTTGCCGAACAGTAAGCAAAGCGGTTAGTTTTAGAATGAACTCCTTGTATGTTCAGCAATGTTCTACAAGAAAAACAGAATTCATAAAAACATTTTTGAAAAGATTTTTCCTTTATTTTTACTCTAGGTAATTTATAGGTAATATATATAGGTAATGGAAAAAGTTTACCATCAGAATCCACAAAACAGAGATTACTGTACATACATTATCACTGTTGGCACAAAAATCTCCCCCCCAAAAAACTTCAAGTAAGCTAATGTAAAAATATTTTATTAAGTCATTTTGGACCATTTCAATTGGTTTGTTTATCATAAAATTTTGCTGCAGTGTAAAGGGCAGCTGGTATTTTGTAATTATGCTAAAAACATTTTGCCTTTTTTTAAAGTTGAAGCATGCCCCAAAATATTTCAAGACTGTAAAAACTCTTTCGGAGCTGAAAGCAGCTCTGCTTTAAAATGCAGGGCGCTGCAGTTTTGTAACCCAGTTCAGAAACATGGTGGAACAGAACTGAGCTTAAAGTGGTGTTGAAATGACGGCACTCTCACAGTCAAGCATTCCTGAATTCAGTCAGCCCTTAAACAGGAGATGAAACAGAATCCATGACTTTGCCATGGAGGTAGTTTGTGCTGTAATTCATCTTAAAATGGATTGCTCTGTCACCTCGACTAACACTTACTGAGAGCACCCATCAATACTTTTTGTCAAAAGCTGCACGCTAGGTAAGATGCACCATCAATCACTATTTACATAAAACGCAAAAAGCCTTTCTCGAGACGAGCCGGCAGGGAGGTTTAAAATGGAAAGCAGTGTTTTTCTGAGGACACAGGTCAGCATATGCTGGCTGAGAATTAATATTCCACATACACACATACACACTTATGTAATAAAACATTTATTCTTTTTCTTTCAGCAATGTGTGAAATGGAGGGGAAAATGTGATGTATTCAAATCGTTACAATCAGTCTGCTAAAGCTAAATCAAATGCCTGTGAATTTTCTTTCTGAGCTGAAAATAAGTGAGTTAGGTGTAGAGTGTGGAGAGAACTTTGCACACAATTTAAATTACTTCCTTTTTTTCCTCTGAACAAGAATTTCTTAACATTATTACTGTGACATATTGCTGTTCAAGTAAAATTAAGCTGCATTGTTTTTTGTCTTGGTACTACTGTTCTAATAAAAATCTTTCATTCGTACTGAATCTTTTCATTATGTGATTCTTTAATCCCGTAAATGGCCGAGACCCACAAGGAAGGCCCAAAACAGAGTTTAAGAATAATTCCACTTCACGTTGTAGACAATGTAAAATAAATTTACAGTGGAAACATTGCAGTAATCCACTGTATTCCTTAAAAGCAAAATGGTGCATTCTCTGAGATATAGGTCAGCCATCTTGTCAAAGAAGTCTAAATGTTTAATTAGTTATTATTTGTAAAGCATATTGCGAAAGTGGCTGATATTTGCAGCCTGCGCAGCCTCAAAGTTGTTGTGATGGAGGTGGAGCTTGCAAACTTTCCTTGCAGTTTTTGATATTTAGCTTTTACTTCTTGAAGGTTTTTTTGTTTGTTTGCTTGTTTATTTTTGTATAATGTCATTTCACACCAGTGGTCCTGAATACATTTTACATGTTTTATTATTCTAAACATGATGGGGTTTCGTGTTTAACTAGCTCATCCCATAAATAGTCACTTGGTTGTTTAGTAAGTTATAAGACAAATTCAGTGTGTGTGTAACATAATGGATGAAATAAAATGATTCTTATTAAATCGGCATGAATCACGAGCTTCATTCCTTAATTTCTGTGATATCCTGTTTTGATGGGTGTCCAGGAGAGAACAGAGGAGGACTCAGTGTTCAGACTAAGCCACTCCGGTCCAGCTGTAGTGTGGAGAATGAAAGATGGCTCCCTTCGTCCTCACAGCCAGGACTGGCTCTACAGTGTTTAGACAAGTGCAGAGATGTTAAGAGAAATGAATGATATTTCAGTACTCTGCAGGTTCTCAAACTCATTCAAGGTTTCCTTTAAATAAGCTTCATTTGATATGAAACACACACACACACACACACACACACACATGCTGGCCATTGCTTTTGGCGGAAAGCTTCAGATCCTTGTCACTCCAGAGATGAGCTTTAACACTATTTATTACCATTGAGTGATTTACTCTGTTTTTATACAGGCCCAGCACGCTCACATACACTAATCCCATGACATCACACTCAGCACGCAAGCCACGATAGCTCACATAAGCGGGGCTGGAGAGAGAGAGAGAGAGAGAGAGAGAGAGAGAGAGAGAGAGAGAGAGAGAAAGAGAAAGAGAAAGAGAGAGAAAGAGAGAGAGAGAAATAGAAAGTTAGGATGAATGCCTCTTTTTTCCGAGTATCATTTTAAGTACTTTGGGCAAATATTAAATAGAACCATTATCTAATAGCTCCACATTCATCTCTGCAGTCATTTTTAGGAGCCATATGCCATCTCATTTATTATAGTAATATATAATACTTTCCATGATTAACTTCAACTCTTTCATTACAAAGAAGCATTCACTGAGTCACACTAACAACATTCTTTTAAAATAGCAAGGCCCGAGTGGAGAAATGCCAGTCATATCCACCAAATTAACAGAAATGTACAGTTGAACGACAAAAAAGAAAAAAATCCACATACACACACCAAAAAGCACACGTACACACTCACTCACACTCACACACTCACACACACACACACACACACACGATCGCACACAGAATTCAATTTGGAAACCATCATCTACAGCAGAGAAGAGGACAGGAAAGTCATATTGCCATAATGCTCATATTATCAATCATCTTGACGTTTTATTGGCTTTATCACTGTACATGCCATTAAAATGATGTCTGCCTCAGATTGTCAGGGGGCAAACATTAAACAGGCCAGGATTAAAATGCACGTCTGAAATGAGTCTCCCTCTCCCTCCGAAATGACTTCGCAGTCAACAGCACGGCCCGCTTTGGACTTAGAGAAATATACTGTCGAAAAAAAGGTGTTAAAGTCAACACTTTCGCTGACAAGCTGATAGCATCAAATTTACCGAGATGCAAAATCTCGCCTGCATTCATCGCCCGCTGCATTAGGAAATGACAGCGAATAAAGTGGAGAATTATGAACTATTGGATCCTCCTCGTCGAAAGTCAATGGCAAAACTCTTAAGCGCTGGAATGATATGCTAATAATGTTGTTCTTCATAAGAAAACATTAATATTACCAGTTGAGCTATTAAAGTCATTTTCGGTGGTTCTAGGAGCCGTGAGGAAAGTAAATATCCATAATTCAACAGATCCTGGCAGTTAAAAGGTTGTAAATGGACGTTTAAATGCTAACGCTGTTGCCAAGCTGGCAAGTACACCATAAAACTGAATAATTCTGCCTCGCAACCCTTAATCAGAGGTACGCTAAGCAAACACAAGAATCCACAGCTGAGGGGAAAATACATTTACATACATATTCTTTTTGGAAGATTCATAACTCATATGCCAGATCAGCTTACGTGTCAAATTTCCATCATATGACTATTGACAGATATAGTACATCATAAATCTAAATAAGCACAGAAAAGAAAACCCTGCAGATGGCCAAAATCTCACATCTGTTTTTCGAAAATAAAGATAAATTCCAAAAGGCTGGAATGACTGATAAATGTATGCCCACTAGCCTGCCAATGCTCCAAACCACACTCCATCCTCCTGCAAGAGAGCAGCTCCAGGCCACTCATCAATACTACATCGCAGAACAAAAGATGGCCAGTTCATGTTAATTGAGATCTGGTTAAAATATCCTTTTGTGAGAGAGTCCTTGACATACAGTCATGAAAAATGTAATTTTTGTCTATCCCCCTCTGTGCTGAACAATGTTGTCCTTTTTTCTCACTGACTGAAGCCTGGAGACACCCGTCACACTCACTCAATGGGCTCTGTTCACTAAATATTCACTCTCACAGCTTTCGACCGTATTAAAATAATTATGATATCATCCCTCTTTTTGGCCTTTTACTGTGCAGCGGGAAGAGCTCATTTATGCCCTGAGTCAAATGTAGAGACAGAGACCCAGCTGAACAAACTCAAAGTCCTGTTTAATATCCAGATCTCCTACACACTCGGTTAAATATAAAATGATCTATGGGCCACATTGAATCAAACAGAGAGCTATGCCGGGTTGCATCACTCCCTTAATTCCATTCATGAGGTTTTCCCCTTCGTTTTTTTGGGCATTTGTCACATTACTCTATTATTCACTGTGCTGGCTAAAAGATAGATTCACTGTGATGGAAATAATTCATCAATTTCTCGCATTCCTTTGTGAAGAAAGCACCAAATAATAATGTGAATGAACAAGGGCAGGCAATGATATTTGTCTTCATATCTAAAAACAAAAGAACTTTGTTTAGATCCACAGAAAGGCCTCACTGGCAAGCTAACACTAAAGGGTCATGGTAGCCATGCGGCCACTTTTAAAACATTTTTTAGCATGTAATGCATACTACTGGTATACTTTATTGAGTTTACTGTTCTTCACTTGCTCAATTATTCAATTACTTCTCATGACAAGTAGTTAATAATACAATTGTTGGGGTTGTGTTGAAGTTATGAAGGAACTGACACTAAAACCTCTGCTTGCCAAAAGTCCTCTTAGATCTTTCTTTGCAATGGTATACACAAGAGTAAAAATGTCCTGGGAAGATGCTGGTCCTAGATTACAGATACTGGAGGTGTTCCAAGATTACACAGGCCGGTGGGGAGCATGAGTGGGAAAGGTGGGGGCACTTGTGCGGCGTGTCCTCTTTGGGGATTTAAGAGAATTCTCCCCCTCAGATGTGCTAGAGGGCTTCCCCTGAGATAATGAGAGGCCTCTCACTGGGCTGCTGAGAGAAACATCCACCGCATGCGTCCACAGGATAACAGCACCTCCACAGGAGCAGCAGCCAAAAAGCTTTCAGCATGGCAACAGAGGAGCATGAAGAAAAATAACACCTCGCACACACAAGACATGCCAGGTCCAGAGCAGAGGGGAGGCGCTGAGCTTCATGTAATTCTCAGGGTGGGGGTCTGTCCACCTCAATCAGATAGTTTTGACTCCAACCTTCATGAAGGAAGTGATACAAAAATGAAAGCTCTCTGTACGGTCAAAGATCATCTACACATAAAATGCTCCAATGCCTTTATATAAAGAAGCGAGACTTAAGAGCCATGCACCAAATCATTGTGACAAGGGGCTCCATCATGAACGGCATACTAAAGGTGCCTCTATGCAGGTCTGCTCCAAAGGCTTTTTGAGTGACAGGCTTAAGAAAGAACCTTTGAGCCCTCTAGTCTTCTACACTTTTTGATCTTAACCCCAAAGTCTGGCCATAAAGGAGACTCTGAAAGCTGCTTTGTGATTCAGCACATTTGGAATATGCATTATTATATGCCATTTTTATGAGCAACTGGGAATTGTACTCCTTAAACATTATTATTATTATTATTATTATTATTATTATTATTATTATTATTATGATGTAAGATGCAAATATAAGACAATGGCTAAACTTCCCCTTTCCACACAGAGGTACTGGAATGATAGACGAACATCCATTCTGACAAGTCAGGCAACAATTCAGTCATTTTAGAGGTAATATTTATATATAATTTGATAGCTTAAAAAAATGAGCATATCTACTCAGTCTGTGCCATGTGCACCAGGGGAGAAGTACAGGTTTTGGGCCAGTTTACTAAGTGCTTACAATGTACCAATGACCACAAAAAAAATAAGGGTTAAATTACAAAGTTTGTCACTGTCATATTGTCACTGTCATATTTTCACTGTCAATTCTATAGAAGTTCTGCAAAAAAAGGAAAGAAAACATAAAACAAAACATTTTTGTTCAGATGGTGACAATATGTACCTACATTTACAAAATGTTTTAAATGCAATGAAAAATTTAGCTTTTAAAAAGTTAGCTTTTCCTAAAATCGGTATGCTAAGAACATCAGCATTTACTAATACTAGGGCTCTTAAAACATTAAACATGCAAATAAGTGCCAAAAAAAAAAAAAATCCATTTACCAACAAGCAATAAAACAATCAATGAAAATAAAATCATATGCAAAGCTAAGAATTGAATAACACCCTGTTATTCAAACTTTTGCTCTTGCAGTTTATAATAGCTTATCACTCTTTCCCAATAAGAAATGCTACATTTACTGATCTTAACTGAAAATCTATTTAGGCAACATTCTGCATTATTTTCTCTGCTCAGCTCATACTTTGTGATCACTTGTCTGGTCCCTCACGAGGAATCCGGCCACCCTTTCATAGCTTCTGTATATTCCTTTCATTTTCAGCACCTCCAGCTACCTCCCATTGGTTTTACAACTTCAAAACACACCTCATGAAAAAATCAGGAGTTATCTGACATGTGTCCCCCTACCCGGATGGCATGCCAACACCAAAGGCCAGCATTGATTTTCTGTAAAGGAGGGCCGGATTAGCCCCCTTTAGGGCTCAGCTGCCTCAGCACGGCCTGAGGGGCTGCTATAAAACTAATAATTAATTTAAACTGCCTGCCCGGGCTATGGAAGGATCCACATTCACAACACACAGCCAACTGGTTGTGACTGTCTCTCCACAGAGGAGCAGTGCGTTATTTATATCTCTGGCACGTTGGACAGAGACGGTACATGTGTGGCGACGGTATGAAGTCTTTGACTTGGAACGCATCACGGAATTATTTCAGGGAATCGTTTGCGATAAATCCTGAAGTGATGCTCTTTTCTTCTTGCATACTAAATAAAACTCCCTGTAGGATCCACACAACGTGGGCCAATAAAGACCACATGTACTGCTCTCTCTGATTGACAGGCATGCTAAAAGCAAATTAAGGGTGAGGAGAGAGTGCAGAACACAAGCCCACTGAGCAGCCAGCTCAGCTCCTTCTGAAGACTGCCACTGCGCTTGAACCCAAACACAGGGTCAAAACACCTAATTCCTCCACCCTGAGTGAGTAACAGGCTTTCAGCTCATAATGTCCTCAGCATGCTCTTATCAGGGGCCGAGCACAGTGACTCTATTCAATGAAGGAGACACACTTTTCAAAGGATCAGACCACAGCCAGCAGGACATGCACTTTCTCATAAGTAAATTTCTGGGAAGTGTGTTACTAGGAGAAGGAATCTCAAATTAGCGACAAGAAAATCAGCTACTCAGAAGTAAACCTATTTCCAGAGGACATGTTTCGAGATTTAAAGCTCATATTTGCAGAGTAGTGAGGACTCGTCAGTCTATTACTGGAGAGGACAGCTAGAGAGAGTCATATTCCATGGACAAGAGGCAGATGTGTGGCTCCGTCAGAGCTGTCTCGGTCTCTGTGAAAGCCCGTGGAACATTTTAATGACATTAAGTCAACCATCAAAAGACGTCTTTGTGAAATTCTAAAAGGTCTAAAATGAGGCTTTTTACAAAACCAGACATCAGTATTGTTGGCCTTCAGATAGTGCCCTCGTGCCTTTACACCCCAAGTCATGCTAAAAATTTTACCAGGGCTGAAATTCGAAGTTCTTTTGCTTCCTCTAGTCTTCCTAGCTAGCTACAAAAACTTGATACAACATTTAAGGACAGCATTTACAAAGGTTCTGTCTACACAAATGAGTGTACAGTATGTGTCAAACTACGAATATGCACTTCTCTATAAAGCCAGCACAAACAGGAACAGACACTCCATGTAGCTAGTCTGTGAAATTTCCTCCTTTACTTTAGTGCCAATGAGGCCTCCTACAGCAGGGGCCAGTAAAGGGATTTCACCTGAAAGCCTTTCATCTTATTGACACACAAACGCTCCTCAGATCAGACGAATGCAGCCCAGGCTGTCTGTCTGTGAAGAGCATGCTCATGAGGATATCCCAGTGCCTCTTCGTCCTCCTCCTCTTGCTCCTCCTCTAGTGCCAGGCGTTTTGAAGCCTTCCACTCTCCCTCCGTTACGAGATGAGCTCTGAAGACCCCTCTGGCCCAGACATGAAAAAACGACTGCTCTCTCAAACACAAAAGCAGTGTAAGTGCCGAGGGGGGAAAGCGCCTTAAACATCACCAAATGTCTGGACAATGAGACATGGAGCAGAGGGGTAAATAAGGCCCACTTACTGAAAACACACAATCCAGGCAAAAGACACAACAAAAACAAGTCATCCATTTACAAGACCACTTATTGTAGACAGAATTTCACAGAAAAAAATGTATGAAAACCAAAAAGCTTAGGAGAACTGAAAGCTTACCACACACCAAGAACTGATGGAAGAGTAATAAGCTTCTGAGTGATACTGCAAATACTTCTGGAACCAAACTACTGCTACATTTGGGCTCACTCCAAAGCTGACACTCAATAGCTGACACTCTATAGTGCATTGTATAGTGGGTCGGCTATGTTGTAGTGTTGTTCAATAAATCTTTCACTCGTTTCATGGTTGTTCCAGTCAGTTCACTATAAACTCTTTAAAAGAAAGATACCACAAAGGATTCTTTGAGTGTTGCTAGAGAAGAATCACTTTAGCTCCCTAAAGAACCATTTTTTGTGACTACGATGTAAGTGAGAAGAGGCCTTTGGCTACAAAGAACCTTCACATTATGTAAAGGGTCTTTACCAGTTTAAAGGTTCTTCCAAGAACTTTTACATTATGAGTAGGTTTGTTAAACTGTAAAAAGGTTCCTCCCACTCAGATATCACATTTAAGAACCCTTCATTAAAAGGGTCTCTAGAGAACTAAAAATGGTTCTTCGAACAACACAAAGAACTTTCTGACCCCATTATTGTTGAGTGTATAGCAAACACTATGTAGTGAAAAGTGAATAAGTTAACAAGTGAACCATTCCACACACAGCTTATGTGTAAACATTAGATTTGGGTTCAAGTACAGTATATGAAGACAGTGTTTTTAAGGACAGTAATAGCAGTTGTGTGCTGCGGCTGTGAAAAGCCAGTGAGTGACGCTGAAATGTGCAGGGGAAATGTGTTGCAGCTGTGTTCAAAATCTGCAGCAGCTGTTTAAACCCTCTATGGTCTTGTGCACAGGGGGGGAAAAAATGCACTCCTCTCTGTGCCGGTGCACGTTTGCAAAGCAAGCAGTTTGGACAATACCGTCCAGTTCATCACTCTCCAGGTGGCATACCACTGCTTAACAGCAGTCAAAACACTGAGGCCTGACTTATTATTCTGGGCACCATCTATACTCCAAATGTTATAGCAAATATTTTCTAATAATGATGAGTGTTTGGAGGAGTAAATTCCTAATGACAGGGTTCATAGCGTGTTTTATGGCGACGGGATAAATTCACACAGCATCAACATTTATCATATCGCCTGCTGGAGAAATTGCGCCCCCAAATTTCAAAACATGGGGAAGGAGCTACAATCATCCTCTCAAGTCTTGGCACGATAAAGCCTGCGTATCTGTCTTCACTTTTCACAGCCGTCTCTCCAGGAGAGGCTGTGGGAGACAAAGTGTCATGAAGCAAGCACATACAGAGGGTAATACTGAGGGGAAACTCCTTTGTTCCATTTCCAAACTGCTAACCTTCCCCCCCTCCCTTTGGGAACTGTCCAGGGGAAGTTAAAGAATGGCAGACCCTCTTTGCTTCAAAAGTACTAATAAGTTCCATACCTCCCAGTTGCTTACATCATTAATCAGCATGATGACTTTGCATGATGGAGCACGTAAGCTGGAAGCGATCCACAGCCTAACACACATTTAGCTGCACATTTCCAACTCTATGCCCTGATGATACCAACGAACCGAGTGCAAGTCATTGCTTTTATTTTAGCGCTCATTCAGAAATGAACTGCCGTGGCACAATTTAGCCATGCATCAGTACACTGCCAAGCACACTTTACCAAACGTGTCACCTATAAATTAAACATCTCATCTGTTTTCATTCATTTTCACACTGCTATGTCAACGTTTACGGATTAAGCGCTTAGTATTTAAGAGATGTTTAAAAATGAAGCTAAGCGCTAAGTGCAAATGTCACGTGGCTGCTTTTGCTATCAGAAGAAGGCGGATGTCTAAATAGTTTGTTTCTAAACATGTCAAACAAAAGGGAATAGGATATAGTGCGTGTGTGCCACGCCGGGCCTGATCAGGTCAGGCTGTAAAAATCCATCACTGGCTTTGTGCTCTGCTAAAGCGCTAAGGAAACATATTGTAGATTTTAAGAGCCATTTTATTCAGCCAGACTGTGTACTAAAACTAATTGGATTTCTGTCAATGGAAAAAATACATCCCTGGGAAGACTTTGAACTACATAACGCTGACGGTACAACAACCCATGAGGGACCAGGCCCTTCCTCGATGCCAAATGCGAGGGGGGAATATTAAACCAGTGGTCAACATAAAATATTAAAAAGGCATGGTATCGAATTTTTGAAAAATGATGTCAGACTCACTCATTAGGTCCACCGATGCAGTGAATTAAGCTATATTTAGTGGGTGATAATTGAAATCATAGCTGTAGTCATTACCACTGACATGTTTCTAAATAATACCCAATAAATTTCTCCCCCATTTTGAGGGGCTCTCTGACAGCTGGCAGGGCTGAGAAGCATAAAGCACAGAAACTATTACTCTCTCCCGTGTGTGACTGGCCTTCCTATTCTCTCTTCCTTAAAGCCAATAAAACGTCAGCTTTTATTCTACCCCTCCAAAGTGTTGGCTGCATGTCAGCTCTCCCCTCTAAAGCCCTGCCACAGAAAACTGAAGGCCTGTAAATCACTGTGTCACAGGCGCACCATCAGTCTTGGGATATACAATAAAAACGGGATGCTGTTATAAAGGGAATGGCATCCATGCCCGATATATATTTAATTTGAACAAAAAGAGAACATAAAGATGTTAGGTTCCATTCAACACCGACAGCGTAAGAAGTGCTGCGAGCAGAGTACAGTAGCTTTGGACAGATATTTTGGCTGATGGAAATGCTGACAGTGATTGAAAGATAATTCTTTTGCCATCGGGGGTCTTTTGTTGCATTGTAACAATAAAACCATGATTTATGCCATATTGTTGGAGGAAACTATACCACTGAGATAGAGCTGGCAGGACAAGAACTACCTCTCTAGAGCTCCATATAAAAATAAAAGCATACAAAAACTCAGGACATTTTTGAATCTGACTACTCAGTGTTTTATGTTATGCATCAAAAGGACAGTCAAGAATTATTTAAGAGTTACAGAATGCTAGTAATAATAGTAATTTACAGACTTTGAACCATTAGACAAATTACCTAAGTTGTCCTAACTTGAACCATTAGCCATATTACTAATGGACAAAATGAAACATTTAACCACTGCTGCATTTGTTGTGAACATGTCTACTCGCCTCCTGTAGTGGTGTCACAATAGTCCTGAAAATAGTCCTGACAAGGAAACTTCTCTTCTGATGATGTATCTTGAAGGTTGGAGGAATGTTTAAGAAACCACAACTGCTTTGGGTGAATTCTGGGCTCAGAATGTTGATTACTTTTTCCCAATAGCTGGCCAATGAAGGCAAATAGCTAACATTACTCATAGTAAGCTAAATATCACATTTGTATTAATTAAGATAAGATAGACCTTTATTAGTCCCGCAATTTGGAAATTTGCAACCTCTATGTCATTGTGCATCGGTGGATTATTTTGATACAGTGGTATGACATATTAGCATAATACATGCCGGGTATAGAGAATATGGACAAAATAACAAGTAGGATAAAAAATTGTGAATAGTGTCAAACCGATGAGGCTGAGAGATGCAGTGCTACACTTCAGAATATTACACAACATGCTAAATACCACACAGCACCCTTTAAATCCTATTCTGTTGTTCACCAGACCTTTATGGCCTTGTGAGGCTATGATCACTAATGTCGGGTACAACAGTTTGGAAAGATATTTTTCAGATAATCCTGACAAAATAGCGTTCCAAAGAGGATACATTAGAGCTCACAAAGACATTGTGGCATCATAAGTACATGCAAACTGGTTAAAGTTACATTACACTACAGTAAGTTGGTGTTTTGATACCTGCGTTTTCACTTCTGTCAGCAAGACCAGTCCAGAAGGAGTCAGCACCAAATGAAGACCACATTGCTGTGGTTTGGCTACAATAGGTTTCATCAGATAAAAGTCATCTTAGCAAAACAGGGAGTGCATGACTTGAATGCAGGAAGTTTTCAAAATTAATTTGGTGTGATTTGATGATCTTTCTCTCTTGTTGGCTGGACAGTCTGTTTTGGCACAGAAACCACAGAAACTGTATTTTACTCTGCCTTGAGCACATGAAGTACAGCCCTATTTATAATAAAAGCTACAATCCAGCAAAGATACAGGGTGTACTAGAGAAGTGGATAAGTCTGGTAATGCTAATGAAAGGCTGACCCGACCTTGGTCTTTTGGAAAAGAAGTATAAGGAGAATGCAAAATGAAGAATGTGTTACAAAAGTGTATAAAAAGGATATCTAGTTTCTAAGACCACAGGCTAAAAAAGGGAGAATAACTATTTAAATGTGTGGGGGGGATAGTCAATGGACTGACACCCAATTTGCCAGATTCTTCTAAAACTGTCCTTTATGTAGTGACTACAGGAACATAGAATTTATCTCTTCAGTAAAACTATGAAAATGTCACAGGCTACTGCCTGTAGTCTTTCGGAAGTTCCGTCATTCTGTGGTAAATTTGCTTTTATGATTCGTTTGATTTCTTGCATTTTCTTATTATCTCATATCATTTCTTTTAACATAACTGGGTCATGTCTGCAATGGGGGTACAAAAAGGAGCACTAAAAACACAACTAAAACACATTCAAATTTTCCATCAGTAAAACAGCAAGCGACAAACACGTCAAGAGCAATGCATCTAAAAGGGCTCCTCTGTGTTATTATTGCCCCTCTGTCAGCCCATCATTCCTTGAAGGAATTGCTGCGGTACAAATTTGTTCAGAGAAATTAAATGGGGTTTTATCATTGCATAGCTGATTTATAAGAACAGTGTTCCAAATGAAAATGCATATGTTTCATTCACACCAGTAGATGCTGTCTTATAAGCCAGTTAGGCTTAAAGAACATTGCATATTTCCTAATACAAGGCATACAGTCGAGACTGCTCCCAAATATTAGACCTAAATAAGCTTGATAGATCAGATATGGAAAATTCTCATTTCTGCACGAGCATCAATTTCCACTCCCTCTCTGAGCTAAGTGATTTGAAGACTTCATTCCGACAGTTTTCCCCCCTCATACTCTTTAACTGACGTTTTATCTGCATACTGGCATCGTCGCAGATTGAACACACCCGCAAGACAATGACAGCCCCTTCTTCCATTGTCACTTCTCATTTCGGCACAGAGTGATGCCTCTTACTGGCTCATGCCAATAATAGCCCCATCAAATAGGAGACTCCACCTAGTTCTGATGTAGAGGGAGCACTTCATGTCACTGACTCTCATTTGTCAATTAACAGGAGCCTTCTGGTGTTGACATGCGGGGGCTTGAAAGATACAGTCTTCCCCATGACGAATGAAGAGAGACAATTGAGTGAGGCATGAGCTGCAGAGTAATGTTATAATGTGCTTTAGAAATGAATATTAAACGATACTGCTGACAGTCCATACACAGTTTTATTCCATTTCTCACTGTATCCAGGCACCACACTTTGGTTCTCTTTTCATCACACCACTTACATATTATTGTGACAGGCCAACAAAAATTAAAGCCATTCAATTTAAAAAATGCAAGTTAGCATACTTGATTAGGCATTAAAATGCAAAAAAGCTTGTCAGTGTACAAGTACACACAGGTGGGTATTCATTGTTAAAGCTTAATGAGAAATGTTTTATGTCACAGGAGGATAAGTAAAGCAGACTTCAATTTCAGTTGAACTCCATATCAAAGGTGCAGTCACATTTTTTCCCACACATGGGTTGACAATATGATGATATTTATCGTTATTATGATAAACATGCTCAAAAATACTGTGATGTACAATATGCACATGTATGTGCTAATCTCCCATTTTATAGCTCGACCTTAAAACCTAAAAACAAGAAAGTTCAAGGAAAAACATTCTGGTCAAGGAAAAGTCTCCTGGTCAAGTCAAATCATAAATAAACTATGGACTCGTCAACTAATCGCTTGAGAGAATTAGCTACACGTTTTACAATTGTGCAACACACTTAAATGCACTAATCAGTAGCTCACATCAGACTAAAGCACTTACTGAAACTTCCAGCAGTCCAGCAATTTCCCTGTAAACTGTGTAATTATGGTTAATGTGCTTATAAAAAAATAGAGGAAGGCTCACAGTTTCTCCCCATCCATTTTTGTCTAGTTTTACCATGTTTTTAAAGGCAGCTGGCTTCACTGCTGTATTTATGGTGGAGCATCAGTGGGATGCAATGCAATGGGGCGTTTGTCAAAAAAATGGAGCTCTGCAAGTCACGAATGGTGCACAAGGCTTCATTGACTACACTAAGAGCATTATGATATTGTTATTGTCACTTGCTTACATCTCTTGCTGTTAGGACAAGATGTTATTCATTATAGTTTTTTCAGCCAGACTATTACTTGTAATAAACATTGTTATGGCTGTTGATATATTAAGGATCATGGTGTTATAATTTTATCTATCCTTTATCTTTTATAATATCATCTATCCTCTGATTTAGATAAAAAAATTCCACAACCAGTCTTCACTTTTTTCACAAAGGCAACCACAGAAACAAGACTCTCTGGTGAGAATCTCCCAAGCGCAGTGATCCTCCAGTCTGACCACTGGTCATGGCTCATATTTGAGCAGGTAATCTAAGCCAGTTCTGATGACAGAGTGGCTGTCAAGCCCCCATGACATAAAGTGACACTAGTGAAGGGAGATCACGGCTACCTCATACCTCAGCATGGCTGAGGTGCATCTAGTTTGCAGCTCATCTGGAGAGGACTAGACAAGACAATAAGATCTCCTTTGTCTTCAGCATCCAACAGCCTCCAGTGTCGCACATGTCCACAAACAGACGGGACACTCTGACAACAGTTCATGGCTAGACTGCACGCATATGACAGGTTGCTCCTGAAACCCATCCTGGGATTACCTCTGGAGCCAATCATCTGCTACCTCTCCGGGCTCTGGCCTTGGACAGGTGCTGCTTCACCATCACAGTGATTTAACGTTAACCCCCTGATAAACAGCACCATGTGAAAAGGCCTTATAAACTGAATGTGATTCCACATGCATGCTAACATACATGTTCCCTGACACCATTCTCCTCAAGAAGCAGTGACGAACACACTCCCATCACCTCAAGTCCTTTCTCTGCTCATTTAATGTCTGATTTCCATTTCAAGACCTCACATACAGAAGACCCTGTGACCCAACTTAATGAGCTACTTTCTCTCAACACATCCTCTGGAACCAAAGAAAAGTTGTACAACATAGACAAAAAAAAAACACTGTAACAAGGCTTGGCCCTTGCAATGACAAAGAAACCTAACCACTTCTTTCTTATGTTTTTCTCATAACGGTGAATTCAGGCTAGAGAGCAGGATGTCCATCTATTACATTTTCACTATGAGGCTTTTGTCTGCCCTTCAGGGGAGAGGCAGTCAGGGCATGCTTGTGCACCACATTCCCTGATTCCAATCACATGCTTGCCATATTGCAAGTCACATTTTGATGCTAAACTAAACCCCATCCCCCAAACGAAAACCACTCAATGTGAGTGTTAGTTCCTACGGTAGTGTTGTAAATTTAACTAATATGGTAGAGTTGTAAAACACCTCACTGTTATAAAGGTTCCAGACAGGGTTCTTTGGAGTGATTCCATAGAATAGCCCCTTATGGTTTCCCAAAGAATTGTTTCATAGACTGATTGCTCCTTAATTGTTTTGTTTTGTTTTTTTTACAGAGTATATATTGCGTGGTGTTCAAAAAAAACAGCATTTACTGTCTTCTCTCAAAAACTTTAATTTTGAGCTAAAATGCTATCACATATCTCAAAGGTGAATTAAACGGGAAAATGACAGCATAATTAGGGTTGACTATGTTCTCCTTAAAAACAATGCAAAGAAGGCTACTTCTCTCGCCAGTTTCTTTATTTTGTCACTTGCACAGGTGTGACAACGATCACAAGGCAAAATTAAGAGCTCAACACTGCATACTGGTCAATATGGTCAATAATGCAATCCCTCACTACAAGCAGAGCTTTTCCACAGCCAAAGATAGTACACTAACATACGGTAAGTGTAAAATACTGTATCTTACTTCAATGAGCCTACTGCCCGAGTGTTATGAGAAGAAATGTTTGCAAGTGAAAAATCTATTAGCCATATGCAGTAATAACCTACTATGCAGACAAACCTCAGAAAAAAAGCTAAAATTTTGAAATAGTAAGATATACCAGCTTAATAGTGCCATTAAATTAAAAAATTGGTTCCAGTACAAACAAATTTAAGTCAAGCATTGTCTCTCAAACTCATATTTCCTTGTTTTGGCTCTTTCCATATCTTATATATCCAGCATAACATCATCACTGGCTATTAATCTAGCTAATGAAGAGGACTACTGTGAGCACATACTGTGCCTGATACACAGTATACAAATTGCTTCAGTTTCATACCTAAAATTGCATGCCTCTTACATTCTCAGGAGATGAAAAAGTAAACTCAGTTTAAACACCCGGTGCTGGTAAGCCACTTGCGCAGGCTCATTAGGAACATTAATGCACTGATAAGCGCACATTTTTGCACGACACACTGAAGCAGCGCAGGATTTAGCAATTATTAATCTGACAGTCCTGAGCGCAAGGCGAATCAATTAAACGAAAGAATCCACATTTTCAGCACAGATAACTGCCTCAAGACGACAATTTTCACATGACAAAGAGAGGCCCATTCAGAGTCCTTCAAGGCCTGACAGGTCAAGAAAAGAAGTCTGAAACAAAAGCATCTTATAACCATCATCTCTTCTCTTTTAGTTGTCAGATCAACTTTGCTAGTCCTGCTGGTGAAATGGCACCCCCCCTCCCCAGCTGCCACAAGGTGCTTCTTCATGTCCTGTCAAAGGAATCTTTTATTCTATTTGCTCGGCATTAACATGTCACATTTATTGATCAGACCTTTCATACAGCCACAGCATGCCTCTTCATGGTCCAGGCCCTTTGATGTCTTGATGACATTCCAAACCGCGTAATGCACATAATGCGGATATTAAATTGCACTTAATGCAAAAATGTGTCTCCCTGCACCGCAGGCACATTGAGTCAGATGTTTCATATCATGTGACACCGCTGTCATTTAGGTAAATATTCTTAAATGTTCCTTTAGATAGTAAGATCTTTCATGCAGGAACATTTTAACCACCATTTTTTTTTCTATTTAGATCACTGATCTAATGTAGTGTGTGTGTGTGTGTGTGTGTGTGTGTGTGTAAATGTGCATGTATGAATGTGTATATCTATATATATATCTATATATATATATATATCTTTCTTTT
>JBBPCZ010000156.1:14206883-14220668 GCA_037974445.1 Brycinus macrolepidotus | reverse complement strand
ACCCAATTCTTTATATATCCCCTTTTTTGGCCTAATTTGCTGTTTCGTAAATATAGGGGATTAGATTTATAATTCATTTGTTGTTTAACAGTTAACAGTTTTGTTAAGCTGCAGAAACGAAAAAGTAATAAATGCAGTAAATTACTTTTCGTAATAAATATTTTACTGAGATGTTCTGTCACGTCAGGGCGCCTCTGAAGCCGAAAGAGAAGAGCTGGTAGCACGGAGAGGTCACCGTCTTCCACGGGCTAAAGGTTTTTTTTTTTTTTTTTTTAAGACTAAGGCTAAAACACTTGCCCCTCTGACTGTCCACTCCAGGTTTTCTTGCTCTCCTCGATGACCTGTCAGGCGGATTAGTGCAGAAGGAGATTAATGGAGGAGGCGGGCTGCAATAATAATCGTTTTGTTTGATGTGACAACTTTGATAGGCGTTGATTTACTTCCAAACCGATAGGCTTTTAATTGAGCGCCTCCATCCAGCGCGAGATGAAAGGCAGGGCGCTGGGTAAAGCTGCAGCCTCGCTGCTGATTAGCCTCTTTACACTACTTAACCAAAAAACCTCTCACACACCACCTCTCTTCTCTTTATTCGCTCTGCCCTCCACAATCATTTTATTGTGCACAAGCTACAAAATTTTCATGCAAATCTGCCTGGACTTTCTTCCACCCCTTCTAAACTTTCTTGCATTCCAGTGTGTTGATAAATCAAGAAATAACAGTCTCACATTCATTCAATTCACATTCACACGGGCTCGTGTGTGTAAACGGGAGGACTCACGAGTGAAAAAGAGTCGATATGAAGAAAGTACAGCGATGCAGTGCGTCTGTGTGGAGTTTGGCCTTGCAGGCCTTGTGGTTAAATGTGCCTGAAAGACTCGAGACAAACCCAGAGGCTCAGCAAAGTCCATTTATTCTACAAACATGGACACATCACAAAAGTAAACAACAAATACATATATCCGTATATTTACAAAATTACAAAATAAGTACATTATTTGAAAAATATAACAGGTAATTTGACAACAATTTCAGTCATTTTAATATTTAGGGTCCTGTTACATTTCAGAATTTTGTTCCATACCATTCATTTTTCTGAATTACTTTAATGAGACATTCATAATTGCCTAGGACATTGTAGTTGTATTAATAATAGGTTGTTAATTGTATATACGATGTTATTAAGTTCTTTTAAAAAGGTACCATTTTCAAAATAGCATGCGCACAAAAGCCTTAAACGGTACCTTCCAGTACAGTCCGACCTGGAGTGCGTAAGAGCAGGTTTTCCACATGTGGTCGACATCAGCACCTTCCCAAGAGAATAAAACGGCACAGTGGCCCTCATATGAAGTGCCTCTGTACCAAGGTGCTTCTTCCCCATGTGCCCTTTCCTTAGGCACCCGCGGCCTGTAATCAGCTACGAGAGCTGACATAAATCAACAGGAGGATTGACAGCCTCTGACAAATAGCTGATTGATCGCGGTGGAGCAGAATTGACAGCTGACGGAGGGGTGGGGATGGGAATGGGAGGGCGGTGTATATTATACTGAAAACACGAGGCCCTCACATCCCTCTATCACTGCATTGGTCTGTTCCTGTCAACGCCTGCCTGATTGGGGGATTCAAACACACAGGAGTTGATATTCTGGTTGCTCCACCAGCCTTTTTCCAGAATTGTGGAGCAGGGAGGGCACCGTTAGAAAACATGGTACTGGGGTCACAAATAGACCAGCCTATTATAAATATATATTTATGTACAATATCATAAAAAGGGCTACAAGAAATAGTCTATAGTCAACCTTAAAAAGTACTATATACCATATTGCTGTAATGGGAAGAGTTGCTCCATTTACTGCGTAAAAACGCTTCCATGGGAGAGTGGATCTTCCCATATGTGTGGCAATCGGACAGAAACACACATATGTAAACCTATTTAATTATCCAGTCTGACCCAGGCTAACCGGACAGTGAGGACAGGTCTGTAAACTCAGCCAGATCATAAAAACACCGCGGCGTGCGCGAAAAGCACAGCATTCAGCTCGGTCTCCTCCCCCGCGCGGGCAGAAAAAACAGAGGGGGAAAACACAGAGGCTCTGCTGCGCGAGAGGAGCACGTCACATCCCCTTGACCCTCCAATCACCTCGGGCTCCCATTTGATTGGAAGGCGGCAAAGGCTTTAATCTCGCACTAATTCAGCCGCTTTTGAAGTGAAAATTTCTCCCAGTTCCCGGCTTGGGAGGAGCAGCGCGCGGACGTGCGGCAGAGCAGCCAGAGAGCGCGCGCGACGCGTGTGGTGGGAGAGAGACGCAGCAGCTCCGGGGTCCTGCAGAGAGCCCGCGCCTTCCCTCATGCCAGCGGATTTTAACGCAGACTGACTTTCTTGCTTTCCTTTTGTTCGCGTGCATTTTGTTTTCTTTTTCATTTGGTGTTTTTTGTTGTTTTTTTGAGAAGCGAAGCGAAACCCGCCGCTTTCATGAGTCCGAGGAGCGATTGCGCGACTAGCGGGTCATGATCACATCGCCCTCCGCTACTGCTCTCCGAAACGGCGACTCGGCTCTAGCGTGGGACAGCAGCGGCTCTCGGAATACCAGCACCAAGCCTTTCCTCCACTCCGTCCCCCCGACGGACCCTTTACGACAAGCGCAGCGGCTCCCCATCAAGGTGCTCAAAATGCTCACGGCGCGCACGGGACACATTTTGCATCCGGAGTACTTACAGCCCCTACCCTCCACTCCGGTCAGCCCCATCGAGGTAAGAGCGCCCTGTCACATTTCTCCCCTTCCTTTACCCTTACACACCGCCCAGGTCCGGCTGCTCGTGTCCCTATGAACACGGCACTGCGGGGCTTGGAGAAAATAGGCCATTCGCATAAACGGGAAAACAGTAAAAAAAAAAAAGTGCTTGCATGGACTTTAAACGGCTCGAGGTGTGTGTTTGTGTAAGTGATCACCCCCGGTTGGATTTTGGATAAGGCTTGTTTACCGTCTCGACGACGGCAATCGCACTTTATTTACTCATACAGGCTTTAGAAAAACATACTGTCTTCATATAGACCCAGTTGTCGTGTGTGTTTGTGTGTGTGTTCGTTCATAATACATATTTGGATATTTAAGTGTGTGTTTTTGTCTGTCTGTTCTCGCAGCTAGATGCCAAGAAAAGTCCTCTGGCGCTGCTGGCGCAGACATGCTCTCAGATCGGCAAGCCGGACCCCCCGCCCTCCTCCAAGCTCTCCTCGGGGTCGTCCGGCGGATCCGCGGAGAAGGAGGCCAAATCTGGCCCGCTGAAGCTCAGCGACATCGGCGCGGAGGACAAGTCGAGCTTCAAGCCGTACTCGAAGCCGGGGGACAAGAAGGAGTCTGCGGCGGGCGCGGCGGGCGCGGAGAAGTCTGGTTTCCGCGTGCCGAGCGCCACCTGCCAGCCATTCACGCCCAGGACGGGCAGCCCGACCTCCAGCACGTCGGCCTCACCGATGCCCTCGGACGGCAAAGGAGACCGGGACGAGAAGAAGGAGGGCGACTGCACCAAGCCGTGCGCCACGGACGGATCCGGGGGCACGGGCGTCAACCACAGCCGGATAAGCGTGAGCTGCGCGGGGATTAATGTGGAGATGAACCAGCAGCAGGAGAGCAAGGCTGCCGCGGCATCGGGTGCGTCCGAGCCGTCATCCGCCCCGTCCGCCTCTTCCGCCTCCTCCGTGTTGGGCTCTGGACTCGTGGCGCCTGTGTCCCCCTACAAACCGGGCCAGGCCGTGTTCCCTCTACCGCCCGCAGGCATGTCGTACCCGGGCGGCCTGGCCGGCGCTTACGGCGGCTACCCGCAGCCCTTCCTCCCGCACGGCGGCAGCCTCGTGAACGCGCAGCTCGCCACGTCGCTGGGCTGCAGCAAAGCTGGCTCGAGCCCGCTGGCCGGCGCCTCGCCGCCCTCCATCATGTCCGCGAGCCTGTGCAGAGACCCGTACTGTCTGAGCTACCACTGCGCGAGCCACCTGGCGGGCGCGGCAGCGGTGGCGGGCGCCTCGTGCGCACACGACTCCGCCCTCAAGTCCGGATACCCGCTCGTGTACCCCGCGCACCCCCTGCACTCCGTGCACTCCACGCCACCGTCGTTCGGAGGCCACGCCGCGCTCTACCCCTACGGCTTCGTGCTGCCCAACGACCCGCTGCCGCACGCCTGCAACTGGGTGTCGGCGAACGGGCCGTGCGACAAGCGCTTCTCGTCCTCCGAGGAGCTGCTGAGCCACCTTCGGACGCACACGGCGTTCACCGGGGCCGATAAGCTCATGTCCGGCTACCCGAGCTCATCGTCTCTCGCCAGCGCCGCCGCAGCCGCCGCGGCCATGGCCTGTCACATGCACATGCCGCCCTCAGGGGGTCCGGGCAGTCCCGGGACGCTCGCACTTAGGAGCCCTCACCACGCGCTCGGACTGAGCAGCCGATATCACCCGTACTCTAAAAGTCCCCTGCCCACAGCCGGCGCCCCAGTGCCCGTGCCGGCCGCCACCGGGCCCTACTACTCCCCCTATGCACTCTACGGGCAGAGACTGACCACAGCTTCAGCGCTTGGATACCAGTGAAACGGACTCTTTTTATCTCCCCCAACACTACCCCTCCCAAAAAAATTTATAGATTATAAAAGATTGAAATATAAAGACTTTTATAGCAGTGCGCCACTGAAGGACTGGATCCGTGGACTTCCTCCCCTCTCCCGTATTTATTTCTGTCAGCTCAAAGCGGACAATAATGCAGAGGAAAAATATCAGAGCAACTCAAAAGTGCATTAAAGTCAGTAGGCGAAAGTGAGAGCCACGTTAGAGAACTAATAAAACTAGGGGCTCTGCGGTTTTCCACGTTGATTTGAAATTGCTATGATTGTATTGTACGTTCTTATTTAATGTCACATGGAAAAGGAAATAATTTACATGCATGTTTGTTTTTGTTGTTTTATTTTATTTTTGTTTTTTTTGTTTTGTTTTGTTTTGTTTTTTAAATCCCAAAATTGTCCGCATAATTTTAAATGGCCGTTATTTTTCAGGTGTATACCATGGAGAGAGAATTGGTATTTTTTTGTATGTATTCTGGGAAAATAACAAACAATTCTGTTGCATCTTTGCGTCCTCAGTTTCCTTCTACTAAAACGCAGCTGATGAGCTCTCTGGGCTGATTTAAACGTGGGTGTATTTTTAAAGTTAAGGATTTAAAATAGAAAAAAAGCCAAGAGTCCTTGATTATGCTCTGTTAGAATAAACCACTCAGCAAAATAATTCAACATTAACGTACAAATATCCTGATATGACACAAAAAAAATCAATGGGAAGGAAAATCACTTTGTTAGTGTGTCTAAATTGATCAGTAAGTTAATATTTTAGACTATTCTGACAAAAACAAGTTGATTTTTCACTAATATATTTTTATATCTTTCTTTTGTGCTTAACTTTGTAACACATAACCGGTCATATTCAAAAAGAGCTTTGAGTCTTTTAAAAAAACGCCTGTTTGGTGTAAATTTCAGATAACTGATCCTAATTATGGGCAAAATAATTTGTACAAATTTATAAATATTATAATAAGATCTTTAAATGAAATTACTCAGTAACTGAATTTATGAGAATATTCACGCGTTAAGTGACGTGTCCCAGTGCTTTAGCAGCGTTCTACCATTCTCAGTTACAATCAATGAAATATGACAACAGCCGCTCCCATAGTTTTTATTACTGTGTATTTTTTATTTCGGGCTGGTGAGGGATCAGTGCAGTGGGTTCGCTGCAGTTTTAGCTGTGAAAGTTTGCGAGCGGCCAGACTGTCAGTCTGACGCGGAGATCATTGGTGTGCTAATGTAAAAAGTGTCTCCAATACAATACAAAAGTTATATGTGTAGCTTTATTTTGCGTATATTTGGACCGTCCTCTTGATCATCTGACAGTAAGGTCCAGTATTCTGGCCTTTATGGGGGATTATTAGCTCTCGCTGACTCCTCTGGCAACTGTTCAGCTGTTTCGCCAAGTCTTTAAAACACAGCCAGTCTCAAAATGGGCCACTGCTGAATGTTGAGATATGATTTATTTTATATCAAGAGTTTGCCTTGAAAGAAAACTTTCCGAACCATTATGGAAAATTAGTTTTTTTTAATCTGCACTTCAAATGCTAAATATTTACACCTCAGTAAATTGGTGGATTTACTATTTCTCAACACTGAATCGCAACGCTGGAGTAAACGCTTCACTGCCCGACTGACAAATGATCGCATTTCTCTTTATCGGGGTGAAGACATTTTAGACCTTCGTCTGAAAATATGAATAAATTAATGCCAAAATTACATAATAATGTCAGGCTGGGACATATCTGCTCGCCAATAACATGCAATGAATTTAACTTTACGGGATAATCATCTGCATGGGGAATCTGATGTCTATTTAAAATTAGTTTTTTTGTTTTGGTTTATTTGTTTTTAGGAAATCGACTCTTTCCAGGTCGAAGTAACCCTGCTTTACAGGGCCTGAACGTTTTCTGTCTTTAAACTGTGGCGAAATTAAAGCGGCCCGTTGCTGATTTCCTCCACTTCACCCTTTTTATTAATGGAGTTTTTTTACTACTACATACTGTGTATTATTAGACTGTATTACACAAACTTCAGACTGTACTCCAGAAACCAGCAGAGTATATAAATCATGCTGTGTATGATACAGTTTAACTTCACCAGCAGACTTAGACTTTATGCAGATTAACTATTTAAAATTTAACCCTATACACACTGTCCTGAGAGAAAAAAAAACAAACAAAAAAAAAAACATGCAGAACAACTAGAGAATGTTCCGGAGGCCCACACAAGCTTTAAACTGATGTAATGACGGTGAAAGAGAGCAATTTCCATTTTTCCCCACATCATGGTGGCTGTGTGGCGGTCCCCGATGGAAAGCCATTCATCATGTGCCCCTCCTCCCGGGCCTGTCATCAGAGCAGCTCGCAGGCACATGTGTGCATAAATTACCCTGCCGAGAATAAAGAGGAGCACAGAGTTACACGGCTCAGTACCAGAGCACAACTTACACTGCTGATCAGCTCTTCATGGAGATTTTTTGGGAGAAATAAAGAAAGGGGAGAGAACGTCCACTCTGTTGTTGACATGTAGGGGGTACCACTGAGCCCTGGAAAAAGTCTCTGTGAAGGAATGATGCACCATTCAGGCTAGGCTTCTGAGGAGGATATAGCGGCCAGCGAAAAACTGGAGGTCATTGGATAGTATGGGAGCGCTGGGGATCAAGGTTTAGCACTCCGCATCAAATAGCAGCAACGGCTTGAGGGCTGTTTTTAGTAGGGCCTTCGGAGAGGGAACCGTTGTCCAAACCTGCCACTGGGTAAAAACAACACAAACAAGGCTTTATGACTCCACAGTGTAACACCTATCACGCTCATAAAATCCTAGTGCCCATTAATTTCCTTTGAGACAGTGTCATCTTAAGGTGAATGTTTTCCCATTATATGTGGCAACTGAGCCGGTCTCATGCCTGGAGTGGTAGAATAACTAATTGCGTTTGGAGAAGATGAATAGCTGGTTTATGAGCCACATTAAAGACATGTCTCTCAAGGCCTTGTCCTGGTGTGCTGAAATGCGAGGCCTCGCGGACCTGAACGTGCTTTTGGTCTAGGCCTCGGCTGCCATGGCACTACTCTAAACCCTGACATCATAGCAGGCTTAACCCAAGGAGACACCTGGACCTGGACGACACCGCCACTGATTCACACTCCGCTCCCTTGTTTAATAGCACAGAATTACCACCAACACAGATGTAATTACTAGGCGTGTGACAAAATACACAGACGTGCCATGGTCTGCTAAGCCTATGGTTAGGGCAACAGCTGTGTCAATATGTAAGCAGCACTAAAGTGCTGAACTCCCAGACATAAGTCAGAGAGCATTATGCTCCTCATTCAGGAAAGTAGCTTGATTTATGGGATTAAGATAATGACACCAAATCCTTTTACGCTGCAATAAGGGGACCTCTCATCAGAGTCTCACACTTGAGAACAGTTATGAGAGAGAAGGTTCGCCACTGCTCGACAGGTCAGTTGTGAAACTGAACTGAAATTTGCATACAGGCTCACAAAAATGCAGAAATAAATCTCTTTTGAGGCTTCCTTTAAGGATTGCCCCCCTTCCCTTCCACTACAAGGTGTCCTGCTGAAAATGTGGAGCATCTTAAGCAGTGATTCATGGTGACATGGTATTGTGGAAATGTCCACAGCTTTTGTGCTTGCAGTAATGAAGCCATAAACTAAATAGCATGAAATGAAGCAAGAGCCCTGCGATTTAATCAGCTCGTAAACAGATCCACTGCATCAAGCAAATGACATTATTACCCATCCCAAGTAAATCTCGCTAATCTCGAGAGATAAAATCAACATCATCAATGGTCACATGTCATATTCATCAATGCTCAACTATCTCCTTTTGACAGATTAATCCCAGCCCAGGCTCCCAGAGAGAGCAGTAATGGAGACCCAGGCAAACAATTCACTCGTTGAACACGGCAGCTTGGGTTATCACTCAGCACTTACACTCTCTCTCTCTCTCTTTCTCTCTCTGCCTCTCTCTCATTGATTTACAAATTCAAAGTGCTCATCAAGGTGAGATGGACCCAAAGAAAAACGGCTCCTGCGACGGCTTGTCATTCAAAGGTTCTGCTGTTCCAGGCACCTTTCTTGCTCTGTAAGTGCATAATTGAGGTCATTTACGGCAGCTCGCGAGGCTTTGCTATCATACCTCAATGCCTGTTTCATTTGCACTTTTTAGGTTTTGACAAAGAATATTTTATGGAAATGAGCCCTGTCTGAGAATACTTAATGGTCCTGCGTGTAAAGAGCTGGCTGATGGCTCTGATGGCTGGCAGTGCAAAATGTAAATAGCTGAGGAGATGTCAAAAATAGGCCCATACAACGGAGACCTCTTGCTTTCATTTGAAATGATCTCTGTCTGTATCTAAAGGGTAGTTGGCTGAATTTCTACCAGGTTATGTTAATTATCTGCGAGGCCCATATAAAGTCATGCAGACAGAACCAAGAATGCAATAAAAGTGTCACTCTGGCTGTATTCAACAAAGCTGCCATTATGACCTTAGTCATTTCCTCATCTTGTTGGACCGCGCGATGTGCAGCTGAGTGGGCTGTCACTGGTGGAAATCTCCAAAAACTTTGTACACGTTTGCAAAAAAGTTAACTTTTAAGGCTTTCAATTTCAACTAATCAAATCAGAACATAGGAGGGAGGTGTGCATCTGCTTTAAAGACAAATGTGAAGCACTGATTTTTTCCCCCTCTCTATTTCAGCCAGCCTTTTTTTTGTCCTGAAAAAACCAGCAGAGAGCTGTTGTACATAACTTTGTTCCAGTGAGGAGGTATCAGCTTCCAGAGCCCGCACATTACACTTAAACCACACTGTCAATCTAGGCAACATTTTTTGAGCACACTTCTGATTATAATAAAATTACATGCCACGCTCTCAGTGCTTGCAATGCGATGAAAGTTCATTTTCCCGAGCAGACGCTGAATAATATTAGCAGCCACATTTCCATTCAGAACAGATAGCATGACAGACCTAATGATGAACTGTCAACATGCCTCGCTGCTCATGCTAATATCAGAGATGTTGCGAGGAATTGTGTTTTTGATCTTTTTAGATCCATGCAGAATAAGAAATTAAACATATAACACTCAAGTGATTTGTGACAGCTTTATCTGGCAAGTTGATATCGGTTATTAGACTGTAACTTGCATCCACACTGTTCCGGCAGTCCGCAGGTTCCTTGTATTCATGTGGCGTGCAAGTAAAACTTCTAAACGAATATCCAGCGGGATGGTGATGATGCTCAGATGTCTCTTACGTTGATCTGGACTGTCTGAAGAGGCTGACAGTGCTGAACTCTGGAGTCAAACTAATGGAGCTGACCGAGAGACAAATGGGTCTAGGCAGCACAGCCCCAGGAAATATGGGCCTCCCATTATTTTTATTGCTTTAATATATTTTACTGTTAACTGCAAAACAGGGGATCAAAATCATAGTCAATCCTGCGGCACTCTTGCCCCACAGACAAAGAAGTGATAATAAAATGGTTGTTTTGCATAAAAATAAAGGAGTAACCTGTTTGAGGGAGCATGCGTAATGCACAGTATGACTTTATATTATCTCTACTTTCTGCTAATGTAATTGTGAGAGTCTGTTGGGCAAAACAGGCATAGAAATAGCAATGCTCTCTTCAGACCACACTGAAAAGCAGTCACAGCACTGCACAAAGGTTCTGGGTATAGCTCCAAGCACACAAATAAATGGCATAAGAATACTTTATACACTGAAAGTATATAAATATGAAGCTGCACTTGCACCATTAAATTCATTCGTTTTGGGTTTGCTGTTGGGAGTGTTGCTGTTGGCAGAAAATCTAGAAAACAATTTTTTCATTGTGGAAACTTAAATATCACCATATTAGCCTGTTCAACAACTCTGTAAGAGCACTTTACATGTTGTGCAATTTCTAATTTGAGTAGACTGGACTGCAATGACATAATAGTGTATAAATTAATTGGAGGCATCTGTCATTTAACATATTATTTAGTTTCACTCATAATATATTTAACTGCCTCATAAGCAGTACATCAAAAAAGGGTTTATTAGGACGTGATTTGGAGTTTATATCGTCCTCCCCCCACTTCTGTTCCCTCTTGCGTCCATCGTCCTAACACCACTCAGTTTATTTCTCTCAGCTGTCCAGGGGCCAACACCTGGGTCTCCTCTGAAAGCACTCTGGTCCTGACAGCCCGCGTGGAACTTCTCCCCTTGGCTCAGACACATCTGGTGGGAGATCACAGCTCCAGGAGCGTCTCCATACACACATCCATCATCAGCCCTCAGACGTCAAAACACACACATGCACGCACAATAAAAGGAAAACTTTCTTTCACAGGAGAAGACTAATTGGCAGTCATGTAGGAACAGAAACTGCTGTTTATGAAAGTTAAACACAACAACGCCAAATCGGACAGTGATATGGTAATGTGCTAAACGGACGCTGTATGCAGGTGGTGCTGGGAAATAACAAACTGTATGCAACCTAGATTATGTCATTACAAAAATTAACACTCACACACACACACACACACACACACACATATATATATATATACAGTACAAGCACCTGTAATTTACATGTAAATGAAGTTCATACTAGCTGTGTGACTATAGATAATAGCAACAAATGTGTGTTTTAGGGAGAAAAGGGAAAAGCAGAGGAGATATCAGAGCTGGATCATCACATGGTTTCAACTTCAAAATTCAAGATGGTGCTGTCATTATTTGACCACTGAATGTGCAGAAACAACTTTATTTTGAAGTGTTATTCCAGCAATATTGAAAAATTGTGCATCGTAGGGAAACTTAGCGACCTAGATTTCCTTTATAACAGTGATGAGAACCAGGGGTCTACAAAACAAATTATATATATCTATTTTATTTACAAATTAAAATGACCTATATGTATCTTCTGGGTTTTATATGTAACACTGATCACATGGTTCCCAAATTTTCTTTGGAAACTATTTTGCCATCCACTGCTCTGCCTGAACCCCTCCACCACTAATGGATTTCAACAAAATGTATTTAGGCCAAAATCATATTTTATTTCAAAAGACTGTTTGGCAGTGTATTTGGAACCCTCTGTAACAGCATGCAGTAACTTTCATTGAGAGGGCTTTTGGGTGCATTAAACTCTTCAGACGTCTGGTTCCTATCACCACTGTTGTGAATAATTCTGACTCAGTCATTTTCTCTAGAATAGATCATTTCACATCTAACCACTCTGAATGACTTTCACATTTTCTCTATTTAATTATTCAGAAATTTTGAAACATCGATGAAATATCTCTTTAAAGAGGCACAAGGGATAAATAGGGTAATCTGGGTTATAGTACACTTTTGTAGCAGTATAAAAGACTGCATTACTGTTTATGTTGTTAGTCACGTATTTAGCAATTTCTGAAAGTGATCCACCCAGTATTGTTTGCAGAACAACAATCTGAAGACGTCCTGCATTAAAGCGCCCTGTTCGTTTAGTGAACGTTCCAATAAGGTCGCAACATTTGCGAGGAGGCACCTGAAAATAGTGCATTATATCTCCCCTCCATACATCATCCACATGTCGTCTTCACAGGGGGAGGAACAGAACGCTCCACCTGCCGTGGTCTCCTTGACCCCAACAACCCCAGCAATTCCAGTATGGTAGACTAGTGGAACTCAGAGGATATGTGTGTACCATGACCTCCCACAGATAACTACTGCCTCTCAGAAGATTCCAGCAGTACTTCACTGCCTCCTCTGCAGTCTCATGCAGCTGTAGGCCATATGGCGTTGCTTCCCCATAACTTGCGCTGTCTGTATAGCAGCAGCGACAGATCACAAAAAGCATGGTTTGCTTGTGAAGAATATACAGTGTACAGTAAATGTCTTATGGCTGTCTATCAGATCTCAGAGTCTAGTTTCATTCATCAGTGCAGGATTGCATGAAGAGACGACTCTGACAGATGCAGGGCAGTTAAAGGGAGGTGAATTATCTATAGCACCCCCTATAGGTGCGTCTCAGAAGAGCACAAACCTGGAATTAAAGAGCAAGCACATATAGATTTACAAAACGCGCGCTGTGATCCCAAGGATCATGAATCACTTTAATCTAGTTACACAGCAACGTGCGCACTTTCATGCAATTTCAAACCACGTCAATCTTACATCGGATGTCTAGAGTTGTTATTTTGCATTTTCACCGGCACAGAGTTGAAATATGTCCAAAGACAAGCTCCCGTTTTGACAAGCATCACATTTTCCCCTTTGGCAGGACGGGGGAAGATTGATGGGACGTCAGTCAAAGGCAGCACATGATGACAAGCTGTCGTGTCGAGGCGCTGACATGCTACTGGAAGAAATCAGAGGAAATTATAAAAGTAATACGTGAATACTTGTTGGAAGAGGGAGTAATATTGCTGCTCGCCTGCGTTCATTTTAATGTTTAATTTAATAGGGCTTCTCCTGTGTTTGTGTCAACGGTGCTCCGCCCTAGCTCTCCGTCTTCAGCCGCTTTGAACAAAAACATGTTTTTTCTTTCCCTTGAAGGTGCACACGGGGACCCTTTCAAGCTGCATTTTTCTCAATCAGCGAGGCGACGGGGGTGATGCATGCATGTCAGAAACCTCCACTGTACAGCACTCCGGAGAGACTCATTCATAATTAGCCTCCGTGAATTACTTGTGGCAGAACTGTAAAGTACAGAAGAGCTTCAGGAGGCCTCTGGATTTAGGGCGACACTCTCAACCTAGCTTACTTTGCCCCCTGTATATTAGGGGTGCACTAGTCCGATACCCAATATTGGTATTGGTCAGACACAGACCAAAATCACTGGATCGGATAGCAGAAAAGTCTGAACTATAACATAAATGCTTAACTAAACTTGCCATAAAGATACACTATATGGACAAAAGTATGGGGACGCCTGACCATTACACCAACAGGGACTTGTATTCAAATGACATTGCATTCAAATACATTAATATGGAGTTGGTCCCCCCTTTACAGCTATAAGAGCTTCCACTCTTCTTGAAAGGCTTTTGGAGTGTTTCTGGTGGAGTTTGTGCCCATACATTCTGTAGAGCATTTATGAGGTCAGGAACTGATGTTGGATTAGAAGGCCTGGCTCGCAATCTCCGTTCCAGTTCATCCCAAAGGTGTTGGATGGGGTTGAGGTCAGGGCTCTGTGCAG
>JBBPCZ010000156.1:14187085-14204133 GCA_037974445.1 Brycinus macrolepidotus | reverse complement strand
GCACTGGGGCACAGTCATGCTGGAATAGAAAAGGTTCTTCCCCAAACTGTATCCACAAAGTTGGAAGCATGGCATTGGCCAAAATGTCTTGGTATGCTGAAGCATTAAGATTGGCCTTCACTGAAAGTAAGGGACCACCAGAATTCAGTAATTAAGAGGTGTGTCCCAATACTTTTGTCCATATAGTGTAGATGTGTAAGGACACAAGTAACACAGATGAGCAGCAAGGCTGTCTCAAATGACTCCTTATGCCCTACATAGTGCACTATGTAGGAATTAAAATGCAGGTTAAGTTTAGGTCAAGCAAAGTGCACCCAGACAAATGTACTATAACATCTAAGTGGTTCAAGAGAGTGGAAAAGACAGTATCAGCTTGGTATCGTTATTAACAGACACCCAAGGTTGTGGTATCAGTATCGGACAATAAAAGTGGGATCGAGTCACCCCTAATAATTATACATTTATATTCTTTCTAAATATACGTGACGGATGGGACTCGCACTGTACTGTGCTATATACCACTAAATAATTTACTAGTATGTGCTTCCGCAGCGCCCCGAATGTTTGCTGTGAGTGTGCCGGGTGTTAAAGTGTTCTGCAGGCATAGCCAGGGTGGGGTGGTGGGGGTGATTAATAATCCGCTCCGAACCTCATAAACACGCCACATATCAGACTATAACTACAAAGCCTCCTTGCAGTGGAAGGACGCATACACAGTTAAGGCAATCAGATAGCCTGTGTGTGATGTGACGTGCATTTGTACACACACACACACACACACACACACACACATACACACGCACACAAACGTGTTTTAATATTTGATGCATGATTTACCTTCAGTGTTCACAAGGGAACAGCCCGATAAAATATGAATAGGCCTGTTTTCAGCAAAGGATTGTTTTGTCAGTCTAAACGGCAGTTCAAAGGAAAATACGGTCACTCCGCAGTAGGAGTCCACTCTTTGGTTTGTAAACAGAGCGTTATTATATTATTCATCAGCAAGTAATTTATACTCAGTTTCATAGATGCTGCCAATCAAAAGCCATTGTTATATCATGTGCTGTATATTTGAGGGCTAATATTTAACCTCTCTGCCAGGGGCCGTGATATGAGGCATGGTTTTGCGCTCACCGGTGAAGTGAATCACCAGGTGATCATGAATGCATTAGTCAACCAAACACACGCACACAAACACCTGTTGACCTCCACTTCTACCACAGCTTTAATGTTTTTTTTCTTACCACCTTCTTATATGCAGGTTCCTTTCCTCAGCACAGTTTATGAGGGGACACACGTCTGTGCACATGCATATGTACACTTAATAAACGGTGTCTGACCTAAACATAAGATATACTGGATGAGTGTGCATATGTTTTCTGCTCATATATAGATAATAACCAAATAAGTCATTGTAATTACATAGTACCAAATTACTGTTTATTCACTGATGTGTAATTATTTTCACTAAGTAAATCAACGAAACGTGATCGTCCCAGGGCGTCCAAATTTTTACTTATGACTGCATATATTCATATATTCATATATTGCAACATTTAAACATGCTTTCATGGTGAATGGACCAACAAAAACTCAGATTTACATTAACCTTGTAACAGTCAGACATTGTGGGGGACAGGGGATTCAAGGGTAAAACTGGGAAAGCTGAACATAAGATTGAATTTACATCATATTTCAGACACTCTTATCAAGAAGAAAGTTTAATCATGTTTCAGAGGAAAGCATATGTGGTGTTAAGAGTTTTTCCAGTTTGAGCCAGCTTCATTTTCTTGCATTACTGCCTGAGCAGATTTGAATACAAACCTGCATACAAAGCTGTAACGTTCTGCCCTTTGCTGTCTAATTCCTATGAATGAGCGAGTTACCATCACTGGTTCTTTATCAGCTGAGTTTCCAACACTGTGGTTATGTGAGCAGACTGAGGATCTCCATAGGTGCCTGTACTACAAATCTAGTACAGGCATATGTTACACTAGTTATGGTGTACGAGTTATAGTGCTAGATCTCTATAGCAGTGTCTAAAATGTAACAGGCAATCAGGCAATATTCTAATGCATTCAAGATACAAAATAGACCCCAGCACTGGTACAGCAGAGAAGAGAGACATGTTTGAGTGCTTAAACAAACTATTTGTGTTTGTATTAACCAACATTATAGGTTTCTGCCAAGAAATAGTCAGTGTACCTTTCATCATATTGGAAATAAGTAATAAAAAGTGTTGTTTAACACTTGTTTGTACTAACTATGTTTTGATATAATTCAATTATAGACAGTTTTACTTCAGTTCCCCTTTGGCAGGACTGAGTATTCAGTTTATTTTCATTTTTAATAACTGTTGCAAGGATAAACGGCACCTTTTCACAACGCAGCTTTGGCTCATTGTGCTTATTTTGTTCTTTTAATATTTTATTTTGTCATTTTAGAGTAAGTATGGCAGCTCTTTAATATGTGTTTTTCTGTTCTGCTGCAAGTCAGTGTCAGCTAATTTAGGTAGTCTAATATTTAAGGAAAGCTAATGCTTATTTAGGCCATGTCCACACGTACAGGGGAATTTCTGAAACCGGTGGTTTTTCTATGCGTTTTGGCCTTTCGTCCACACGGAAACGGTGTTTTGGATCAGTGAAAACGGAGGTTTTCGAAAACTCCAGCCAAAGTTGCGATTTTTGAAAACTCTGTTTCTGCATTTACGTGTGGACAAGAAAAACGAAGATTTTGAAAAACGGACCATTTCGCGTCATGCTGTGCGCCACTCATATGACGTCACAGTATGCGCCGAGTTTACATTAGGCTTTCATCTACAATGCCCAACCTATACAAAGTACTACTGCTCTCAACCTTGTTAGAACCTTGTTTTGACATGTTTATACTCATACACAGGGGGCAGAGAGATTATGTGACTTCAGCTGGTCAAACCTGTTCACATTCTGTGTCGTGTGATCCTTTCTCTTAGGTTAAATGTTGTTTACAAGGCAAATTTGTTATGTATGCTATATGATTTGTCCAATCTTAATTTATGAGTCTACAACAACAATAGTTATGTGCATTGTGTTTTATGTTTATCAATCACTCAGTCCTCTGTAAAGTTTTCAGACTCTTTCTGTATTAAACTATTGAACTTGTTGGCACTGCGAAAACAGCAAGTAATACAAAATCCAAAAATCAACTCTTTTGTTATTATCAAATGATAAAGTAATACAAAATTAGCACACATACGACTCATGCTTTTTACTTTTTGTGCCATTGTTTTTTGTCTACCGGAAACAGGTAATGATGTCCCCCCTCCAAGGCTTCTGATTGGTCACCAATGCTATCCAGTTTAAGGTTATATCGCCACCTGCTGCCTTGGCATGCTTTTGACAGCATTTTTTGTTATTGCGTGTGGACGGAGATATTTTTGAAAAGGTGCTCGCTTTTAAAAACGAAAACGGAAAATCTCCATTTTTAGAAACATCTGTGTACGTGTGGACATGGCCTTAGTTTAGCCAATTAGCCCACTGAATCACTGGTGCTTTTTGAGCACTGGAGCTTCTTTCCGTAAATTAATTTATATATATATATATATATATATTGGTTAGAAAAAGTGCAGTATCCTAGCCTTACTAACTAACACCAACACTAACACTAACACAGCTAAACACTAACTAGCTGAGCTGTTGGTATGTTATCACTGTTGTGATATACCGCAGCTGTCGAAGAGTGCCTCAAATTTAATTTGATTGCAGGTACCTTCACCGCAGCACCACAAGGCTCTAAGGCACTGACTTATAAGACAGCATGGGCAGCAAAGCATCAGGACAACCGCCTTCAATTTCAGACACAGTCCTGTACTTCACCAGAGTGGGGGCCTATGGAACCTTGAGATGAGTCACAGAGCCTCACTTAGACAGGTCTGGAAGAAGAGCAGAGGCAAAATAAAATATTATAGAGGGCATTATAGAGGCCAAGAGGGCAGTTATCCAGTCTCAGGACACAAGAACAGGGGCTCAAGCAGACTCTAGGGTTCATCTGTACACAAGAATACATAGTAGCCATATGCTGAACATGCTAAATTGTACTGTACATTATATACTTAACTGATGGATAGTTTGTGTTGTGAAAATACATTTACTATTAAGACCAAGGTATCCTAGAAGATACGCTGAAGTCACAGTCTGTTATACAACACTATGACCAACATTTTCCATTTTTTTAATTATGTAAAGACACTGTTCACAACTATTTGCAGTGAGTAGGAAATGTAAGATATGAATGATTATTTAGCACATGCTTAGCATTCCCAGAACCACAGGTGGTCATTTCACTTTCTGGCTAGAGGCGTTGTTGACACACATGCTCAAAATACATGAAATTTGATTGTAACATGATTGTGTGAAAACTTTAGCACATGCCTCTATGTCCCTTGCTGTACATGCTGCCTGTTTAAAAGTTAATATATATGTATATATATGATTTATCTGTTCCTCTAGTCCTATACAGTTACCCTTCTGGTGAAATGAAATTTTGCTATGATAGAAATAATACAGAAAATGATTTATTGGGCTTATGGCAGGGATGTCCTACATTCTTTCATCTCTGTACACAGCTCTGACATGGTTGGGCCTTTTGCTCCACACACCATTCTTTTACCATCCCAACAGCCCCAGCTGCTGACAACAGTTGTACGCCTTTGTCACTCTTACCAACAGTTGCTCTGCATCTAGTCGAATGATAAAAAGTGTAGATGAAAGCATATCTAATGTGACCATGATTTAATTTGAGTCAGCCTGGATTTCACTCATGACAACTCAGTTCATCCTGTTCTGGGCTTGCTCCGTTATTAATGCTTCATACTGGGCCTGCTCACCCAGACTACCCACTCTTTCTGGCATTAAATAAGGCCTGGCTCCTGACAGCTCTACGCAAGTGCAAACTAATATCTTCCAACACGAAACATGCTTGGGTTCGCATGAATTTTCCTCATAGCAACATTACAATCAGGCTTTTCTCAACCATAACGAGGGAACGTGTTAAGCCAAGTCAAATACTTGTGTATATATGGGCCATGATACAAAATATATTTTAAAAAAAGGAAAAATAATGCTTTTGGGTATGAGATACCGGCTCCTTTCCACTAAACACATTCTGCCTATCACATGGCTTGTGGTAGCTCTTGAGTCTAAATTTAAGCTCCCGAACCATGTGCTCTTTCATAGACGGCTGAGCCAATAAGGAGATCTTTTACTATAAAAGAGTGCCATTTACAAGCAGTCGTGCTGGGAAGAGACTGCAAACAGTGGGCTTGTTAATAGCTCCCATCCACAGGGCACCAGATGCTCCACTCTGAACACAACCAGCGCAAGCTTCTGAGAGAGATGTCACTTAATGTAATGTGATAGCTGCTAAGGCCGACTCCTTGTCTATCTATATTTAAAAACACCCTTCCGACTCTGTTAGTTTTTTTGTTGACAATGTCACACCTCACTCAAAAAGGGCATTTGCTCCTAATTAAGAGGTAAAAATAACATGTTGATGAGGTGTCTTTGTTGTTCATAAAAGATCAGACAGGGTAAGCATGTTTATGCCAAAGAAAAATCAATGAAGTTAATGCATATGAACTTTTATCTACTTTACACATGTGATATAAATTATTCTAAACATATCCTACACTTTTCTTGTATGTAATTCATTTTTTGTCAGATATGTGGTTTTATGTAACACAATGGTTAAAATGAATTTTAACCATTTCCAACCTCTTTATCCCTTAACCAGGCTGTTTTTAAAACTGTGTCCTTAGGATGGATGTATATAAATGACCTCTTTGCCTCATTCAAACACCAGACCAAAACACTCCTTATAACTTCAAGGTGAAAGGACCGAGCTAAACAATAAGCATATATATGTAAATCGTCTGTTTTTGTGACATTGCAGTAATTATGAATTTAAAAACAGGACTGTTTTCGACTCTGTCAACTGAATGGAATGTTTTGGAAAGTATTGCAAACTTACTATGTCAGTCTTTTATTTAAAAAAAAGAGTAAAATTTGTTTTTTTTTTAAATGGCCCCTTTGAAGTGAGAATTTAATAAAGCATCATACAAAAATATCTGTATAATTTAATACAGATGGAGAAATTTAGAATTATTACTGGCCACATCCCTGCCCTGACCTTAACCATTATGTCTCTCATCAGCCGTGGCATCCCTGGCGACTACTGGAAAAATAAAGTATTCTGCACTAGCGTAATGAAATTCATCTTTTGTGGGTTTTTGTTGTTCAGCTGTTGTTTTTGTTTATTTTTTTATTGAAACTACTCAGGCGAAAGAGTGGCACAAATCTGTTTCAGTTCACTCTACAACATATTCTACTGGATCTGTGATGTATAATAGTGTCATTGCACACCTTAAAACTATTGCATTATGAATTATATCAAGAGAGAGTCCTAGTCATATAGCAAGTTGTTGGGGTTTTTTTTTTCCATGTAATATGTTTAGTCTGACTTAACCATTTCAGTATTCCTGATGAGGTTATCAAAAAGCAATCTATTTACCCATTTGTCACCAGGTCACCATACACACACAAAAGAGACACACTTACACTATATTTAGTCATTACAAGACTATAGCCAAAGGCTGTAATACATGTGTAATGATATGCAAACCATGGCAATGATACATGTCTTTCATGCATACAACTAAATACTATGCACTAAAAAGCATGCACCTGCATTAATGTACCCACACAGAAACACACAGAAAAATTATCATTGCCTGTATTAGTCTGTCTGTAGGCTTAGTTCCTTCACTGATACGTTTAAACAGCAGCTAACTATTCTGGGTCATTCAGACCCATCCTTAAAGCAAGTTTTAAATATCAGTCGCTCATTTTACTATAGAGAATCAAATAAAAAAAATTAAATGCTGAGTGACTGATTATTATTAGCCATCACCCATTTTTAGCATCCAAGAAGAAAAGTGCCATTGAGATTTACTAGGTGTGGCATGTAAATTAGATGTAGCATGTAAATATTCAAAATGCACCATTCAATCCCTAGTACATACAATTCATATACGTAAACAAAGCTGAAAAATAGTTTTGAATTCACTGTTTTCAGTCACAAACACCAGCACACACCAATCAGCCACAACATTTAAACCACTGACAGTTGAGGTGTTCATAAAGTTGATGTGTTGGAAGCAGGAAAAATGGGTAAGCGTAAGGATTTGACTGACTTTGACAAGATCCAAATTGTGATGGGTAGATGACTGGGTCAGAGCATCTCCAAAGTGCCTTTATGGGATTTTCCCCATATGCAGTGGCCTAAAGTGGGAACAGGAGCATCAGAACTGGACCATGGAACAATGGAAGAAAGTGGCCTGGTCTTAAAGGCACAGTAACAAAAACAGCATTTTAAATTCTACAGGATAAAAAGAGATTGGAAAATGGTTGTGTAAAAATGAATTATGACACACAAATATTATAAGTGGACCTCAGGAAAAAAAGTAAAATACATGAAATATTTAGGATATAGGTCCTTTTAAAGGTCCAAGGGTCTTTAAAAAAGCAAAACAGGTTCTTCTATTACACTGCTGTGGAAAAGGTGCCTTTTGGGCAACTTTATTCTTCAGAGTGGAGGAATGTATATAGTGGCCCAGCTGTCCTTAGCCCATCTTATTCACCTATAGAGCACAAATGTGACTCACGCGACCTCTGGCTGTCCATAGGCAAAACTGTTGTTCACCAAATGGATCAATCCAGGGGAGTGGCTCTCATGATGTAATTGCTCTCTGTTTCATAAAGGAGATTTATAGAAAATCAGATCCTAGGTTATGGGCTGTCAATGACAGCAGGAGAAAAATGCAGAATTTACTGTCTGCTTTTACGGCCAGATTTCTGAAATAATTGTTGCGGGACAAGACGGTAAGTTAGTGGTTATAAACCTGTCCTCCATATAAATTACCTAATCAAGAGATCCTGGCGGTTATATAAATTGAGCCAGTCATTCGTCTTCAGCGGCCTGTATGTGCATATAAACCCACGACGACAGTCATATACTTCAGCGGAAAGGAGACCTGCATCACTGTTTACAGAGTTCGGGGGAGAAAATGGATGACTTCTTGCATGCTCAATCAACTGTGAAATGTACATTTAATCATCCTGAGAAAGCCCCTCGGTTTATTTGTGTTGCAGCAGGGATTTACATTTCCAAACATCCCCCATATTAATCATTACTTCATCACTTCCCCTGTGTGACAAGGCGAATAAACTCCTCAGTGTGTGAGGCCTGAATGTGTGCTTAATCACACCCAGCGAAAAAACATGCTGAACTTTTATTCACTTCACCCTTCACTCAGGCCAGCAGAAATGCTGCATTATGCAGCCACGGCGCGCACGCCCGCCATTCATTCATGACTTTTCTTAAAGCAACCCTTTTTTGTTGTTGTTGAAATATCCCGTCCAATTGGAAGTTGTTCATCTAGGATGGAAATATTTGAACGCACGGAGGTCCGTGTTCTCACCGGGGCTGCTGTCACCTGGACGTTCCTACCAGAAGGCAAATGATGAATGACACCTGAAACGCATGAAACAAGAGGCAAAAAAAAGGCACTGAGCTTTTGCTTTCACTGGAGGTGTCTGAGAGCCATATATCTACCCAGGAACTCCTCGCCATGTTGTGAAAATAAGTCAAAAGCTCGTATTAAAACGACAAGGTGAAATTGAGCGATCCTTTCTGCGATGACACCTGTCCCAAACTGCCGTTGACACGTGCAGTTTCGCACCACAATGAGATCCTGAGTGATTTCTGCAGGGCGAGCCTGCTTTACATATTCCACTCGGCTCGTTTTAATGATATGCAGAACATTTTGCCATCAACAATGAATCCTTCATAAGAGTGCGAAGTGTAACTTTGTCACCCGGGATGAGGAACATGTTACATTTGCCACTTTAAACAAGATTAATGGGTCACTCATCCTCATACATTTTTATGACTGCGCTATAAAGTGAATTTGATGTATCAGTAACAAGATAAATGATGGGTAGAAAGCTTTGGCAGCTCCAACTTTGAACAATCTTTCATGTGATGCCACTTTTCTCTTTTTTTTTTTACAACTACATTGGAGTTCAGAAATACTCTGACATGCAAACGCCATTTGCCAGAAAGGCCTGACAGTCTAAAAGGTATTTGGTGTGTGTGTGTGTGTGTGTGTGTGTGTGTGTGTGTGTGTGTGTGTTAGAGAGTGTGTGTGTGCATTATGTCAGTACTTGAAACACACCTTAGCCTCAGACTGACATTACTTGTGTATTTTAGCACTGATTGGCAATCACGTTCTCAGCGTAACCACAGGAACATTCTCCACAAAACCCCCCCAACCCCCCCCCGCTCCTTCAGTCACTCACTAAATTGCCAAAGTCTACATTATGCACGAGCATGAAAAGCAGCTGAAAGCTTCTCTTTGCAGTTGCCAGGCCTGCTCATGAATTTCTGGAGAATGAAACATACGTTTTGGCGGTGCGTCTACAGCTGTAGAGGGGATTGGGAAACAGAGTCAGTGGCAGGAAATATTCCCTGTCATAGAATGATCAGGAATGGTAAATGGAGCTGTCAGGAGCTTCAGAGTGATAGAGCTGGGAAGCCTTGCCTCTCTCCCTTAATAGATTTACAACTTGCTCTGGAGGTAACTGCGGAAAAATTTCAGCCAACGAAATTTATCTGCGGCCGACAGGTAGACGGACACCTTCCCCCATCTTGAGTCCAGATTAAAAATGCGCACGTCAGGACTTTAGGGAAGGATTATTTTGGAAGCCTCCATCTCAACACCATCACCAGCAGACAGGCCTGGACATTCGGGTTACACACAGTGAGGCTTGTCGCCGTTACCTAGTGGTGCTTGTTTGTGAGGTAAACAACAAACGAATGTCAAACCAAACTTATTTACACCATATCTGTCCAACAGTCACTAGCACAGTATTGCACAACGAGGAAGGTCCCCGGATGCGGCTGGGTTACTGCACAGTGTCGCAGAGGCCTGGCCGGCTGCAAGACGTGACATTTCTTGCATTGAGTGCCACGCAGACAAACGCACCCAAACGCGTGCATGTGTGTAAGCTTTGTTTAAGGAGTGAAGTCATCCTTTGTGGAGTGCTGGTTTAGGGAAAGACCAACAGGGAGCTGAACAGTGGGCCCTTGTCTGTCAACCCCATGACAAGGCCTTTCATTTCCAGCCTAATGGCCAAGAAAGGCAACGCCAGGCTGCGCTCGAACCCTTCACGGAAAACAAAACTTTTGTTTCCAAATGTCTCGGACAGAGCCTTACCGCTCCAGGCTCCTATGATTAATGACTCACGGCCACATTGTGTGGAAGCCGCTAATTAACTGCAGACTGATTAAAGACATGTAAACTTTGCTGATAACCTGCATTTTCTCTCCTACTCCCTCTCTCTCTCTCTCTCTCTCTCTCACTCCCACTTGCTCCCTCTCTCTCTCTTGGCATGTGGAAGCTCTTACTGCCAAAGTGGTTAGAAACAGACCAAAGCTGAGTATGATGAATGTAGTCTCCAACAGGCATATACAGGCTCTAATTTAGAACTATTTAGTGTGTGACATATGGACATGGTGCTTTTGCTTTCACTCCCCTCTCATTCTTGGTTTACAATCTGTATTTTTCAAACATGTTTCTGAGGCAAATACAATACACACGCGATGACAGTGGCAAAACAGCATGTTGCTAAATACACCTGAAGCTATGCTGTACCTCCAGTTAGTGGCAAAGCGTGAGCATGCCTCATTCATCAGGTACAAAAGTGGAATCTCAGTGGGATCCAAAGTCCTGTCCAACAAGGAGTCACTTTGCTAACTCAAACAGATGGGGCACACACTGAAATACTGCTAGCATTATTCCACAAGCACCACTTATTTGAAGGCACTGCAAAAACATCTTCCAGGGTCTCATTTCCAATTCAGATCCCTTTGGGGTTATCAATATATCAATTTCTTGTCGGGTCTGTAAGTTAAGTTTATTAGTAAGTAGACAGCTTACCAAACTTACAGCACAATTCTGCACAACATGGTGTTAGCAAATGAGCATTATCAAATATCAGAAATAACTTTTGCCAAGTAAGACAGCAACTCGCATAATGACGGAGAATATAGTACACCCTTAGAAAGGGGGTTTAAAAGCATAAGTGGTTCTTTACATGGTTAAATTGCTCTTCTTTATGATGACGACCATCTCATATATCGTTTTAAAGAACCTTTTAAAATAGGGGGGTTATAAGTTATAAGTGTACGAGTGCACTTCAAATGAGCAATTACACAGCAAACTGTCTTTATGCGAGATGATATTGCTGATTTTCAAAAATTCTTTCACCATTTCTCTTGGTTACAGCCCATTCTGGGGCACTATGTGAAGAAACACTAGGGCATACTAACAAATATAACACTAATCTTGTTGAATGAAGACTGCTAAGAATGGTCCTCACTATTTATATATCTGTGTGGGTGCAGCAAGTGTGCCTTAGGGATTTAATCACATAACCTAATTTGGACCAAGTGAAGAATGGGCTGAGAAATTCATGTGTTTGTGAGGTGAAGACAGAGAGAGAGAGAAAGAGAGAGAGAGAGAGAGAAGTGTAGGGTGACAAGAGTTTCTACCACTCCCAGAGGGCCAGCCAGTCTAGAGGGTCATGTGACCAGCCTGAGGAGCCTCCTCCTCCTCCTTTCTCTCCTATAATTAGGTTGGTTAACATACTGCCATGTATGCAGACATGTTGACTGGGAACTTAATCAAGTTACTATTGAGTTCTTCACGCCTCTTGCCCTGGGTGACGGTTTTAGTTGCAGAGTTATAGCTGTGACCTATAAGAGGAAATTAGCTGCGGACACAAGTTTGTTCTTTCCCCCCACTCCTGTATAAAAATATTTAGCAAACTGGTGACAACGATGAAAAATAGAAGGAAACAAAATGTTCTACATAAGTATAAAGCATGAAAAATGCAGCAAGGGCATGCGGCGGTAGGGCATGTGTCCCGACGGTTGGCAGTCCATTAGGCATGAGAGACGTTTCACTTACCTAAGTCAAATATAACAGTCTAGTATTCATTAATACAAGGAGGGGCCTGCTGAATCAAACCTACCATCTGGTTAAAACGACAGAATAATCTACAACTCATGATTAGGTCTAAGGAGTGGAATTTCACTTTAATCTTTTTCAGGGCTCGAAATTTCCATCTGCACAGTACGGCACATCATTTTTCTTCAAGACAAATGTGCTGTTTTTCATGTTCCAAAATTAGATCAGAAGAGAACGATTAATCATGTCATGGCCTGGGAAAGGAAACAAAGATCTGATTTTCTCTCTCTCTCTCTCTCTCTCTCTCTCTCTCTCTCTCTCTCTCTCTCTCTCTCTCTCCCCTTCTCTCTGTTTCTTGTTCTCTCCCCAGCTTGAGCCTGTGGTGCATGTTCCTTCCATCTTTGCCCCTCTCTGTTGTCAGGACTTCCCCTTCCCCCCCCCCCCCCCCCTCAAGCTTCAAAGATAAGATACGTAGGCTGCGGTGATTAATATGAAATGACGACGTGTCTTCAATTAGCCCAGTCACTTCCCCCTTCTCTCCTGGCCTCTAGCAGCCAACAGCAGATGGTGACCTGTTTGTATGTGACACCATAACCAAATCTAAACTCGGGGAAGCAAGTCACCGGGGCTGCAAATTAGTGCGACCACACAACTGTCAGGTGCTGGCCTCCTCTGACAGTTGTAGCCCATTACAGGGACATTGATGTTTTCGCAGTGTGACAAAAAGGAATCCTTTTTTTCTGTACCAGAAGAGCTGTCTGTCAGCTGGCTCTCAAGTCATAACAAATCACTGGCACTCAGCTGAGGCAGAACACTCTGCGCGTCAGGGGGAAGATAAATGACCTGCAGGCCTTTGAAGTGCTTTGGCAGTTCAGATGGGTCCGCAGCGCTGACAGAGAAATATACACAACAGCGCAACCAATAATGAGAACATTAAACATTCCTGCCTCCTGACAGGCTGACAGGAAAGCCTGGCCTGACATCAATCATCTTCAGAGGCGTAACCTTGACAATTAGTCTCCTCTCTGATACCGGGCCTAACCCTGGCCAGTGCCTCTCCACTCACACGTCCAATACAGTCTCACTCCAAACCATGCACTGGACCGGATGTGATTTGCTCTTTTTTTTCCTTCCTCTCCTTTTTTTTTTTTTAACATTAGCACATCAACAGGAAAAAACTGTCAACAAAGTGACAGTGTAGTGGGTGTTTGGCTAGGCATGCTCTTTACAGTACAATAGTTTGCTTGCTTTGGCAGAGGATAAGGCTATCATCATAGCCTTGAGTGTAATTAAAAATCTGATCTCCATAAGCTTTACATTTATCCTTATTTTCCCCCTCCTTATTTATCCAACCAGTTTCCTTTTCTCTGCAGGAGGAGAAAAAAACGGTGTCTCCGAGCAATAAGCAACAAGGCAAATATAAAGTCATTAGTCTGAGAAAATATGTAGATGCTCGAGCTCCGAAATCAGAAGTGTACCCTGCATACATTTTAGATCTCTGAATATGGGCATTAATGATGCCCTTCAGGCATTTTGGAACCATATAAATATTTCCATTTGAGACGCCCTTCACATTTCGGTGCTAGTGACTCAAAGCGGGGGGGGTAAAGCGAGAGAGAGCGGGCAAAGCTGCAAAACATAATGTGTCAAGGGCCCTAATAACTCTGCTTAACAAGACTGCATGCATTACAGACTCAACTAAATGACTCCTCTTAATTTGACATTAAATCACATGGTTTCAGTCTGACTAGATACTCAGGGAAAAAAACCACAATCATTTTTTATTGAGATGATGCTAGTACAACAAGTCACAACCTATAACAAGCATACTCATCCCTTAAATTTATAATCACAACCATGATGGTGCCGCCAAAAAAGGGGGGAAAGCAAAAGAGAGAAAGGAAGAGAGAGAGGGGAAGAAAATGAAAGCTTGAATATTAAGTTTCAGGAAGTTTGGCTCTGTGGACTGTGTTTGTAGAACATGTTTGTGAATTCTGCAAGTTCACGTCATAAATCATGCAAGAAGACGACCGTGGGCTCGGAAATTACCGTTTGATGCAGCACGGAAATTATTAATTCATATACCACATCTGTGTAAAAGGCATAATAACTCCTGACACACAATAGTAATTACAGTACAATTACATAGTAAAACATGGCAAACTGTCAATGATAGGTGACAGTGGAGTGACTCTTTTTTTCCTGACCGTGTGCTCTCCTTCTCTTTTTGTTCTGTCCTGGCATTAACTAACCCACAGTAAATCAGTGGAGACAAGCTGACCCCCGCTATGTGTCTCCTCTCAGGTTTCCAGCACTTGCGCACAGTCTCTCGTTGAACGCTTCGTTACAGCATGAAAAATGAGTTATGTGGAATGAAGACATTTCCCCTTTGACTAGCACATTTGCAAAAAGGTATGTCAGGGATGCGAGGCGAGGGCTGTGGGCAACCTTTCAAGAGAGTATTTTTTACTTGCTTATTGGAGGAGCAATAAATATCAGGCCGACAGGCCCTTCTCACGGTTACAAAGCCTACCTGCAACTGAGCTGGATAATTAGCAGCCTTGAAGATGATATATGACTTTCATTACCCTTTGGGACTGGGGAGACTAAATGAGGACAGAGCTAATTGCCGTGCAAAGCAGTTTGGCATGAATGAAAAAAATGCAGGGGCCGGGCTCTCGCCAAAAAAGGGCCCTGTTGCCGCTCTGATCCCCAACTTGCTTTTTCGCCTGCAGGAGTTCACTTGGTGTCCATAAATCATAGCCTGCTTACAGCTCAAACTGCCCTGAGTCATCAACATGCAATAAGCTGAGTGACAGATTCCATCCCCACTACATTAGGGCCCCACTTCAAACATAGTTGTTTCTCTCTCTCTCTCGCTCTGCCTCTTTATCTTCCTGCTATACTCACTCAACCCCTCTGACTCCACCTTCTCTCTATATCCAGTTCCTCTCTTTCTCTCTCCCTCTCTCTCTATCTGTTTCAATCCCTCACTCCCTCCCTCTTTCACTGTTTCTCTGTGGATGTCTTGCACTTAACTGTAAATGAAACCCAGACGGCCCAGGCTAGATTACAATGTAAAACAAAAGCTGCTGATCACGTGACCGTCATAACTGCCAAGTGAGCAAGAGAGATGGTGGGAGGGGTGAGGAATAGGTGGGGGGTGAGGGGATAAAGGGTTGAAAAAAGAGGGAAAAAATGGACCAGAGGTAAGAGGTGGGGGTCTGAGGAGAGCTTCCAGGGCTGGCTTTCTCATGAGTGCCAAGGGTAGTAGCTAAGGCTTTAAATGGTAAGGTTAAGTATGCCGGCATCCAGAGCAGGGACAAAGCGCTGCTCCCCTGCTGACATGTCAATTCAATTTAAGCAGCTCTCCGCTTGTCAGGGTGAAGAGGGGGAGGGCTAGCAGCTCACTGCTCGGAAGGCTTTTCTTCAGGCCCGAGATCTTCAGCAAAAATTCCTGGTAGGATTTCGACAAAACCACTTGACATTGGACTTCCTTCCCTCGGCTTACCAACATCGTTTGATGTTTAGTCCACTTAAATAAAAGTAGAGACTTATCCACAAGTAGAACGAGACAACTGTGGCTGTGCTTTTGTGGCAGGAAAGGAGGGCGGGGAGGATAACCTGTTGCTGACGCATTTTGGTGTCTTATCATTCCAGTACAACGGTCTGATCAAAACAAATTCAGCTTCTCGAGGCTTGCTTGCACATCAAGGTCCTTCTCAGCACCAAATTATTCACCTTCGTGACAATGATAGAACTGCTCCCCTCTGCCGGCTGCCTCACTCCAGCCTTACTTCTCCTCTCTCATCTCACCTCCAAGCGGCCCGTCTCTCTGGAGTGTGACAGCATTAACTAGCGCTGGCTGTAAAGCCCACGGTCCCAGCAGAGTGGAGATTGCAGGTGTTTCTGGACAGGTATGGAGCTTCTCCTGCTGCTCCATGGGAGGCCTGCGTGGGTAAGAAGGACCTGAGGGAGACACAAGGAAGAGTTAATTCACTCACACACACATGAATATGGACGCCCTGCTGCTGCTGGAGATCCACCGCCAACCCTGCTGGATAAAAAAAAGCCAGTAAATGCATTTGAGATAGAACATTTCAAGGTTTCAATTTTAGGCTTAAATATGCAACTAGACTGGAAAAAAAACCCTTCAAACCTTCAATACCAGAATGTAAGCACACATCAAAAAAATATGATTGATCGCTGCCTTTTCCAAAAAAAGATTTTATAGCATGTGCAGACTGTTTGTCACACATACCTTCATCTGGCTTTAACCCGCAAAGAAAACCCATTTCTATCATTCAAGCGGCTAAAAGGAATCCAACCATGTATGGTGCCAAAAACGCATTAAGTTTTTGTGAGTTTCTCCTATCTCTGAGCCATTCTGTCAGCCATGAACTTAATTTAGTTCCATCCAAGCAACAATCCAAAGCCTGTTAACGCTCGCCCAGCATGGCAGCAAGTGCTTTTTAAAAGATCTCACCTATTACTAATGAAGCAATTGTTTCCTTTACAATGTGTCAGGTTATTGTGCTCTACAGGCTTCAAATAGACACAAAAGTCTTTTGTAGAGTCAGGGGAGGGTTTTTTTTGTTTTTGTTTGTTGTTTTTCTTTTTGTATTAAGCATTCAGAAATAAAAGCACAGCCAGCTCTGAGCGGGGAACGAAACCAGCCAAACATGAGAAATGTGTGTCAGGAGCAAAGAGCATCCAAAATTATTCCTGCAAAGAAAGAAATCTGACAATACCAAAACACAGTATTACAAAATAAGGAATGTGTATAGCTATGCTTGGTTACACTTACAGTAGATTTTGTGCTCATTCTTCATTTATAAATGTAGGCATTACTTAAGAGATGTTTACTGCCTACTAATGTTGACAGCACAACCTCTTGTATGAGCTTGCAAGATTATCTTCGCAAACTTACCATAAAGAAAAAAATATTAAACTGCAGTAATGGCACAAACACACACACACA
>JBBPCZ010000156.1:14149457-14173009 GCA_037974445.1 Brycinus macrolepidotus | reverse complement strand
TATATATATATATATATATATATATATATGTATATATATGTATATATGTGTGTGTATATGTAAACACAAAAGACTCAGTTCTATCACAATGAAAATATTTTTTTATTTTCCACAATTATGGTCTCCCAAACACTCAAGAGTGAACCTCTTAATACACCAAACAATTTCTTTTTGAGACAGCTAATGTTATAGCTTTGGTCTCTGAAGGATTTTTTTTTTTTCAGCCTTATGAGGGCTTGATTAACTGCGATCCTCATGTTGAGAGAACAGGAGCAAACCACGTGCAATAAGTTCTATAGCTCTTGTTAGATCTCCAGTACCTTAAGTAATGATGAAAAATACTGACCAAGAAACAATAGATTAGCCATTTATCTGTTCGCTTTTGATCATTTGATGTGGAGGCCATATGTTTAAAAAGCATACCTCTCTCTGTGGCTCACATAGTACTAATGTAAATATAGAACAGGACTGGGAGGAGAAAATCAATGCAACATAATATTGCTATATTTTTTAAAGATAGCATTGACACACAGAAGTCCAGTGATGTGTTAATGTTTTATTAGTTTATTATATTTTAACTGGACATTAGGTCATAATCTAATAGGAAGTCAAAATTCCTTTTTTTTGTACTGTTTCACAATGTCATATCATGAGCTTAAAATTCTAAGGATTTATCAGTTAATTTTCTAAAAACTGAGTTATGTACACATTGTTAAAATACAGACTCTTGCTTCTAATTTTTACCAAGTAAAAAGGTACTTCACCAACTAAGTTGGTGTTAAAAGATCCAGTGCAGTCCTGTGTTCCTAAGCTTACCCACAAGCTGTTTTAAAGCTTAGTAGCTCATCTATGAAGCCTAATTAAATGAACTTTTAGACTTTTTAAACAATTTAGTGAGAAATCACAGTAGCAAAAGGTAAATCACAAGGCTTATAACACTGCTAACTGACCAACCAATTAAAAATATAAGCTTTAAAAGCAGTTACTGTATTTATGATGGCTTCAAGATCACAGTAAACTTGGAAATACCTTCGAACTTCTCACTCACTGATTTTCTGTAACCGCTTAAGCCTCACTAGGGCCGCGGGTACCCAGAGCCTATCCCAGGGTCAACGGGGCACCAGCCCACCGCAGGGCGCACACACCATTCACTCACACCTACGGTCAACTTAGAATCCCTAATTCACCTGACGCGCATGTCTTTGGACTGTGGGAGAAACCGGAAACCCCGGAGGAAACCCACGCCACCACAAGGAGAACATGCAAACTCCACACACACAAGGCCCGGACCCGGATTAGAACCCCCAACCCTGGAGATGTAAAGCAATAGTGCTACCTACTGCACAATGGGGCCCCTTGGAACTTCTGACTTCCCAAAAACATGCATTTACAGGATCAACTCAGAATGGATGCCTGCAGTAACATCCTCACACTTTGTCATCTCAAGGAACGCATAAACAAGTTATTGCAGCTGCTGTTATTAGTTGGAATCACATCAGTAGCCAAGTACTGAAATTCCACACAAGTTTCCGAGCAGTGTAATGCACAAGTAATGAACACAGCACTAACTAGTGATCACTAAAGTTTGCTATATTAAAAAAAATGTTATTCAGCTTGGTATCAAACAAGCAAATTATCAGATCTACAAGAGTTAAAGATACATCGTTTTGGGATAGAGTTGCTAGGAAATTAAATATGAAAGTTAACTTACCTTCCTTTTTTTAAGGTGCTAGCTAACTGATATAGATATATATATAGATTAATTATAGCTAATTTATCTGATCTGTAAACCAGCAAGCTTTACAGGAACATACATTAGCTAGCCAGCTAAAATAATGTCGTAGAAGTACCTGTTAAATGTTTCACTTCAGATATATTGTGGATAACTGCAGTGAAACAGTTGCAACGAGACAGAAACAGCACAAAAAGTGAACATCAAGATACACACATTCTTAGCTACAGAGAGAACATTTACAAAGATGGTGTGCTACATTAAATGCATATTAAGAAATAAACATGTTGGAGCCTCTTCTTCATCTGTTTTTTCTCCCCTTATAATGAAATAGCAGAATATATTTCTCTTATCATCACACTATTTTTGTCATATACATGTACTAAACAGCATACAAGTAATTTCCTCATGATACCGAATACTCATACTAATGTAAAGCGATAGATTTTTATATGAACAGAATAATCTGTTCTGGTGTTTTTTAAATAATCTGTTTTGATTTTTTTTTTTTTTAGAACACCCTGGAGGGCAAGGCAGATACACAGACAAACATGTTCATGCAAACACTCACACGTGGGGGCAATTCAGCATCTCCAATACCCCTGATGTGCATGTCTTTATACTGTGGGAGGAAACCGGAGCACTCGGTGGAAGTCCATGCAGACAGAGGGAGAGCATACAAACTCCACAAAGAAAGGACCCTCAGCCGCCCCTACCGGAAATCAAACCTTTTTGCTGTGAGGCGACACACTATGCCACCATGATGCTCACTTTGTTAAAATCTGAAAGATAATTGGCCTACAAATGTGTTTTGAAAGTGAAATCTTTGGTCCTTAATATCTCGAAACTGCACTTAAAGCTGTCACTATCGGAATACATGAACTATCACAAATCTTTAGAAGTCTGAAGTAGAATCCTATTATAATATTGTATGATGAGGCCTTTAGTGGCTCCCACCACTTGTAAATATTAAGATAACATTCTTTGCTGTAACCTCACAGTGACAGTCATAGTTTCATATTGCAGGAATACAGAACCAAAATCCAAAACAAAAATGGTACCAATATCCACTAACATACACATTGCAATGAACGTGCTTTGATGGTACTTTGATCTACCCTTGCTGACATGCACTGAGAAGCAAACAGCGCTGCGCCATGTAGGACTGGAGTAGGGTCATCTGCAGTCCCTCTCTAAGCTACACACCACAGGGATATGAGCAGTAGTAACTGATGGTAATCTCTCAGTGTTTGGTCTTTTGATTGCAAGTGTGTCATTTTCGCTCCATGGGGAATCTCTGCGGTTTGTGCTCTGTTTACATCTCTGCTCTTCAGCTCAGGATCTGATTGGAGCTGACACTGGTAAAGCAGAGAATGCCCTCCCGAGACAGCCTGATACACACTGCATACAGGCCAGGAGATTCAATTCAACGCAAAGCATTTCTCATACCCTCACCATAAATATCCGACATGTAATAGATCAAAAGCCCCTTCAGTGTCAAATGTGTGTGTATGTGTGTAAAAGGAAGGGAGGGGTGAAAAATGTGTGCCAGCTTCAAGAAGAGTGCCTGCACAGTGAATTATATACAGTAATCTGCACAAATTATTACTGGCTAACTGCCCCTAATGAATCCAGTCAGATCAAAATGGATTACAGTCCCAATGAGAGCATCCATTTCACCCCATAGTGCAGCGTGGCAGTCCTGGGCCTACGTATGGAAATCAAACCAGGGAGAAAGACTAGACCTACCTCCAGCGTTCAGTCAAGCCATTTCAGAACTTCTGGATTTCACTTCAGCATTTGATCCGAGGAGCATAAAGAAACAGATGTCTATACAGTAATGAGGACAAATTGCACGTAAGGAACAATAGCTTGTCACTGAACTGCCTGATCATATTCAAAACAGTTTGCCCATTTTTCAATTAACCACCAGGGTACTTAATTAGTAGGCTAGCATTTGATCTTCCTATTGCTGTCACTTCTGCCTATGCAGCCACAAACCGCACAGCCAGACAGCTCTCTCTCATTTTGTCATAGTTTATAATGTGAGTGTCTGCTTTGCCTTTTAATTATTGAGCGCTTTCTGACACACTAATAAGTAGAATCTACACTTCTTGTCTCATCGGGCAAGAGATAGACTGGGAATTTATTACTTCATCCTTCTCATAAAACTGCTCCCATAGCTAAATCGAATTTAATATTTCATTTCATTTATTGCCCAAGAGCAACAAAATGAGATATTGGAATTTTTCTATTGATTTTTGGGCTCCATTCAAGAGAAACAGCAGTTCCTTACCTTTTCCAGCTTCATTCCAGATCTAATTATAGCGAATATACACAGAAAATGCGCTACATTTGCTTTAGTGACTTCCCATCATATTGCATCCTCAAATATATGACTATAGTTGATATTTTGCAGACTCTGATTTAAAATGTGCATCAATTCACTATTCAATTGTATCCTGTAATTTGGATCAAAGCCTGTGAGCTCAATGTCAGTGGGGAAGTTGAGACACACACACACACACACACAGGCTGAAGATTCAGAACTCGCCTCTCTTCATGTACAACCGGGAAGCCTTTTAATTTGGGGAATGCTGCAGGGCTATATTTCACCCCATCCTGTTGTCTTGCATTATCTTGGTAAACATCCCAGGTACTAATTTGATATATTGTGAAGCAGGCTGTTCTCTATCCAGCTCAGCCCATGTGATTGATGAATGACTGGAAGATGAAATGGCGACTCAGATTTATGGCCTGCCAGCACATCGAATATGTATGATTATCAGTGGCGTGCTGAAAGCTACTGCTTTTGAGTGATAGGCCGAGGGAGAGTGATCTAGCAAATCAGTCTGTGTGTGTGTGTGTGTGTGTGTGTGTGTGGTGAGGGAGGGGCTCGGAGTGGCACACCGTGCTCATTTGTATCCCTGCTGTAGTCCTCAGCTCCTCGCCGCAAGCAGCTCTGTCCTGCAGACGCTTCGCAGTTATAGATCTCTTCTCCTTCATCCGGGAAGAAGGCTCGTCCTTTCTCTCACACTCTCAGATACTCTCTTTCTGTTCATTCTATAACACCCTCTCTGTCTCTTTTCGAGGCCTTTGAGTTGGGCTGTGACAAAGTGTTGTAATTTTGCTCCAGTAAAGTCTTCCGTTTGGCTATGCACCCTAGAAATGTTTGTCTCCCCTCTGATTTAGCTATAATGCCCATTGGCATTTCTGAGCACTCAGAATGAGTCGGCTCCTAATTGATTGATGGCGCATGGTCATAAATCCTAAAAACCTGGTGGAGTTTATTGATCCTGCAGGAGCATTTGCGCCTCTCGGCATATGTCACCGCACTCGCTCATATGCGGCTAAGTAGGAGGCATATTTTACAGTGAGGGCATTATCATAGGCACACTATGCCCATTGTTATCTGCATCAGTGATTTAATGTGAGACAGCATGACTCACACAGCACCCTGGAGAGGACTTGATTTGGTGTGTGGTCCAATTTATATATTTACATGCTGCCATAAATAACATTAATGCTCTTTGGCGGATTGCTGAAAGTAATTGTTTATCCACTTCCTACCGGACGTGCTTGACAATATTCTTGATGAACGGCCCCTAGCCCTGTTTTAAAGGATCGTACAGTAGCAGAGGCTGTAGAGCCCGTATAGTGTAAGGTGCTCTCAGGTTTGTGCTGAGCTGCAAATTCTACAGTAAAATCACCCACCCACCAGCTTCTCCAGCTTTGACAGTAATGATGAAGGCCTTCTCTCACGCACTCCCACATTCTCTCCCGCACTTCCAGCAGGCTGGTTGGCACAGATGCCCAGCTACAGAGCCATCGCTCAACTCCGCATGAGCCTCTAGTCTGGCTGAAGAGGCGAGTAGCCTCAGGGAAAAGCCTCTATCCCAGGGTGGCCTTGCTAGTCTCACTCTTGTCTTGTGCTTTCCAGGGCACTTAAAAGGTCCATTCATGTGATGCTGGCACATTCCCAAGTGACGTGTGAGGCGCAGTAACAACATAAGGACTTATCATTCCCTAATTGTAATTGAATCTAGATCTCACATGGCTTGAGAAAACCTGACAGTTTGGGCCTTGTGGTGCTGTGATAATACAATTGAGTCAGGCTGGTTAGGCTAGACTGTGCAATCCAACAAATGACAGTGGAGGGGAGCTGACAGGTAGGAGACTTCACACACATTTTCTGTGCGCAGTGTGCATATACAGTACGCAAGCATAGGGCATATAAAAATGTGATATAGTAAAATCATATTACATGCAAAACTGAATATATAAGATCCATCCTTTATATTGCGTGAATATTTCATGGGGAACAGAGGAATTTGAAATGGTCCAAAATGACAGGCATTAAAGGCAAGAACACTTTTTCCTTCTCCTAGAAAGTTACTGTTTGAGAAACGCAAAGTCTTCTCCTGACAGCCTTAATATATTCCATGAACTGTTTGGAACATACTGATAACATACTGCAATAAATTAGATTTGGTATCACTAAGGAACGCTTAGCAATTAATTAAGGCCTTGTTTGATGTTTGGTACAGCCTAAATTAGACTCATATAAATGATACATTACCTATGTATTAAGCTTTATTAATGATGTTATGTGAAAATAAGTAATAATTGCATTGTTAGGTATAACAATACACAATAAAATCTAAGTCCCTGTCATGCTAATCATTGAGCATGCAGGTATTACCTAAATCTTATGAGTGTATAGACAACAACTGTCCATTCTCACTCTACATTTTAGTTACAGAAAGTTGACTTCTAGAGTTTATTGCTTTAAAGTTTATTAAGTCAATAAAACTTCTAGATGTGTTTTGTATTAGTCTTTATCTTTTAATTGTTTATTTACAATGCTCTTATCTAAAGAAAACTTCTAGAGGCTATTAGAGGCTAAAAAGTGCTGAACAAGTTTTCAGTTAACTTGCATGTAAATATAGTTTTAAGAAGTTTAAGACATACAAGCTGGCAATATTTTAAGGTAGTGTCAACCTTAAGAGTTATTAATCGTTCTTATTTTTTATTTATTTATTACAACCAAAATATCATGAGTAGCACCTTTTAGCCTTCAGTAAGTGATGACTAAAGCTCTACCTAAGAATATGAAACACATAGTAAAGTATTTAAGTATTTAATGACTTACCAAATTCTTATTTACAATAAACTAAAAAACTCCTGAGGTAACTATAGGAATAAAATGTTGCCAACTGTACACTGATAAGATCAGAATTAAATATCAAAGCTTAAGAATTTGCATAGCAATGTCTTGAAAAAGTGTTTATTTTGTGTTATTACAACTAATAATAGATTTTCGCTACTTCCAGTTTTATATTAACTCATGTCTTTGAAACAGCTTAATGCGTAGCAAATAAACCGTTTAAATCTGCTTCTTGACAATATGTGTTACTTAAAGTGAACTATTACCTTCCATTTTCCTACGTGATGGCCCAACCATGCAGAGTTCTTCTGCTTTGCACAGTGAAAAAGGAGACGCTGGGAGGGACCGTCTTACAGAGAAAAAGCAGGAAAAACAGGCTTCATTAACTCACAGAAGTAGGGACCTGTTAGGAACAATAAATCATGTGTATGTGTACAGCAGTGTCAGAACCGTTTCCTTTATGGGAGTATATGGCTACACTAACGTACAGTTTTCCCCAGCTGTGACGCATAACCTCACTGCAGCGGTTACTCAAAAATGTGGATACTTCGAGCGAACACTGCCATGAATAAAGCCCAGGATTAAAAAGTGGAGTATATATCTAGTAACAGTGAATCAGGCTTAACTGGACCTACAGCACAAACAGTGTAAGTGGGGATCGGGGGGTGTTAGACATAGCAGGGGGTGGAACTGATGCTTTGCCCCCCCTTCTCTAGGCCCCCCCACACCTCCCACTATTGATGTATTGCAGTGGCATGCCAGGAGGAGCTCTACTAAAACCTCTGTACATGCCAAAATACGTTTTACAAGCTGTGCCCTAATCAGCTAGCAGCCAGTGGTCCATAAATCCAGGCGTGTCCGGGGAGAGCGGTCACCGGCAGGGGAGGAGGCAGGGGGGAGGTATACGGCAGAGCTTGCAGCCCCACACACCAGGCCAAAGACGAGCAAGAACTGCCAGGGGTATTTGGAAGGCAAAGGGAGGGACCAGGCGCCCAACTCATATGGTCAATACAGCCATGCTGTAATTTATGCCACAGTTTTAATCCACCAAAGTGGATGCACAGATATGCTTGAGCATGACACATAGTACAGGTTTTATGTTATAGTAAATGTGTGCGTTTGTGTGTGTGTGTGTGTGTGTGTGTGTGTGTCATTTAGTCTGGCTTTGTTAAGTGCTATTACGTCAGCACACCCAATCAGCTGGCAGCAGAACTAGGGTAGCCTCAAACCATAATCCAGTAGAGTTTCATTTCACTGCATAAATGCCTCAAAAAGAAGAAAACAAAAAAATACTAGCAAAAGAACTTCTGCATAAACTTGTAAAATGTAATTGCAACAGTTTATGACGTTAGAATATTCCTCGCAATGTCATTTGCTCATGTACCTGCCCTGTTAAATGAACACTAAATGAATAAAGAAATAAACTGCAGTGGAAAGTACATCCAGCCTCATTTAACATTATTTAAAAATGCCAGCTGCTTATCACAGTGTTAACGTTTCCTAGAGAAAATTACATGCAAAATTGTTTTTAAGATGTTGTTACACTGACATTTTCTTGAGACAGCCTCAGTATATATTACATCAGTAAAAAAGGGTAGCTTGTTAGGCAGTCCTCTTATTTGGGGATCTATTAAGTCTAAAATAAAAACTCTAAAGCTCAAACTTAGCTTAGGTGTGAGCAACAGCAAAGCTTGTCAGGTGCTGGACCCACAAAAAAAAAAAAAACTTTAAAAAATAATAATAAAAAATAAATTAAAAAATTCATTTAAACCCAAAAAGGAATTAGCAACTCAATGTGAATGGCTAAAGTGAAACCAAGTGACATTACTTTCCTTAGGTATCATTCAGAAATACTAGAGAAGGAAAAACACATAGTCAAAATTTTACTTAAATACAGACAACTTAATTACGACAGTCAGTGTAACCAGTTTAAGCCACCTCTTCTACCAGGTCCTCTAGCTAGGACCTGTATCAATAGTCTGAGGAAATTAAAAGGCATGTGGACACAATCTACACAGCAAGTATTATGTCACATTTTGTTCTTTCCTCATGTTCCTTCCTTTTTTATGTTCTATCCTCAGTTTTAACCTTCAGACTCCCCCGGTGACAGCAAAGCGTGCTCATCAAGTACGGATGACACTGTATGCTGTGATATACACTGTTCTTCCCCAGATAAGAAGACTAATAGCACAGAGCCCTGTGCAGCCCTGGCAGCCCAGAGCACAGGCCCAGAGGGGAAGGAATCGATAAATGAAACGATACTTTGAAGTGAGCACACTTGAATCCCAAAATGACTTAAAGTCCTTAGATGACATCTCAAAATTAGATATAGGCACCTCATAGAGGCGAGACAAAAAGAAAAGGACAGGAAGAGAGGTAAAGAAGTCAGCTGCGGCGAGGCAATGCACAGTGTTTCTCTTTTGGAAATGAGTTTTGTGCTGTGTGCATCACGGGGAGATGACTTGACGCGTGTTAATGAAAGAACATGCTGTCTGTCTGTCTGTCTGTCTGCCTTCTTTCAAGTCATCCCAACATGTGGCTGCTGAACAGCTGCCAGCAGGGCCTGCACTGCCTGAGCACATGGGCAAGGTATGTCCCTACACACACACACACACACACACACACATACGCACACACACACAGTGTCCCATCCACTGGGTTTAAGAGCACATACACACATTGTTTTTCCATGTGATCACCACCATAAAAGCTTCATTCTACAGCACAAGTCATTACGGTTCTTACTAAACAGAACACCGTTGAATGTAATGCAGAGATATAAGGAAAGACAAGGACATTCATCACATAAATATGGCTGTATTTCATTAACCACTAGGGGTTGTAATTGCACTAGCATTACTAACATATCTGTCTACAAATATCATATTAAAGTGAGGATGTAGAAATGAAATGTGCCATGTTATTCAGCAAAGGCTGTCTAAGTGGTCACAGACTGCTATTCTGCTAGTGCAGGCCTGCGTATTGTCCATAAGATGGCAGCACTGAGGTCTATGTAGTCTGTTCCATTCTTTTCCACTTCCTAGCTATAAAACAACATAAATATACATATAACTGTAAACCGTTGATTTTACACCCTTTAAAAGAACATTGTTATATAAACTATGCTACATAAAATGTCTATATATATAACCAAAATACATTTCATGATGCAAGAAGCTGAAGAAGCAGAACACAGGCAACACAGACACACAATCATAAAAGAAAGGGGATATTCACATGGTTTATCATTAAGCTAATATTAGAATAACAAAGTGTTTTTAAGTCAAAAGGAAGACATGTTTCTTTTTTCTTTTGATATTCTAGATAAATGTGTGTTTTGTGTGTGTGTGTGGATTAGTTTTTGCTTTTTTTTTCCCCCTGAAGGGGATAAGCTTCTGTCTGGACACACTCCTGCTCTCTGGCTCTCTGGCAGGCTTTGACTGGGTCGTGGCTGACTGCTGGAGGCCCTTATTTACAGGACATTTGTTGCACTTGACATTTATCATTGCTCCAGGGCCGCGAACTTCATGCAAACGGCATTGAAGCATTCAATACGCAAGGCTTTAGGCCTCATCCTGCTGGGGCATTATCACAAGTCTTTTCATGCTGAGATAAATCACTTCCACTGCACCCGGACAGAGGGGGGTGGTTTTGAGCATGGGAGGAGTATCCTCAAGATTACACCAGGCAGCCAAGGACAAGGCCCCGGCTTTTTTCCACCCTTCACTAATTATTGTGCATGTTTGATTCAAACGACACTCTGATGTTGTTGTTTTGTTGTTTGTTTCAAAGTAAGTCAGTGGTATCTGCAATCAAATATTATTCACATAGCTGGTGACGGGGAAAGCTTTATATAATACTCTGTTTATACATACAGATAAGCCAGACATGATCACCACAATAGTCCCACTCAGTAGTCTTTATTCTATTTAAAAAGGTGCTATATAATAAAAAGTTACTATTCAAAACCTATTCATTATTTTCTATATAAATATTTACTGAAAGGAGGGCAATGTTCTATGACTAAACTATTTCATCTTCTCTAAAAACATTTTCATTGTTTTGGTCAACATTTGTTTTAAGATGAATTTATGACTTAATGTATGTTTATCTTCATTGTTCCTTTATTGTTCTGTTTGTATTATTTTCTATTTTTTTCCAGTTCTTATAATTATCATTTTATTTGCGTATAATTAACATATGACAAATAGAAGAACTGTGAAGTGTTCTGTACATTGCTGTAAATGTATACACACACGCACATATATATATATATATATATATATATATATATATATGTCATTGTACTTTTTTGCATAATTTGAAATCTCTAGGTACTGAATTAACCAATAAAAAGAGTTCAAAATTACTCAAAAAATCTTGTTTTATTAACTAGCATTAAAAGTCAAGAATGTTTTTAATTATTACATTTACCATTTTGCATCAGTTTACGGTTTAAATGATGGTTTACACTGTTATTATTTACAGCTTAAGTCACATGAAGCCAGCTCCTGATACTTTTAAAGTACAAAAGGCACTATATAAATAAATATATAGACAGAGTTACGCTGGGCTGAGTTGTCTACCTGTTATAAAAAAGAAGAGCAGGCATCAGTGTTCTCAGCTAGCATATACGGTCTTTTGATACTTCCTCACACCAATGTTAGACAATCTCACAGGGGCTCCCTCGCTCTCAAAGAAGAAAAGTAGAGTGTTTAAGCGGTGCACGATGAACAGGAAGAGTGCGGCGCCTCTATCTACATGATGTAACAGTGGCAGGCCTTGAGAGCATGGTTTGAGTGCAGAATGATGTACGAGCTCACAGACCCACCAAATCCTCCTGGCTCCACTGCCCATATTTCCTGCTGCAGTCAGCCTCCAATTATAAATCAACTGTCTCTCAATTCCATAAGTGATTCATTATTATTTGTCGACAATAATTTATAGTAGTGGTTTCCGATGCTTTTTATTTCATGGCAGTAATTTATGAGGGGAAAAAAAACAATATAGCTGTATTTTCTCTCTCCGTGGCAGAGTGGTAAGCAATCTAAAGGATAAATTCAATAGGCAGTGAAGGCTCATTGATTAAAATGGTTGATGTTTTCAGAAGCAACCACACAAGGCCATCACTACAATCTTACCAATGCAGGTAAAGTCCAAGACAGAAAAGTTCATGTAGCCAAAACAAAGTAAACACACCTAAAACATACCTAATGGACTCATCTTTAGAAGAGGTTAAAAAGGTCTCACCCAAAAACATTCCGAACAAAGTATTAGGAAGTAGTTATCTGACAGTGAGTGGCGGTAATGTGACATCTATACTGAAAGCTTTAAGCCTGTCAGTGACAATGAATGGCACTTCACATATTGTACTTGCCTGTATGTTATCAACCATTTGTGTGTGTGTGCATATCCATGGCCTTGGAGCGGGTGGTCTGGGTAGCTTTGTGGCCTGTGTCCGCATTCATCATGCAGATGCCGTGGATCTCCGCAGCTATTTTTAGAGTGCCGTGATGACAACGTCAACTGGAATACTCTTCCCACTTCACAGCGAAAGGTCAGGGGAAATTAAAGGGCTGTATGAAAGTGTAAGAAAGCCCATGTCCTCAGACATTAGCCTACGAGCCACAGCCCTTTGCCTATGACTAAAGACGGCCTGCCCATGGAGGTCATTAGTCATATGGCTCAAACCCTTAACTACTTCAGTCCGGTCTTTAGAAGGAAATATATAGGCACCTTAACAGTTGAGCAAGTGGACCACCTGCACCCCCGCTTTTATTAAAAGCACAGCAGAGAGCAACATTTAGTTTCATACACCACCCCCCTCCCATACTATTAATTCCAAAACTGACTTTGGTTTAAATAACTGCATGAACATGAGATGAACAGATTAAAGATTGATCAACTTTGTCTAAAATAAAAATAACTGGGAAAGAGAGAAGTTGCTTTACTGTTTTAATGTGAGATTCACCTCCTTGCAGACAAGACTGTAAGCTCTAAACATGCGATCAAGAAAAGTAGATTTGTGCAGCAGAGATTCTTTTAGATATTAATAACTGTAGTATTATTCATGTAATTGTAGTAATCAGCAGCAGCGGTGGGAGTAACGTATTTTTTTCCTGTAATGAAGTAGTGTAATGCATTACAGCTTAAAATCTTGCATTAATTACATTATTTATTGACTTTGTAAGAATTACAGTACTATTGTTCCACATATGTCTCCAAGAAAGCTACTAATTACATACCTGCATTTAAAAAGTAAATGTTCTCCATACGGCTTTTCTCTGTCTGTCCTTGTAAATTGTGCGTGCATGTGCTACCTGCAGCAGCTGACTGCACCTTTCACTGTAAAGGTAAACAGTACGCTAATCCTGTTATTACAATACTAATGGATAAAGGTTCTCCAGCTGAATAAAAGAGAGCTTCAACCTCAGCTTAAGAGGATAGACTCGATTTTCATTCAGAAACAGCTCTGTAGGCTTTTACAGTTTATTCATTATTCAAGATTGTATTACAGCTGTTTTTGATCTGTTTCTACTTAGTTTCTGGTTTTTTTCAAACAGCATCAGCGTGTGATCATTTTAATCAGCCTAACTGGCTATGTGTTGAAAGTAAAGGCAAGGATAGTGAAATGGCTTTTAAATGATGTTCATGAATTGCAATTTCTTTCAAAGAAATAATACTAAGACACTACTAGGTTTACTCTTTTACTTTCCAGTTGTCACAGATGTGTAGATGCTTTATAGAAAAACACAAAGGTAATGAGTAGCGATAATACTTTCAGAAGAAAGTAATCATTAGAGTTATCCCATTACGTTTGGAGAGAATTAATTAGTAATTTATTTAGCCTGCTAGATGTACAAGCTAGCAGTTTGTTTTAGGCAATTTTAGAATTGTTTATAAATCATCATAAGTCATCACAAACTTGCAGTTTTCAGTGATGAATAGTCCAGTTCAGTTTAGTGTGGCAAGCATTGACATATTCACTCCACCCCCACCGCACCCCACACCCCACCCCACACACAGAGAAATCAGGAGCCTATGCTGGAGGGGGAAGCAGGCCAAAGTCGCATTTCATCCCTAGAGCGCACAAGGGCCTGTTCCTTCATTCTTCTCTCTTAGTAATATAATTTAAACACACCCTGGGTGAATTAATTAATTACAAAAGCTGGCTGGGTATCAAAGGTAAATATGATTTAATTATATCCCCAGCATCTTGGTTAAGAAGCAAACTGTCAGGCAGCTGAGCGTGGGGGTTGTGTAGCTGCTGCCGGCGGCAGCCTGGCTCAGTCGAGCAGCAGAAACAGGAATTAGCAGGTACACAGAGACGCTCGGTTAGCACACTCTCCCTGCTGAACACGGGCCTGTGATTGGCAAGTCTCTGACAGTTCCAAAGACCAGCACGACAAGCCTCTCTCTCCCTCTCCTCTGCTTCCCCCTCTCTGTTCACTAGCCAAGGAAGCGCACAGACCCCTCCACTTCATGGCCTGAAGACAACAAGTTCAAACGACACGATGCAAATGGAATAAACAAGCAGTCCTAACGTCAGACTGATCTGTGCTTTATGGGTACAGAAGAGTTTATGACTGTTCCCCATCACTTGGCATGTCACTGTGCTAATTCTGATTGAGGTCAGCACTGCGAGACTGCCACATTTTATTCCCTTAATGAGAGCCTGTGCTCCATTTAATAGTATCAGCACCTGTTTTTTCTGTGACGAGGCACGAGTTACAATAATTTACTTCAGCTTCTTTCTTTTCAGGATATATGACAGAATGACATTTGATTTAAATGAATAATGTTTTCCATTTTTTTCCAAGTCTTTCCACCTGAGTCCATAACCGACTGTTACCTGTAAATTCTAATGACGTCATGGTGTGTTAGCCATCAAGGGTCAACAAAGCTGTGTTAAAAAAGGTACTCAAAATAGGTTGGTCAAAAACATAATTAATTGGAGATGCATTCTAGTGAAAGGGCAAAATGCAACATGCTCAGTCTTGTTCTAATGTCTTTCCGCAACCCTTAAATTAGATATTGTTGCAAGAACATAACATTCACTTTTTTGTAATACTTTATAATATAAGCATTTTTACAAATATGTTTCCACAGTCAACCAACACCAATATGTCATGTAGCTATGTACAGAATAACATCATCAGCTGTCTAGGTCTGTGGTTTAAACACAAAGCTGAGAGACCTGGGGATTGAAGGGTGAGCCTGTATATGGGTTCTTTCAGTTTAAGAAGTTCAAAGAAATCCATATCTTTACTATAAATGACTCTGATTTTACACCCTCCATACTCTACCTGTTGTTAAAAAATATCTTAAAGACACGGCAAGAGTGATCTTGGATGCCAACATAAGACATTTTACTATACTATGACCAGCCATTTCAATAGGAACACCTACCTTGTATCTAAACTCACTGGTTATTTTATCAGCTCCATTTACCATATGATGCATGATAGGTTGTAGTTTCCAACTACATAATGTAGTTCACTTGTTTCTTTGATCATTTGTTAGCCTCCTATACCCTGTTCATCAATGGCCAGAACCCCCAAAGGACCACCAGAGGGTGGTATTATTTTAGTGGTGGATCCTTCTCAGCACAGCAGTGACACTAACATGGAAGTGGCATGTTAGTGTGTGTGTGTGTGTGTGTGTGTGTGTGTTTGTGTGTGTGTGTGTGTGTGCACGCGCTGCACAGAGTGGACTATAGTGCTGCTAGAGTTTTTAAACACTGTTTCCATTTACTGTCTGCTTTATTGGACACATACCTTCCAGATGTAAAGTTATTCATCAATTTCTGCATTTGCTTGGTTGGTGGACTTAGCCCAGCAGTGACACTGAGGTGTTTAAAAAACGCAGAAGCACTGCTATGGGTGATCGTCTGTGTAGCACGCAAACACGCAAACACACACACACACACACACACACACGCACACACTAACATGCCACTACCATGCCAGTGTCATTGATTTGCTGAGCATGATCCACCACCCTAATAATACTTGCTCACTGTTGGTCCTGTGGGGGTCCTGACCATTGATGAACAGGGTTAAAGGGGCTAACGAACGATGCAAAGAAACTGATGGATTACAGTCTGTAACTGTAAACTACAAATTGCACCCATACGATAAGTGGAGCTGATAAAATGAACAATGAGTGTAGACACTGAGGAGTACCTAATGAAGTGGCTTGCTGATGTACATCAAACAAGATGATAACCTGGGGAAGACTGTAAATGACTATCCCTAAAAAGGACTCCATTTCTCTCAGTAATGATGTTCTTGGTGATGCAAGTTTAAAGCAAAACAGACAGACTAGGTTTTGTCTCTTTGAATTAGTTTAAAAAATGTCTTCAATGTGGCTCCATTTAAAAATGGACTTAATGTGAACTATAAATCTAGAGTTTATGACAATAGAAACTCTGACTTCAATAGATAACAGCCCTCACATTAATTGCAAACGAAGATGGAGCCTTTATTACACAGAGACCTCACACAGGGCTTAAGGAAAAAAAAAACAAGCTAAGTGAAACATACTGAAACTGTACATTTGGCAAACTGAACAGTGGGGTCTGTCTTCTTTTGTCTTCTTTTAACTATGTTGAATTGAGAGAAGCAAACAGCCTCTCCACTCTGTAAACCTGAATCAAATCCAGAGTTCAATAATTATAACATACTGGACCCTTCTGGGGGCGAAAAAAATCAATAGCCTAAGGACAAAGAACCTATAGCCATCACTTAATTCTCTTATCACACTGATTTAGTGCAGGAGGAGGATGTTAAATAACTGTAAATCTTTATCTATGACTTTGAGGGTGCTTTATGGCAGTTCTAACAGCAGTTCTGAGACAGAATGTCTATACCTTCTGCAAGACACACAATTTATAGCTTTATTACCCTTTGTCTTAAAGAGCACAGAGACATAGCAGGGAGGAAGGAGATAGCAGCTACTGCTGGAGAGGGAGGGAGGGAGGGGAAAAAGAATCGGATGCCATCATGGCAAGAGACATATCTCTGTGACAGGTTTATAGGCAAGGAGCCCGCTTCTATTTTGGGCCCCCCTCTCATCCTCTTTACCCACCACCCCCCATCCTACCCCACATGAAATGAGGGAGATTCAATTTTCTGATTTATCTGCAGAGCGATCAGATTTACCTTAGCATTCACACACAAGCTAACTCTCCCCCATGTGGAGCCAGAGGTCACAGAGAGGACTTCGACAGGAGGAGACTCTGTTGTTGTGGGGTTTTTTTTACATACTGGAGAGTCATGAGTTCCTGGGGCCAGCAGATGCTTCCTCATATTTTCTAGCCCTACTGACAACTGGCTTATTGTTTGGCTTGATAAGGGTACAGTGTTCCCGGTAATAGGAATTAGGGTGAGGCGTAAGTCAGCGAGATGCTGGTGAGACTGAATCAATAGATAATAGCAGATTCTCATGAATGCTAAAGGGGCCATTACGATCGGAGCCATTAAAAGAGCTAGCCCTGTTTGTCTTCGCCAAGTAGGCCAACTCCAGACGCGGCGGAGGAGAGCGCAAATTTATTTGCGACTGTGTGATTACACTGACAGTTGAAGAGAGCCCCCATAACATGCCATTCATATGGCATGGCAAGGCTTGAATGAATCGTACCATTCAGCTAAACATAAACACACACAGTCATTTGACAGTGGTTTTAATTAGAGGAACGGAGTAAGGCCCAGATGAATGCATTTCTCTCAGGCAGCTTGATTTATGGTCCCCAGCTGTCCAGATAAAGTTAGGCCTACAGCCAGAATGTTCTAGAAAGACGAGTACACAGGAAGAGCAAGAGATTACTGTGTCATAATACCAAACTCCCCCAAACGAAGGTGACAGTGTGAAGTGTGGAGGAGAAGAGCAGACTGCAATCAGAGTTTAGCCAGTACAGAAACTCACTCCAACACAGCCTGATCACAGACTTAACAAACTCACAGTGAAACTCAAGGCTGGGGAACACAGACGGAGGGTGCTGTAGCTGCAGTTGAAATAATGCTGTTTGCCTGCGTAATGTGAATCTTTCTGCAGTGCAGATTGGATGCTGGAAAGCCCAAAAGTACAAAAAAGGACAAAAAGAAATGGTTGACTGGTCAGGTAAAATGTTATAAAGTTGCAGGGAAATGCCAAAGATCATGCTGAACTCACAGAAATATGTTTTTGTAAAATGCATGTGCTTTTACTAGAAGCTCACTGTTAGTCAGCAATGGGATCAGCAATGGTCTTCTGATGTCCAGTTAGTGTGATAAGAAAGTGTCTTTGAGATCTCAAAGCATTTAAACGAAAATAGTGTTTAAAGGGTCTATTTCACAGAAAACTGAACTCGAGACTGAAATTAAATGAAATTACGAAAGGTATTAGGATGGTTTAAAAATGAACAAAGCTCAGGAGTAGGAGTACTGATCCAAAAGACTTATATCTTATATAAATATGTAGTATGTAGTATCTGATCAAAAATCAATCCTCTTTACAACTGCTTTGTGAATACCAGCCCTGGTGTTGAATGTGGTTGGTTTCAATGGATTGAGAGAGTGTTGTTGATTATATATCGCTAGCAATCTTAGGCTTATAGCTCCAGCGCCAAACTAAAGAAGCAAAATTAGGACTCCAAAATGTTTTGTGGTAGATGGAAACCTGTGTTTAGGTTTAATTTCATGCCACACCATTCATTTTAGCTGCCTTGACAGCTTGGAATAATAATGAACAATAATAGTAATAGTAATGAATTTGCATGCTAAAGTTAAAAGTAACAATGTCAGTCTGTTTAGGTGAAAATTATAGAAAGAAGTTTAAAAATGAATACTTTCGGTACATAAACCCAGACAAATGTGTAATAAATGGATTATATAGGCTCTTTGAAAATGTGTGCATAGTAAAGGTGAGGCAAACAATATAGAAATATCCCAGAATGCAGCTTTCTACACTGTTTTTCAGTGAATGTTCATGTTTGTTGTACTGAGCCCATTTTCATGTATATGCCCGAATGGCTTTTAATGCGATGGTAAACTATTAGACTATAACACTCATTAAACATAACAACATTCTAACTACACTATAGTGCTCTTTTTTAACCAGACAGGATAACAGTGCTCCTTAGAACAGAAGATGTCTCCACAAGGTCCCTGTTCTTTCTGGTGAGGCCCCAATTGCATGAGTGCCTAGTTTGAATGGATGGAAAGGAAAAGACAGCTTAGTCACACTGCCCTCCCTATAGCACTGGAATATATTAGCTGCCATCTTAAGGGTGTTTGAAATAATTACTTACTGGGGCCATGTGACACTTTCAATAAATTAAAGCACCCCCTCCTCCCCCCTTAAGTTTTAAAGGCAATTGCATATTGTGGCCATCACTAAATGTCTGCTCTCTCCCGGAGAAGAGATAATTTGCTGTAACAATGTGTTACTGCACTTCAGTAACTAGACCCAACAGCCTCATACAGCTCAGCAAGCAATGTGCCAATAAAGAAAACTACAGAAATAAATTAGTTTATTAACGGCGGCACATGTATCTTCACAATTAATAAATTCCGGCTCATCAAGCGGTAATCTAATTATGAATTATGTATATGTCTGCCATGAATCATTTGTGCATATTATTAGCTAAATTAGAAAATAGAATTTGGGCATATCACAATGATTTAAATTAATGTTTTCTCAATTCTGCACAGTCTCATTTCGAGAAGAGTTACTGACCTAACACAAACGGATCCTGAGCCGCGTTGCTAATGGCGATAAAAACAAATCTAATCATGATTTAATAATTGACAAATAAAGTAATGAGAGTGCTTGGTTTTTTTAGGCATACTGACTCTGCGTAATAAAATATAATCCCTTAAGCTGCTGCAAGTCCAGAGGAGATTGTTGCAGCTTCAGCAAACATGCATAAAACTTCTCCGTACAGCACTGCAGTGAGCCATAAATTAGAGTGGCTGAATTAACTACATAATGAAGGAAGATAGGGAACAAAGTGATACTGTCAATTACATGTGTGTTATCAGCTCACTTGTACATTCCTGTTTTGACCTCTTTAAAGCAAAAATAAAAATATTAATAAATAAAAAGAAAAAACTCTACACAGTATGGTTCTATTAGGGCCATTTAGACCTGACTCTCAGGGGCCACGGCCCAACTATTTTTCATCATTTATCATACCATAACTATGCAACACACATGCTGTATATTTCATGCAGAAAGCATGAAATATGTTTAAACTGCATTAGTTTTACTAGCAATAGTCATTTGCTTTAACATGATCCACTGTACTAAAGCCGTTCTATTATCAGTTCTAGACTCAAGCATATGAATACAATAAAAAGACATCATTCATTTGTTCTTAACAAGTTGCATTCTAAAATTACTCTTCTGACAAAAATAATTATTCATATTGTCACTGTCAGAACAAAACACTGTATGTTCAGAATGGTAATTCATTGGAGAAGCAAAAACTCTCTAATTGCCCAGGAACCACTGACTTTTATTTCTCCCTTTTAAAAAAGAATGAATCATACTGCAGAATTCCTATCAGAATATTTAAATTCAGACAATTACTACAGAACAGTAAACAAGCATTATAAATTAATGGAAGACAGTATTACAGATATAAAGTTTCTTAATATCACTACAGATCAGAGGCTTAGCCACACCAAGGCCTGAGAAGTTCTGGGCCTGCCCAGATTGATGACAGACCTTTCCAATCAAATGGGGAAAGAATATTTATTAAGTTGTATTTTTAAGATAATAAAATATGATTTGTTTTCAGTGAGAACTATCAATGTTTTATGGCCAATTAAAATCATTGCGCTCTCCACCAAGCTATGGCTCATTTTCTCAGCCCTGCAATCTTTGCTGAACAACCATTGCTATTTGAATTAAAGCTGCAGCTATGATCAAACGATGTATCTGAAGGGAATTATAAAGTGAGATCATATCACTGAAAAGAGTACTGTAGGTGACTTTCTACTCATTCAAAGCCAAAAACTAAATTTAAAAAATGCCGGTCTGAAAATGTGATACTTACTATACTAGTCATCAAAGATAAGAAATTTTCAAGCTCCCCATGGCAATATGCTTTAGCCTAGGATGATTAGGTTAAACTTTTGTTGTCTTTAATTGTCCCTCATCTCTGCTGTCTGATTTGAGCTCAGTTATGTCATCGTAGGGCAAAAGCATGCCTGTGGCAAGCAGTTTGCATGGTTTGCATGATTTGTATTGTTGTCCATGTAATTACTGAATATTAAGCTCTAGTGATTATATAAACAAATAAAAACAAAAAAGCATTACGATGTTTGGGTATATACTTTACGGTTGTTTCCATGATGCATCTTTTCATTGGTCTACCTGCCTTTGCTCTGCTCTACCACACCCACTGCCCCATTTGCTATACAGCACGACAAAATGTGCAGCAACAAAACAGCACTCCAACCTGGCTCCTGTTTACACAACATCCAAACAGGGACCCAGCGCTAAAGTAGGCCATCCATCTTCCCGATGTAAACGCCAATCTGCACTTCCAAGTACAGTACATACGCTTTTGTGTGTTCTGATTGGCTACTCTGCACCCAGGGGCTCTTTTAATTGCAAGATCTTCTCTGTAGGTGGGAGGCTAGCTGATAACTCCTCAATAATCGAGTAAAAGTGTTGACCCAGAGGGCTGCAAGAGAGAGAGGTGTCACACGGCAGTAGGAGGCAAGGCGCACTGGTTCAATACACACTTACACACACATACACACACTGCTCCTCTTCCTCAGGGAGGCCTGACAATTTCTCCCTCATGAGGATTCATGGAGTCACCCTTTTCTCATTAACTATATTAAGAGGCCATCGCTCTGGCTGCTAAAGAGAGAAATGGGATATTTCCCAAGCGCCCCCCCTCTCTCCGCCATGCACCGCAGCAAGCCAGGCCTGGCCTTAGAGCTAGACATGGCAGGCAGGGGGAAATGTAAAGCAGTCAGTCGAGTTACAGTACCAATCCCGACTTCAAAGGCTAGTAAGCAGTGAGATTGGCAGCGCTGAAAGAGCTGGACAGGGAAGTGCTATATCTGAAGCCTCAGCTGCTAGCACTAAGTCTTATACGAGAAGTGCATGTGGGCAGGAAGGTGACTGACATGTTGAATGCAAATGGATCCAGAGCTTCAGCTAAGCGATCTGAAAGTTCACTACTAATTGTAATTTCTGTATGATAGTTAAATCTGACTGCTGGCAGCTTGATGAAATAAATATTGGAAACCCTTATATCTTAGTATTAATAGAGCACCAGTATGAGTCCAGCCAAACTGATTTTGTTTGAAATATTAGTGTTTTTGGGGTGTGGCATGTCATTTCGGAGGATGTGGTGTAAAGTAATGAGAAGTGGGGTGTTTGGCCCTCTTAAATGTGCAAGACAACATATTTCACAAGTCTAACCTGGGTTCTCTCATCCACTGCATGTGGGCTGACAGAGAAGGGTTTCTGTACAAACAGGCCTAGGGCTATAGATACATGGCCCATTTTTTAAGCATTAATTAATTTGTTGAGGGAAAATATGATAGCAATGCATGTTACGTTTCTGAAGATATTAAATCAGATGTAAACGCTCTGGAAAAGGAGAAAGGGGGGCATGGGGGAATGGGGGGAAACACACTTTGGCTGATGAAATCTCAAAATAATCAGCGAAATTCAAAACCTCGCATTAGGAGATGTAAGGGGATATTAATGAAGAGTAAACTGTGTTTGTGAATGACTGTGTGTGTGTGTGTGTGTGTGTGTGTGTGTGTGTGTGTGTGTGTGTGTGTGTGTGCCAGAACTCCTTGTCACATGTCACAAAAATCTGTGTCAACATGATCTTCCACAAGCGAGATTACTTCAAAGAGACAGAATATCCAACAACAATGGCCAGCATAATATTCAGCCTAAAAATCTCGCGGGCCCCAAAGAAATGGGCCAACAAACCGGTGGCTACATCTAATATGTATATACATACTTTCCGTGCATATTAGATGCAATTTACATTTTTAAAAATCCCATACTATATGGGTTGGAGCATTTTGAACGGAAAGTACATGTTTTTGCAGTATCACTCAGTGCTGACAGCTTAATGATTGACATATTTGTTCTTACTCTGGGCCTGTCACCTTCAAGCAGAGCACTGAAACGTAAAAAGACAGCGCTCAATCAAAGCGCTGTTCAAAAACAAGCACAAACCCATTCTGTCAGAGTACACATAAATAGTCAAATGAATCAGTACACCTGAATGAATAATGTAAAGAGAATAATTACCAAAAAAAAGGAGCATAGGATACATACAATCTCCTGTAAACCATGGCCAAAAACTGCTTCAGGCAAGACGTAAGCAAGAGAAGAAGTGAGAAAATCTCACGCAAATGTAGAAACCAAGGAAAGGTATTTCAGAGTACAATTTAATAAACTTTACATCCTCCCCTAAGGTAAGACGTACAAACACTTGTCTATGTGTCTGAGTTCTCTATGATTACCATTCTGGCTCCATCATGACCAAAAAACGTATCCGCTAATGACAGCCTCACCCCGCCCTTCGACCAGGGACGCGTGCATACGTACTTATGTGTGTGTGTGTGTGTGTGTGTGTGTGTGTGTGTGTGTGTGTGTGTGTGTGTGTGTGTGTGTGTGTGTGTG
>JBBPCZ010000156.1:14123614-14133866 GCA_037974445.1 Brycinus macrolepidotus | reverse complement strand
AGGTGTTGGATGGGGTTGAGGTCAGGACTCTGTGCAGGCCAGTCAAGTTCTTCCACACCGAACTCATCCAACCATGTTTTAATGGACCTTGCTTTGTGCACTGGGGCACAGTCATGCTGGAATAGAAAAGGGCCTTCCTTAAACTGTGTCCACAAAGTTTAAAGCATGGCGTTGTCCAAAATGTCTTGGTATGCCGAAGCGTTACGATTGTCCTTCACTGGAAGTAAGGGGCCTAGCCCAAACCCTGTAAAACAGGTGTGTCCAAATACTTTTGTCCATATAGTGTACATATAACTGGCATATTTCATAGTGGTTACTGAACAATAGCATTAGTTATCAGTTTATGGTTCATGTCACATTCCAACATGACAAATGGTTGTAAGAATGCCAGGCTGCATTAAGTGACCACTAGAGGGCGCCTGTAGTTTATACCAGTCATAAGAGGGCGTCATTTAATCAAACTTTTGTTCACTTTTTGTCGAAATTATTATATTTTTAGAGGAAAAAAACATTTTACAGATTTGTCGAGAAACAAAGATTCCTCTGCCTGATCCTTGTTAATGGCTGGTTTATTTTGTCTTCCATAGGTCTGCTGAGAGTATATTTTAGTCATTCTGTTAAACAGGGGTGCTTGAGAAATGCCAGCTGAGTTTCGTTTAACGTAATCTGCAGAAATAGAAAGCGAAACCAAAGTGGGACAACTGGCTGGCGTGGACTATTTAAATGCTTGATTTCCTAGCAAATCACCAGATCACCCACGACAATCAGCACAGTTCACTGAGAGCAGAAGGTAAGAGTTTTCTCAGTACAGTCTATTTAATACCTAGAACATCACCACAACCTTCACAGGTAAAAAAAAAAAAAAAAAACTCTCCTGAGATTGATGTCTTAATAAATTGTTTTTGTGTCATGTAACAGACTGAGTTTTCGGAGCCATTGCTCCTCCTTAACCACCGAAATTTAAGGTGGAGAATAAATGCACCTTCTCTACCTTTGGTTCTCCACTGAAATGCAGTTCAGCTACATCAGAATATCTTCCAGAGCAAGAAAAGTATGAAGTAAAAGTAAACTTTTATTGTCATCTCAGCTATATACATGTATACATTGAGATGAGACAGCACAGCTCCAGATTTACATAGTACAAAAAGACACATTGAATTCATATATATAAATAAACTATAAATATACACTAACTATTTGTACAAATGTGTAATTTAGTACAAAGGGTATTTTTAACCTACAAAAACTGTGCAAATAAACTGTACAAATGTTAACTCCATGCCACTCTGCTTATGAAACCGTTTTAGACAACATTTCTCCTCTGTTTTAGCGTTGCAAACAGAAGAACAATGATTGAGGAAGAACTTAACAAACTGGAATGCCACTTCACTTGGGACATAAAGAAGGAGGATGCTGATCTCAATTTCCTGGGGGTCAAATTCACAGAAAGTCTGCCTTTCCAAACTCAGCAGGGAGGGACCATCTATAATTTTTTGGCCTACATCAAATACCTGCAGGGTTTTAATGACAAGTCACTGGGTTATTTGGAACGGGCAAAAGAAGAATCACATTGTGTTGTTACATATGGAAATCTGGCCTGGTTGCATCATCACATGTCTAATGATGAGATGGCCAAAGTTTACTTAGAGAAACTGGCTGAAATTGGAGCTTCCCCTAGTCCGGCAGAGGCTGAGTTGCTCCGTGAGGTCCGGGGTGAAAAGGCATGGTCCCTCCTGTGGTTCTCCAAAAAGTACTTCAGCAGGGCCAAAGAGATCTTTCAAGAGGCCCTGGAGAAAGAACCAGAGGACAAGGAGTGGAACACTGGCTATGCTTTCACCCTGTTCCTTTTGGAGGGCTTGGAGACCAGGGAGGACAAACGCGTGCCTTTCGAAGAGTCCTCTGCAGTGTCCCAGCTGAAGAAAGCCATGAAACTGGACCCAGACAATGCCATGATCCCTGTCTACCTGGGGCTGAAGTGCAACAAGAACAAGAGGAACGCCGAGGCATGGGAGTACATGAGGAAAGCTCTACGCATGGCTCCATATGACCTGAATGTAGTCATACATGTTGCTAAGTTCATGAAGAAACAGGAGTGTTATGACATGGCTCTGGAGATGCTGCAGAAAATGTTGAAGAAAGCACCAGACTCCTCACGTTTGCATCATGAAATTGCCAACAACTACCGCTGGAAAGCCAAGCAGTTAGAAGATATACACAACCCTCAGCTATTGCGCTTGTGCATCCACCATTTAGAGGAGGGCGAACGCCTTAATCCACATTTCATCTATCCACGGATAGAATTAGCGGTTAGGTACTCTGAAGTTAAGGAATATGCTAAAGCAAGGCAGAAGTTTCAAGAGTTGTTTGCCTGCCCAGACCTGAAGCCAGCTGACCTCCAAGCCTGGCATCGAATGTATGGAGACTTCAACATGTACCGTCTTGGCTCAGAGGCAACCGCAGTCAAGCATTATAAAGAGGGCATGGCACTGCAGAACATATCCACCGAATGGAGGAACTGCAGAAACAAACTCTACAGAGTTCTCCGAAATAACCACACAGATGTGTACCAGATTCGAGAGTTCATGAATTCTTTTAAGAAGGGAAATGCTGGGGGTACAGAGGAGTAGACTGTATCTCCCCATGTTGATTAGACGTAACTGAATCAGTGTTGCACCTTTCTAATTGTTTCACCTCCAGCAGTTCTAATTACAAAAAGCCTTGCATCTTTGATACAGGAAGTAATACAAAGAAAATATTACTAGTTTATGGCAATAAAGTCTTATGGCAATACACTGCAAATTCTTGTGGCTTCTCTACTTTATCACATCTATTGTATCCTCATGAAGGGCTTGTTCACTGGTTAGAATGGGTAAAGCAATAAAATGTTGAAGTACTTTTGTTCTAGGACTAGGACTTTTGTTCTATAACCAGGACACCTGACCTGTAGTACATCACTGTAATAGATAATATATAATAAATAATATAATAGTTTATATTATTTTAAAGGCTTTTTTCAGTAAGCTTGTTTGCTTTTCATACCTGTATAAACAGCATCACATTGTGTATTTTAAAACTATGTAATCATGTATAAAAAAAAAGTATCTATCTTATGAAAACACATATGTTAAACAATGCTGACATATTCTAAAATAAATAAATTTCAATATAAAGTCCTCCGTGCAGACTTTGTGTGGACCTTATTTTTCAGAGGTGTTGCTGTGAGCTGGTGGTGTTAAAGCTGGGTTTGGATCTAATTCTCATTCTGTCCAGCATGAGCAAGTACAGATCTGCCCAGTTCCTTTCTGGTGCATAAACACATAGACAATACAGTTTCAAGAATGCTGCATGGAATGGAATGTAAAAACTCAGTGTAATGTATATGTAATCTACTGGGATTTGAATACAGCAAAAAAGTCACATAGGTCACGCAGTGTGCCTCAGTATAAGGCTAGGTTACCTTCCTCCTCACAAAACCAATCAATAAACAGCCTTTATTGTAGATGGATGTACGTTCTGCAATTTGTGGTGGCAATGAACCCACACAGCATTTCACATAATGCGTTTTTTTTGCTATAGTATGAGCTATTTTTAAAACTGCACATGTGCTGCCAATGCTTTGTTGCTTTTGTCAGGCAATAACAAGCCTGCCTTTAAAAGTAGCTTATACTATATGCCTCCAAAAAGTTAATGATGGGTGTGACAGCTTAAGAATTTCTATTCTAAAATGTTAACGCTGTACTTTTATTGTAAGTAATTGTCTGTTACTTGAGTTTACAATGAGCAGGTATTAACAGTGGTTTAAAAAACTCAGCTTTTGATTACAGGCAATTGATAATACATTTTAAATGCAGAAGCAGAGCCTTTCTTTATAAAAACACTCACACTGAAAGGCACTGGAAGAAATGAGGGGCGTCATCAGCTTCTCTTTAGATCAGAGGCACACATATCTGACTTATAGTTTGGTATCCAGCACAGTTTAGTGAAACACTTGCCCAAACTTATGACCAGGTTTAGTGGGTGTGTTTGAGAAGCGACACTCAAACACATCCATAGGGGTGCACAGCTCTGAGCCCTCCAGGTGCACTTAGTCAAGCTTTAGTCAAGTCAGTTAGGTTTATTGTCATTTCAACCATACACACACACAGTAGACAATGAAACAAAACAACTTTTCTCCAAGACCATGGTGCAACACAAGAACAGAAACAGAACACGACAAGCCTACTGTGCAGACAGGACAAAAGAGACTGCAGGAAAAACACAAGAGCCACAAAACAACCAGACAAGACAACATTTAGTGCAGTTGACAATAGCTACTGTACTGGTCTGAATGAGTACAGTATCATGACAGATATTGTACTCTAGCAGTTACATGTGCAAAAACACAGTAGAGGTAGACAGCAATAATTATGATTGTACAAATATACCAGTAACAGGACAGAGAATGAGCAGTATAATAAAAAGAGGGGTATGTACAGAGGTAATTAAAGTCTGAGTGGCCTAGGAGTTAGGGAGTTGCCCCTACGATCAGAAGACCGTGGGTTTGAATCCTAGGACTGCTAGTGGCAACACTGAGGTACCCTTGAGCAAGGTACCGTCTCTACACTCTACTCCCAGGGTGCCACGTTCCTGGCTGCCCACTGCTTCACTTGGTGAATGGGTTAAATGCAGAGAAAGAATTTCACATTGCTCACACAGAAAAGAAGGCAGAAAAGATGTATATGCAATGTGCATCCATATACATCTTATCCGCAGCAATAGGTAGGCAAAAAAAAAAAAAGAACAGAAATGTAGACAAGCACTGCTTTAAATGGAACCAGAGGCACTTGAGTGGTCTTATGGACTATTCTGATCTGTCCCACCGTACCCGAGAGCATCCTAGGGGAGCTGTGGGGGGGATTCTTGTGACGTCACGCCCTCTGAGCAGCTGATGCTGTGCTTTTGCAGACAGCTTCATTCTGCAAGCCCAGCATCCAGCTCGGGATATAAAAGCCTGCAGGGCAGAAGAGACCCTCAGCAGCTTCACCATGGAGCGTTTGCTGAAGTCACCTGGCGGGAGGCGGGAGGAGCAGCGCTACCCGCTGCAGACGCGTCCGTCCCGGGCTAGTGCGCTTGGCCTTACCGCTGGACTGGCGACGACCACCCGGAGCCGAGCTACCGGAGCCGTGAGAGGAGAATACGGAGTCACTCCGAAACCCAGCGACCTTTACGACTTTCCCTACCAACTCTCGGCCGAAATCATGCCTCTGAGAGGGACGAACGAGAAGGAGTTACTCCAGGGCCTCAACGACCGCTTCGCAGCTTTTATCGAGAAAGTCCGTCACCTGGAGAGCCAGAACACGGCACTGGAGAAGGAGATAGAGGCTGTCAGGCTCAGAGCCAAGTCCTCCGCCTCTCTGTCCAGGGAGTACGAGCCTGAGATGAAGGAGCTGCGGGAGCAGGTACGCGAGGTGAGCGTGCAGAAGCAGCAGGTCGAGCTGAGCCTCCAGAGTCTGCAGGACGAGCTGGACACGCTGAGGGACCGGTGCGAGCAGGAGGCGCGCCAGAGAGCCGGGGTGGAGGACAGCGTGCGCGTCCTGAAGAAGTTCATCGGTGAGGCGCAACTGGCCAAGCAGGAGATGGACAGGAAGGCCAAAGCTCTGGAGGACGAGATCGGCTTCCTCAAGAAGAACCACGAAGCCGAGGTGGCTGAGATCACGGCCCACATCCAGGAGAGCCAGGTGAGGCAAGAAGTGAGCAGCTTCGGCAGAGGAGACCTCACGGCGGCGCTCCGGGACATCAGGCTGCAGCTTGAAGGTCACGCCGCAGTGTGTGACATCCAGCCCGCGGACGAGCGTTTCCAAGCCCACGTGGCCCAGCTCACCCGGGCCGCCGAGATCAACAGAGAGGCCCTCCTGGCCACCAAGGCCGAGATCAGCGACTACAGGCGCCAGCTGCAGTCCAAAGGCGTGGAGCTCGACTCCGTGAAGGGAATAAGAGAGGCGATGGAGAGGCAGCTGTTCGACCTGGAGCAGAGGCACAAGGCAGAACTTCACCAATATCAGGTCAGTGTACACCTTCGCTGCAGGGAGAATGGTGGTCTGGGCTGATGCACGTATAAATGGCACACGAATCTGCAGCCCCCTACTGCAGGACTTTCAAATATCATAGAAATCTGCAGGATGAATGATGGCCCCTGCTGCAGGACTTTCAAAAATCACTGAAATCTAATAAGCACACACTAATTATTACAGAAGTGATCTTAATGCATGTTTACCGGGAATGTTATCATTCATACACTAAGAACAGATCTGGAAATTCACTCAGTAGCTGTTTGGTAGAGGCCAACAGTTTTCTAAAATTAACTCACTCATTAAAAGGTTCTCCTTTGATGCTTATTCACAGGATACCATCAGAGAGTTGGAAAATGAGCTGAAAAACACCAAGTATGACATGGGCAGCCATGTGCAGGAGTACCAGGATCTTCTCAATGTCAAAATGGCTTTGGACACAGAAATCTATTCTTACAGGTAAAGGTCACGGTTGAATGTCATCAGGAGTCTCACTGAATTTCACAGAGTATTTAAAAGGTTTTTAAATGATTCATGCATTTCTTTAAAATATGTAAGTTTGTGTGTCTACCATGTTGATGCTTTTTCCCAACAGAAAACTGTTGGAGGGCGAAGAATCGAGGTACTCCATTCTCTCTGATGCACATGTTTCAGTACCATATGTTTATAGGCAGTCGCCCACCTATACTCTCCCTTGTGTCAAAAGGCAGGGGGGTGCACCTCGGAAAGCAGAGCCACAGTACAAGTTTGTGGAGGAGATCATTACAGAGACCACCAGGGAGGACGTAGAGATATCAGACACGGGCTCTGAGGATGGCAGTGGTGCAGGAGAGGGAGATAAAGCAGAGAAGGTGTGCAGCGAAGAAGATGATGCAGGTAAGGCAGCACAAAGTGATGCTCACACAGAGGAAGAAGACACCCAGGCGCCTGCCCCAGAGGACGACAAAGAGGAAAATAAAGAAGAGCAAACAGAAAAAGAAGACAAATCAGCCAAAATCTCTCTAGATATTTCTGAAGCATCCAATGAAGTTGACAAGGGCACTAAATTGCAGCAAAGTGAAGCCCCTGCACCAGAACTCATTGACGTGAAACCTGAGGATAAAGATGAAACCAAAGCTGCTGATACAGGCTCTGAAACCCAGGAGGCTGAGACAGAAACCAAACCAGACAAAGTACAAGCAGATATAACCAGTGACAAGAAAGTGCCTCTTGATACCATAGAGCAGAAACCACAGGCAGAAAAAGAGACAGACAAAGACAGTGAAAACCAATCACAGCCAACCGAGCAAAAAGCTACTCCTGAGGCTGTGACAGAGCCAGAGGCAGAGTTGAAGCATCCTGACTCGCCCCCACTGAAAGACCCTGAGACCCAAGAAAAGGCCACAGAGGAAGTTTCTCAAAAACCTGAAGACAAAAAGGTGACAGAAAAGAAGGAGCTCACAGACAAGCCACAAGATGCCACTGCTGCAAAACCACCAGAGAAAGACATGGAAACAAGTGAGTTGAAATCTGTGAAGGTGGACGTGTCCACTGCTGGGCCACAGCCAGTTCCTGAAAAAGCTGAGGCAAGACAGGAGGCTGATCCAAAAGAAGATAACAAAGCAGAATCAAAGGACAGAGTAGAAACCGCGAAAGCGGATGTACCTGATACTCTAAAGGCAGAAAGTAGAAAGGAGACGGATGTGGAGGATGTACAAAAACATCTAGAAGCAACAAAACAGGCTGAGGGAGTAAAACAAGAAGTACCACAAAAAAATGAAGAAAAGGAAACAAAATCTGACCTACAAGCAGAGAAAAAAGTGGACAGCAAACCAGCTGGTGATACAGAGACTGGGAAAGCAGAAAAGGTGGAAAGTGCCAAGCCAAGAGAGGCAGAAAAAACACAAGATGATGTTTCCAAATCTGCTTCAGATGAAACAGACATTGAGACTTCGGAGAGGAAAGAGAGTGGAACAAAAGGCATGATAGACAGCGCAAAAATAGATGAAGAGAAAACTGTCGAGTCAAAAGAAGGAAAAAAGGTGCCTGATCAAATGCAGTCAAAAGAAGAGCAGCCGAAAGCTGTGGCAGTGGAGACAAAATCTGAAAAGCAACCTGAGAACAATGCTACTAAAGAACATGTAGTAGAGAGTGTTAAAACAGAGGAAAAGGAAGCTGCTAAATCCACTGAAAAAGAGCCAGAGGTCATTCAGAAGGACGAACCTCCAAAGCCCGCTGAAAAGGAAACAAAAACTGAGGCACAAGCAGAGAAAAAAGAAACCACCGAGAGCAAAGCTGAGACTTCAAAGGACACAAAAGAGGTGGACATAATCAAGCCCAGAGGACAAGAAACAGACAGTGGAACCTCCAAAGATGCAGAAGTTGAACCAAGTGTTCCAAAAACTTCAACAGAAAAAGAGCAAAGCAAAGACCAGACAAAAACAGTCAAAGACACACAGGAAGCCAAGGACCCGAAAACTGAAAAACCAGACGTGACAGACACCGCTGCATCACAAGCCATCCCAACAGCAGACAGCACAAAAACTATGAGTCCTGAAAAAGACCCTGCACCCCCAAAACCTGATCAAAGCACGGAGCCTGCTCCAAAAATATCATCAAAGAAAGAGCAAGACAAAGAACAGAAAGCAGCCATCACTGATGCAAATGAAGATACAAAGCAGAAAACAGACAAAGATATGCCAAAAGTCGCCGAGAATGGAGTACCTGTATAAGAACTGTAGACTTGTCTGTGTAGAGAAGCAGACTGGAATTGAACAGCCGAATAATAAAGAGTGAATGTGGGATCAATGCTTTAAAAACTGCATGACTAGAGGTTTCAGCTGAACGAAAAAACAAACAACCGCAGTGATCAAATGCAACTTAAGAGCTTTGACCATGGCTGCTGCTAGTGCTGTGTGCATGAAATCCATTGCTGAATGTAAAAAAAAATTAATAGAACATAGAATGTATATGATCAAATGAAATATTTTGCTAAACTGCTAGCACTGAATAGAAAAATGTATATTAATGCAATTTATTGCCAAAATAAATATTATTTCAGCATATGAATCTGTTTTAGTGTGATTCATTTTCTCTCAAGTTCTTTGTGGGTATAAATGAAGTTTTATTTTTTATTTAGTATTTCATAAAGTGTACACTACAGAAAAATAATAGATTGAGGTTAAAGTTATTAGCAAATAATTTTTTGTTTCTGGGGGAGGGGGAATGTCATTAGTCCAGATAGGTAAATAAAACTTCCTTTCCTATTCACTTGCCCTTGTTTCAACTGATCAGTAGTCAAAAGGATCCATGTGCTAGTCAGCAGAAAAAAGGGAGCTTCATTCAGCTACTCAGACAGCTCGAGTCAGGGTGCCCACTGTTTTCTACAAATTGTTTTTCAGGACTTTTTTAGTAAAGATCCAACCGGTGTGGCAGACAGGGATTGTAGCCTAAAATTTTTTATTCTGACAAATATACACTATATGGACAAAAGTATTGGGACGCCTGACCATCAGAATCAGAATCAGAATCGCATTTATTGGGCAAGTATGTGAGCGAACACATACAAGAAATTTGATTCCGGTCGATGGTGTCTCTCAAGCACAACAGTATAAACCAAAAACAATATTTAAAGACACAATGAACAATATACTGAACAATATAATATACAATAATATACAATCTACAATATGAACATGCAATATGGATTTATATTTATAAATATAAAGATAAATGTTAATAAATGTATATAAGTATTATTTGTACATATATGTATAAGTGTAGAATTATAGATTTAGAGTATAAGTATAGATTTAGATATTTATTTATGAAGTGTATAAATGAACAATACAATATCATAAACAATCTAAATCTTATATGCAGAAAATACAAAAAATACAGGATGTATACCACAGAGTGTACATGAAGTGCAGTTGCAATGCTGTAGGTGTTTAGCAGTGTGACAGTTCAGTTGTTTAGGAGGCTGATGGCGAGGGGAAAGAAACTGTTCCTGTGTCGGGTGGTATTAGTCTGCAGGCTTCTATATCGTCTGCCAGAGGGCAGCAGGTCAAAAAGTCTGTGTGCAGGGTGTGAGGGATCTATGATGATTTTCCCTGCCCATTTCCTGGCTCTTTTGAGGTACAGGTCCTTGATGGAGGGCAGGGGGGCACCGGTGATCCTTTCTGCTGTCCGTACAGACCGCTGCAGTCTGTTCCTGTCCTGTTTAG
>JBBPCZ010000156.1:14102722-14123514 GCA_037974445.1 Brycinus macrolepidotus | reverse complement strand
TAATCGCGAGTTAACTATGGCAAACATGCGATTAATCGCGATTAAATATTTTAATCTACTGACAGCCCTAATATAAACCTCATACAAACTACCACATATTGACATTTGAAGGATTACTGATATTTGAGGGATAATTTAACTTACATTAATCTAAGTCTCAGGTTAAGTTTAGGTTGCACTTCTTCCAGCCAGCGTGAGCTGCCATGTGACTTGACTTGGGGTGTGTTCACATATCATTCAACTTATTTAAGAGCAGCCTTTTCAAAGTTTCCTCGTCCATACACTACAGTTTAACCGTTAATAAATCCTGAATATAACTGAGCTCGTACACATGACAGTGTTATCTATTTTGGGGGGCTCTGATATACATCTTACTAGTTCATTCTCAACTAAAGGAAAATAGGAGAATGTTAAAATAATTTTCCAGGACAACCCAAGATTTTCCTGAATATTTCACTTTTTCTCTCATCTTCCATGTGATTTCTAGGACTGGAATAATGTTTTTCCATGTTTCTCTTTCGAAAAACGTTGTACTGCAATTACGCATCCCAAATCCAAAAGCGCTCTGCTCCAATGGCATTTTTTGATTGACAGAACTGTAGCCCAATAGCATTAGGGGGCGGGGACGACTAAAGTTTTGGGGCCCTTACAAAATCGTACTTCAGAAAATGATTAGATACACTATGTAGACAAAAGTATTGTGACACTGTTTCTTAATTATTGAACTCAGAAGGCCCCTTACTTCCAGTGAAGGCCAATCTAAATGCTTCATCATGCCAAGACATTTTGGACAATGCCATGCTTCTAACTCTGTGGACACAGTTTGGTGAAGGCCCTTTTCTATTCCAGCATGACTGTGCCCCAGTGCACAAAGCAAGCTCCATAAAGAAATGGTTGGATGAGTTCGGTGTGGAAGAACAGAGATTGCGAACCAGGCCTCCTTGTCCAGCATCAGTGCTTGATTTCATAAATGCTCTACAGAATGAATGGGCATAAATTCCCACAGCAGCTCTCCAAAATCTTGTAGAAAGCCTTTCAAGAAGAGTGGAAGCTGTTATAGCTGCAAAGGGGGGACCAACCTTATATTAAAGTCTATGTATTTAAATGCAATTTCATTAAAATCCTTCTTGGTGTAATGATCAGGCATCCCAATACTTTTGTCCATATAGTGTACCATCTACCAAGCAGCACCTGCACCATCCCCGTTTACTTAACCTACATTGATCAGCAGCCAGCAAACATGATAAACATCTACTTATCCTTTTTAAAATTCAAATCCATTGTCTACAGTGCAACAAATTAACTGCAGAAACAGCGCAACCCCATTGCTTTTATACCAATCCTCAAACTGCTCACTCACCAGTAAACAAAGCCAAATAAAGACTTTAAGAACTAGTTCATACACTATACATTTGTGCAAAACTAGTTTTTCATTATGTCTCATTTTACAAGAGGACTTGCTCTTTTCTCCTCCATTATTGGATTCAATGTTCTTCACTGGTGTCTGCCCGACACTGTTATGGCAGACAGGACTCATCTCTAGCTTAAAGTCACATATCTTTATTCTGATGACAGTTTGAGAAAAGCTTGTGCTCTTACATACTCAGCTTATTGATCAGCTCTTTCACTATGAAAGATCATGTCAAGCAGTCAAAAGAAACCTTTTAGTGGAGTTCAAAGACTTTATTGAAAAGTTTACTCATACACATAAGGACCCCTAAGATTTCATGAAAGCACAACGTCAGCAAGTTCGTGATGGTGACACTGAACGCTTTAGGTACAGAACCCACATCCAGAGAACCCATTTTGGCATTACCATAAGCTTCACCTAGTCATCTGTGCAGAAAACAAAAAGCCAGCCATGCCTTCCCAAATTATGTTCCATCACTTTCAGACATTCACCTAATTAGGCCACCCAAAAAACTGCTTAGTTTAAGGGCAGGCTTCAAGTACAACTATGTTTCAATCCCAATGGCCGACAAATCAAAAATGGTACAATACAGCTTAAGTATGTCCTTGTGTGTATAGAGAAGGAAAAATATAATGAACAGGTAACGGTGTTTAAATAATAGCAGGTATAACCTTTAAAATGGAGTTAAGTGGTTGCATGAGCTGCATTCAGACGACTAAGGAATATCAGATGACACAAAGGGTGAAATCGGAGACATAGTTTGTCACATTCCCTCAAATCACCACCGTTTTGCTGAAGAGGTAACATGCGGACTCGGATGCCCACTGCTGCAAATGGAGGAGTATTTCATTGCCATGGCAGTGTTGGATTCAGGTGAGGAAATGAAGAACTACTACAAACCAAAAACAGGTACCGTGATGGGGGAGGGAAAAATAAACACCACTGAAATGGTTGCTAAATGATTGCTTCTGTTGTAGCCTTTGAACACATCCCATCCCATCCAGAATTTCCCTGCTGGTTAAGTTGGAGACAGATTTAAGGCCAGATTCCTCTGATATTCCCTCGTCCCTGATGTGAGCAAGAGCTGAGTTTAGGCCTCCAGCTCCAGTCCCAGGCCCAGCTTATGGCCACCAGCATTGATGCTCTTTCCATCAACCAGGGCAGACAAGGTCAGCTTCACACCTGCGCAAAACCATTGCAGCATTGTCACAATGAGGCAACAAAGCGTTTGAGGGCTACTGATTTGGATTACTGGAAAGTCAAGTATGATGACTGAGGCAAAAACTACTGGTAAAAGTATAAGTAAAACATTTAACATTTCATACTCTGTTTTTGCATATTTAAATACTATAATAAATTACTATTCAAATGTAAGAGTTAAGAATATGTAAGCATTATACCTTGACAAAGATTTAGCTGAATACATACCTGGTCTCAGGGTCTGCGTGTACCCAACACCAACAAGACTAGTATTGTTCACTTTGGCCTGCAAGAAAAGTGAAATTAAAAGTTTACCACTCTGGGAAATTACCTTCTGAACCAGTCTTAGCATTTCCCTGTTCATAAATCAATCAAGCAAAAGTGTAATATACTACAAAACTTTACCGATGATAAAAGAAAAAAAGAAAAAAAAAATCGATCTGTAAACTCATCCAAGGCAAGACACAGTGGAAGTGTAACATTCTTCCAAAGTATAATAAGCAAGTTCACTTTAGACAAAGTTCTATGTAGCAAGAAGAAGTTGTTTTCTGGAGAGCTTATAAGAATACCTGAAAACCAAGACCTAGCTGACAATTTGAGAGATACCGGATACATTCAAAAAACAAAAGATCTAAAATCCCACACTGATTTTCCTTAGAAAGAAACAAACATCTACACTACAAAACTACTCAAAATACACTGCCAAAGTGTGCGCTATTGTTTAGAATCTCCATTCAATGGTATTTAATAAACACTACAGTTGTGAAAAGCAGTTTTGATAGCCATGTTTATAGACTGAATTATGGAAAGATTTAAGTCAGACAGTTTTGCCTTTTCAATAAATTATCTGTCCTATACAAGTTTATATCAGCTTGAAGCAAAACAGCAAAAATCTCTAAGATCTATAATGTGCAACCAGTGAAATGGAAATTAAATTTTCCACATTAGGCAATGTGAGCAGTTACAAAAAAGGATGTTTCCTCAGCTAAAGATTACACCTTAAACACACCAACGGTTGCTCTTATTGTTAACACTTTGAGTGAAGTGTCTTGCACTCACGCTGACTGAGGCATCCTTGTCAAGCTGGTACTTGGCAGCGATGCCAAAGCGTGTGCTGTTGCTGCCTGCAGTCCAAGAGAGGTTCACTGCTGTCTCCAGATTATCACTCACTTTCTGGTAGATGGAACCACCAAACTCTGAACCATCATTACTGCAGAGAGCAGGGGAAATTATATCAAAACCAAACCACAAACGTTTTCCTCATATCTCTACTGAACAGTATTGTTCTTGAAAAATAAAACTTGTAATGAACTGACTTCAACCTCACAAAGTTTCATTAAGAAATTCCAGTTCTCATTACAATGACTCAAAATCTATTTTCAACTACATTGCACCAAATAAAAAAAATAAATAAATAAAAAATAAAGTTTCATTTTGATCTAATTCAACAATCTCAGACACAGCTATTTGGCTTTGTACTTACACATTGGTGTGCAGCTGGAAGTCACCCGTCTTATAACCTACAGCAAAGTTGTTCTGAGTCATCTTTGACTTGGCGGTGTCAAAGGACATCTGGTAGCCCGCAAGCCATCCTTCATAACCGACCACTGCGGCACCATGGATAGTTGGACCAGCAAAGTCAAAGTCAACATCACAGCCCAAGTTGACATACTCGCGTTTGTAGGCGGTCTTGACTTTTCCACTCTTCTTGCTGTTGAAAGTCAATGAAAAATTTAAGAAAAGCTAATTTCATTCAACACTATTAACATCAGAGTCTGTGAATAAAATTAAACAATTAATATTAGGACTGAGCAATAATTTAAATATAAATAATTTAAAGGTGTTTCTGCAATACATAATATGCATCACAATATTTTGACAGATAAAATGTGATAGTTTGAAAACTGCCACCAGAAACTATTCAAATCAAATTCAAAAGTCATAATTAAGCAGTCTTTACAATAAAACATGCACCTGGTCAGTATTCAAGTACTGATGCACTACCACAATATGCTCAAAAACGCTTATTGTGCATCATAAAAACTACATTTATTTTCAGAGCTATAAAATATTGTCATGTTGCTCAATTATAATTCATAGAATGCAAATATTCTCAATGCATTGAAATAATTGGTGGTATTACAATGGGTGATGTTGACAACAGGAACAATGCAGGTCAACAAGGGACCAACCATAATTGTACATAAAGCTCCAGAGTGAACTCCCTAAACTCATATGATATACCTACTGCTACTATTTAAACGCAGACTGTAAAACTAAGGCTAAGCATCCAAGTAACATGCTTAACTGTGCTGCTGGAAGGAATAATGAATCTCTCTGTCTGCACCATAAATCAGGCTGTACTTTTAGCTGTGGTCTGCATAAAGTCTGGTCTTTAAATAGGCCACATTCACTGACCACTGTTTAAAAATATCATAAAATGCTGGATTTTAATTTTTCAATGAAAATTATTTCTACATGGTTTCACAAACCAGCGTCAACTCTTATGAAAAGAGAAGCTGTCTGGAGTGAAAAGCCATCATAAAAGCATCTACAGAAATACCACAATCAAGCATAAATAAATACTCCATATCTTTTTTCAACAAGTCTGGTGCGAAAAAGAGAGGCCACTAGGCCTTTAAAATTACTGCTGCAGTGGCAAGCAGTGTCATTCACTATGTCCTTTTACCACTGTTATGAAATGGTCAGGTCACAGCTATACCTCAGAGAATGTGATGCCAACGTTATGGTCATATGAGAATGCAGACCCAGTCAGGTGGTCCAAGCTATAATAGACACTACTCGAAGACATTCGGCATTCTCACATGACTTATGTTCCTCAGAAAACAGTAACAGTCTTGTTACGTCAGACCACCTGTGCCAGACAGCCATGAAAAAAAAATTAATAGAAACAGCCCTGTTTGTCAAAACACATAACATAGACTTGCTCAATAAGATATCAGGTTACAGCGGCTGCTAAGCCCTGTTGGACAGCAACAAATGTTCCGTAAACAAGATACATGTTAAAGCTTCAAGAAGTCTTTGAGTTTCTGTTCACATGTTTGTGCTCCCTTCACAAAGACAAAACTGTATGACCCCTACGATTTCATAAACATGGACACAGGTCTGGTATATAAAGAAACTTACCCTGTGTTTGGTGAGAAGGTTGTGTCAAAAGTCAACTTCAGCCCTTTTGCAATCTACAAACAGTGTGAACAAATAGTATTAAGTACAGTACAACTACAAAGCCCAGAAGTCAGACCTCTCAATTCTGTCTCTGCTGTCACACCTGATCTTCGATGGTGATCTCTGTACCCAGGGTGTTGTCAGTGTTCCACTTCTCTGTAAAGGTCAAGCCATACTCAGACCTCTTGTATTTGGTTTCCAGACTGCCCACCACTTTGCTGGTGTCAGTATTAGAGGACCCAGAAGTCTTGAACTCCTACCAAGAGACAAGAAAGAGCAACACTTCACACATGTTCACACTTTACAGGAATTCAACACTACTACTGTTAACATGATGTTTTTTGATACATTAAAGACAGGAAACCATTACTTCCTTATTTATATATAAATAGAGCTGCCAAACTTCAGGCACTTACCACTCCACTGGCTGATTTTGTTTTGACATCAAGCTTCACCAGTCCAAAGCCTTTTAGAAAACAAAGCAGTGAACTATTTACAATCCAGAACCATGTACACAACTAGTACGTTACAATTATAAGCGCTACTTAATAATTTCCATATTCAGCCACATTACCATATCCCTTGTTGAAAATGTCCTTGGCAGATTTTCCAAGATCAGCATAGCATGGGGGGACTGCCATTCTCTGTAAAAGCACAGAATGGTTATGCAAATCCCACCTACCTTCAGGAGGTCACAGCAAACCTAACAACCATGCAGCACAAAACTGAGCCCCACTAACTGGCAAACTGCCAAACTGCAAAATTCCTTTTAGAGATGCCAGTCACCTAAAAATGGGTGTGGCTAAACATCTACAGGGCTCTATCTCCAGACTGCCATAATTTGTCTTATAGACGCAGTGTTAGCAGTCTGAAAACTGCCCCTGTGAGTTCCACACAGACAACTGAGCTAATCTGACCTGACAGGAGGCCCCACCTTTCTGAGTCACTGGAAGGAGGAAGTGACTACATTCAAACAGGCTTCTGTGCACTGACGTACTCCATGATAATCTATTGCATTGGGAAATCCAGATAGATCTATGCATTCTAGTGGTGCTAGCCTCCCTAAATCTACACATCACTTGTGAGATTAAGAATCATGTTACCCAAAACTTGCAAAAACTACTGCATATGCAGATTTCACTAGAAATGCATTTACTGCAGTTCTGGTGTGCTTATGTTTTAAGCTCAGTGTCAGCATGATTCGTTTTGTCCTGGTCTATCATGCTGTCCCTTGTGTAAAAAAAAATATTTTAAACATGACTAATATGTCCACACACATTTCAGGAATGACTGAATCACGTTCATCTGTTCTTAACAGTTTATGCCTTCTGAGAATATTATCTAGGTTCAGGTCCCTCTCATTAACCAGGGCCATGATCAGGTTACTCGAAGAGCAAACCACAGAGAGCTGGAAATCAAATTCCGAAGGCAAACAAACCGAATAATACAGAGAAAATATTTCCAAGGTTAGAATGGGATGCTATCTGGGTCAGACAGCCCCTGTGGTCAGAAACTATGGGAGTTCACAAAGACATGGCAAAGGCAGATAACCCTAAGTAATGACCCCTCAGTGTGTGTATTAGCACACAAGTGGCGATTATTTCAGAACTGGTGTAATTCTCAAATGTTCCTAAACTTTTAGAAAGCTCTAAATCACATGCCAATCACAGTCTGCACAGCCGAACCAACGGCTGTTTTAGATTAGCTTTTGGGAACAGTGTGCTGCCGTTTAGCTAGCGAGCCCACATACACAATATGGACAAAAGTATAGGGACACACCCGTTTTTCATGGCTTGAGCTAGGCTCTTTAGTTCCAGTGACTTCAGCATACCAAGACATTTTGGACAACGCCATTCTTCCAACTTTGTGGACACAGTTTGGGAAAGAAGATTTTCTATTCTAGCATGACTGTGCACCAGTGCACAAAGCAAGCTCCATAAAGACATAGCTGGATGAGTTTGGTGGGGAAGAACTTGACTGGCCTGCACAGAGCCCTGACCTCAGCCCCATCTAACACCTTTGGGATGAACTGGAACGGAGATTGTGAGCCAGGCCTTCTCGTCCAACATCAGTCCCTGACCTCATAAATGCTCTTCAAAATGAATAGGCACAAATTCCCACAGAAACTCTCCAAAATCCTGTGGAAAGCCTTCCAAGAAGAGTGGAAGCTGTTACAGCTGCAAAGGGGAACCAGCTCCATATTAAAGTCTATGTATTTGAATGCAGTGTCATTCAAGCCATTCTTGGTGTAATGGTCAGGTATCCCAATACTTTTGTCCATATATTGTAAAAAGCTTAAGAAGAAAGCAGTAAAACCTCATTTCTAGCATTTCAGTTACAAAGTTACGCAAGTAATTAGCCTGAGTCACTGAGCACGTTTTTTTGTGCAGCTGTAAGCAGCGGTCAGCTGGGTGGATTCACGGATTCAATCTGTGCCATTAACGTGAGCCTGCACGATGCTAAAGCCACGAGCTGTACCGTACTCGTCTGAATAATGTGTACAATTTGGAGGGCATGTTATCTCTAAGAAAAACTGTCCTCATTTCGTAGTAACAACTGACACCTTTACTTCACAACTGGCGTGCTGGACAGGCCACGACGAGCATCTTGATGTCCAGTCAGCTAACCTAGCCAGTCAGCTAGCAGCTAACGGCTAACAACCCACCATCAAAGTGTAAAAACGAGCCTCCGCGACGTCCCAAAACGAGCATGCTGACATATATGGAGGCTTACTTCGTTGTCAAGTCTTACCTGTTATTAGGTTGGTCTAGAGATAGACTTAAGTCAGTTTAACCAACTTTTCCCCGAGGCTGCCTGGCCGTAATGAAGCGCACCGGCTGGAGGGCGAACTGAAGGAGACTGAGCTGCAGTCAGCTCCCACCCTTCAGAGCCGCAGGACCCTCAGAGAGGCACGAGCCACACTGCCTGCTAGCAAAGACAACCTGAATATCGCCCTAGTTCCTACCTCTCCTTATTAAATTTCATTATTATTATTATTATTATTGTATGTATCTGTATTTGTAAACCTTAACCGAACTGTAATTCCTACCTCTCCTTAAGCCTGCTGATGTAATTTATTTCAATATTACTAATAATATTACAACAGCAGGTTTAAGGAGAGGTAGGAGCTAGAACTTGGTTGAGGTTTACAAATACATATAATAATAATAATAATAATAATAATAATAATAATAATAATATACTTTTGTATCTGTATTTGTAATCTCAAACCTAATTCATGCAAATTTCTCACTTGTGGGACTAATAAAGGGTTATCTTATCTTATCTTATCTTATCTTATTATCATATGTGTTATTATGGTAGGGGAGTGGTCTGGTCACATATGACAAATGAACACTTTACACCTAAAATTTACACTTATTATATGCATCTGTATTTGTAAACCTAAACATAATTCTAGTTCCTACCTCTCCTTAAACCTGCTGCTGTATTTTATTTCAATATTATTAATAGTAGAAGTAACAGTTTTACCATTATTTTTAAATGTGTCTGTATTTGCGGGATCGTGAATCACTTCATATGTTATGTGTTATAGTCTTATATCTTAATATTATGTGCAATATCTTATGTGCAATAGTTTTACCATGTGAAACATCACTACTTAGGTCACTTTTACTCATATACTACTGATCTCTACTAAGTGCAATAACGTACTCCTAACAACGTAGTTAGAAATTCACTTGTCTGTAAGTTACTTATCTATAGTATTTATACACAGCATTAATGTATATAGCATATTGAATTTTATATTGAGGTTTTGTTTTTATTTTGCCTACAGATTTTGTTACTGGATTTATTTAGAATTATATTTTATACTGTACTTGTCTCTATGTCTCTGTGTGTCTTTGCAGTCATAACATTAGCAATTTTCGACGGGATCAATAGTTTTCTGATTCTGATTCTGAAACCTAAACCCTATATTTTATTTCAATGGTATTATGAGTAGTAGTAACATTATTATTTTTATTATTGTTATTATTATTATTATTATTATTATTATTATTATTATTATTATATGTATCTGTATTTGTATTCCCTCTATTTTATGTTATTTTTCTTATTTTATTTTATTAGACCTTATTTTATTAATTTTTTTATTGTTTCATTTCAATGCTTTGACAATCCTATACATGCTTACGGTCATGCCAATAAAGCTCATTGAATTGAACTGAACTGAATTGAGCTGAATTGAATTAAAAATACATCACACCCCACCCTGCACACACAGCTCATTTCACTTAATTTTATTACTCCTGCAATTTAGTCAGCCTATGCATTCAAATGTTAACATATATTTAAATATATATTTATTTATTCCGACAAACAGAGAGGCGTGAAGGAGCTGCAACTGCAGTATGTAAACTGGCCTGTTAGTTTCAATATAAAAGCCTCATGCGACAAGCATGTTCAATGGAGCCTCATCAAGAAACACATAAATAATTTCACTTGTATACAATTTTTAAAATAAAAGCAGCAATTAAGATCTGGACAAATTTCCATATATATATAATAATTTCATACAAACATAAAAAATGTGTACAATTTTTTAAAATAAAAGCAGCAGGGATATGGACATATTTCAAAAGATTTATAATGATCCCAACCAAAACTATAATGTATACACTTTTATTTAAAGAAAACCAGCAAGATCTGGACAAAGTTCAATATGTTTATAATAATTTCATACAAGCATAAAAAAGTATACAATTTTATAACATCGAAGCAGCTAGTATATAGACAAATTTGAATATGTTTATAATAATCTCATACAAACATGAAAGCTGGTTCTTCTCTAACATACAGAGGTCACTCATGTACCCCTGTATTACATTAGTGACAGGTGTTTAATGTTGCGTCATGTCATGGGTTTGTTATTCAGTTCTCTGTTTTGCTGGAAGACACTATGTGACAGTTAGACTTACCATCAAGTCTTCTTGTTCTCTTGTGGCTGATGCCGCACACGGCCTCTATGCCTGTCTGAACATGCAAATTCACTCAGCTGTCAGCACTAGTTACCTTTACATCACAACAACTGACAAATAATGAGTTTTGTCCCAAAATGCATTATAGATTATCATGATTTTTCTTATATGTTGTTGAGAATGGCCCTTACATATAAAAGGAATATCAATGATATGATTCATACCACATATCTTAAGCACGTAAAATGGGTTTTCATATGAGCTGCTCAAAATCGTTACAAATGGATTTACAGCATTTTGGAATTAAATTGTTTTTATCACACAGCCAGTACTGCCCCTGTTACTGAGTAGTCTAGCATGGGCAGGTTTTCACCTGTAATATGATCATTTTCTGCTGTATAGTATGAAGGCTACTTTCTGAGATTTATGTTGAAATGGGTTTAAGGCTACCACAAATCATGATCTCTCAGAAAATAACAGTTATCTTTGTGTTATTGCACTCATAGCTAAACTCCTAGTGCTAATATGGTTTTGTGATATGTCAGACATGTTATGTACTATACCACATATCTTCTTTCTCCTGATTTAGTTTTCTTTTCCTTGGGTTTACTTCACATGCATTTCAAATACATACATTTCTTTTCTGTGCACAAGCGTGTCTTTTTCAATGGACTTTTTGTTTGCGGCAGTTATGAAGCCACTCATGGTGATCTGAGCAGTTTACGTAATCTCAAAAGGTTATCAGCATTCCTCCCCTCCCTCATTTTCTTCCCCCTCTGCTCTCCTGTCCGAGATCCAGGCATGAACAGCCATATATTGTGATTATTCAGCTTCTAACTGCCCTAGAATTCATGCAAAATTGTGTGTTGACCATCATGATCTTTTAATGGCAAATTTTCATTTTGAACTGTCTGAAATGGGTGTCGTGGCTGCTGGGGTTTTCAAATAACTTTGGAAGGAAGTTATCTGCAGGTTTCCTCAGATGGTAGAAAGAACATCTTTTCTTCTCACAACATTCCAAGAATGTCTTCATACATTACACATTTAAAGATTTTATTCCTTATCTGAATGTTTTTCAGTTCTTACAAAGTTTTCCTTTTAATGCACATCCTACTTTAGGACACACACTAAACACACTCATACATCAGCAATCACAAAACAGGCGTTATTCTACAAAATAATAATAGTAACAACAACAACAACAACAACAATAATAAAAATAATAATAATAATAATCATAATAATAATAATAATAATAATAAAAATAATATTAATAATAATAAAAATCTGTCTGAATTAGAATGTTGGGTCAACTTGCCAGCAATATTAATCTTTTAAAAAATAATTTTTAACTGTTGCTTTAATTTCAGTGTTATCAACTAATTTATTCTTTTTGGTTTTGAAAGATTTTATTGTATTCACTGGGTTCATAATCACCAGCACTTCATACTGTCCTCATGTTCTCCTTCAGTTCTAGTACAACACAGTTTTTTTGACAGGTACCACAGTGCAGCTTCAGGGGTCTTGGGGAGTCCATATCTCCATGGGTCAGAGCTGTTCTGGTTGTATGAGGGGGACCTACACAATATTAGACAGGTGGTTTTAATGTTATTTCTGAGCAGTGTATTATACCTTTCTTTACAGTTACACATTAGTTTACTTATTCACACTTTTGGAATGAAGTCAGATACTCAACTCATATAAAGCCATTTTAGATGCTTAGTTCACTAATAACGGTTGTTTTATTTGTTTCCCATTTTTGCTATTTTGTTTTTGCTTTAAATATTTTATTTATTTTTTAAAATGTTCCTTTAGAGAAGATTTACAATTTTTAATGCTTGTATTACAAGCATGACTCTGAAGAGCTACATAAATGTAAGCAAAATTCCATTATCTGCAGTGTTTATATAGATGAAGCTGGAACATTGATAACTCAAGACATTAGGCGGTATTCAATCAAGGAAGTTTGGTGTGTAAACTTTCATTTAAGTTTGTGTGTAGAAGACGAAGGCTCAAGGTCTACCATTGTAAGCAGATCTTCTTTAAGCCAGTGGATTGAATGCTAGAGTTCATAACCATCACCATAATCTTTACTTACAATAAAATATTCTGACGGGGAAAAAAAAAAAAAACAGTTAGAGGCACATGCTTTTGCATGTCTTGAAAGCCCAGGATTTGAAATGAAATGCCCTTGATGGATCTCACATCTCATTCAGGTGTCTTTTAACATTCTGGGCAAAGCTCCAGCCGTGCTGTCTCAGTGGTGTTGCAAACAGGTTGCAACAAGGCAGAGAAACAATTAGATTTGCATTGATTCATGACGGATAAATGCTGGTGTGAACTGGCATGCTTTAGATGTTGCGGAGTGGTAGCAGCAGGTTAAATAAATTAAGCAAATGATACCCTGGGAAATGTAGTTTTGGATGGGCCCTGGCTACTTATCCAATTTGAGAGTGATTCATCTTTATACTAGGGTTCTCACACATCTCAAAAAGCTCTGGAAAATACAGAGTGCTTAACAGTATTTCATGCTTTGAATGTTCATTTTTCAATACAATTCTTTTCGTAATGTCACTTCAAGGCTCCTTTTTTTTATCCTGGCATCCCCTTTGTTAATGCTGACAACACCTAGCAAATGCCTTTATAAAGAATGGTTTTGTGATGACCATGTCTTCAGCAGAAACCTTCAAATGCCCTGCAGCCTCATCATTTTCCAGGAGTGCTGTCCATAGCTTTAACTGCAGGGCTGCAGTAGATGGTGTGCATCCCCCTCAGTGATCAGATTTATCATATCATGTAGAATAAATGAGGTGTTAAGCAGGCCCAAGAAGCACCGAAAAGCTTCCCTATGACACTGAGATCAGCACTTGCCCATGTGCAAGGATGCTTTTTTTGGAAGATGTATTCGTTAAATTAGCCACAAATGAGCTTCAGATGTAAACGACTATTGTGTCGAACATGGAGTCCTTTTCATCCGTTTCCAGTTTTAAATATGTAATATGCCATGAAAATGATCCACACGTTCTACCAAGTGGCCTTGCTTTAAAATTTGTCTCCAAAATTTCAGTATGTACTTACCTCAAAACCTTACTGTAAAACACTCTAGCACCACTGATGTTCAGCCATGCGTCTCTTCTGTATTCATTAAACTTACCAGATCTAGACACTCTCACAGTGCCATTAGGAATTCGGATACAGGTTTTGGAGGAACCCAAGTAGACACCGAACTTTTGGATTAAGGTTTTATTTTATTGCTCCATTTCATCTTCCCTTAAAAACACGACACAACATAGTCACTTACATCTCAATTAAGAAACTTAAAGTAAACCTCCTCTAAGTGTGATAATACTGAGAGAAAATTATAAAGATACATAAAATACAAAACTATACAGGTAAGTTACAGTTTTTTCAGTTTCACAAAACCATATTTAGCTACTGAGAAAGCCACGACAATGTGAAATAATCATTCAGTTCCAACTGCTTCTTCTCTATTTTGACACAGTGTTCATGAAAGGCCTGGATGACATTAGTGGCCGAGAGGAATTTAAAGATTCCAGGAAACCACGGTGACAGTTCAGATCTTTTAGGCAGTTTTGTGTCAGGCAACCACCGCTGATATAACAGGAGCACAGAGTCTGGCAAAAACAACAAGCATCATATTTGCAAGAATGTATAGGTTTACTTCATTTTATTTGGTTGTTTTTCATTCTATATACTTTCGAATATGGGAAATCAAACAAATCAAAATACATCAATAGTTCATTAAAAACATTTTTTTTTTTTTTTTTTTTACAAAAATTACATTTACTGTTCAAAGAAAACTCACAGAGAGAAAAATGGAAAAAGATGGAGGGGCAGAAAACAGTTGAGTTGACTATGTTCAAGTCGATTCAGTAGTAATGCACTGCAGTTTTATGCAAGAAAGCACATCTGAATCGTCTGGGTGGACGTTAATAAAGACAGAACAGTCCAATGACCATCAGAACTTGCCTACAAGCAACCTGGAGCATGGTATTAAAGCGAAGAGACAAATGATATCATTACTGCACTTTAAAACAGATCAAAGCTGAAAAAACAGGGTGCAGTGCACCAATTCGGTGAAGGCTATTCCACGCAAGGCCAAGTTCGCAGCAGTGTCACAATGTAGAAATTCTCCACATCATAGTTTGTCCAAAAAATGATAAAAGTATCACAGTTTGAATTTGATTACATCGATGCTCAGGGGTTCCACGCTGCTGTAAAGTTCAAGGAGCCAGCTCCTATTCATCTGTAATATCGTCAAAAATCCATTGGTACACTGGTTGTTAATTCTGAACTAAACATAAAAAGACACCAGGCTGCGTTCACATAAAACTGAGCTAATTAGGGTATGCACGCTGTATAAAGGGCATTCCTCATCATGTAGCAAAGCTCAACACAGTCGATGGTAAGGTCCCGTGTGCCCAACACTCCTCCCATTCAGGAGGAGTTTATTTGGCTGTAAGTACAGAATCTACTGTGCAAAATTAAACCTGTGGCCATGTAGTGTTATTTGCATAAAATGGGAAAGTATTCTTTATGAGGTTATGCTGGCTCACTCCAACTAAAAACAGGAAAATTAAGAAAACTTTGCAAAATTTGTAGCTAAATCTGAACTATTCCTTACGGTCAAATTGCACAGAGCAGTTATGACAGACTGGAGTCTCTTTCACAAAGGTATAACCTGCCAAGTGTCACTAGATGGCAGGAGCATACTTTCAAGTTCTGATTTCAAGTCAACCCACATTATTTCACATTGTAAAAATCAACACATTATTAGGCAGATAAATCCAAAGTTGTGACAAAAACATCTGCTGCATGTGGATGTGGTAAAAGTCAAACTTACAATGCCAATTCCTCAGCCATCACATCACACAACACTTCCTTAACAGCATGACCCTCACGACACTGCAAGCCTCAAGAGTAGAGCCGAAAAGTACTGCCTTGGGAAAATTCTGACGTTGTGCAAACAAGTAAACAGTTTGCAGTGATTTGCAAAACAGATTAAATTAACATAATTCCTGAAGAAGGTATTATTTTTTTTCCCAGGCAGGTTCTCAAAACATCTGCAAAAACTGCAGGAACAGGAATAAAATCATGGAGAATGAAAAAGAATGGCTAAATAAGGGAAGGGTAAACTGAAAGCTGGCATTTACGTGTGTTATGTCAAGCCATTATGCCACGTGCGTAAGCATTTCCTAATTATAATATGAGTCAGATCAGTCTCGTATGAATAAGAAATATGTGGAACATCTATGTGAAACCTTTCAATAATAAATGCCTGGTTAGGATTATAAAAATCTCACTGTTAAGGAAGAGGAGCAGATTTAAGACTGACAAACGTTTCATTCAGGCATAAAAAACATGAATCTTTCGGGAAGGTTGAGTGGTGCTACATGGAATGTCCCCCCTGCATGTCTTCTACATGGTAAAGAGTGGGTTTTAAAAAGTAGTCTACATTCTAGAGCCCTCGGAGGGTACGTTCACGGGCTGATTTACTAAAGTCTTTAGCCTGTGCAAAGTTTATAGCAGGTACAAAAACAGTCCCATAGCTAATGACTGGTCAGTGTATTCCTTATGAGCCAATCACAAGTTACAGCATGTTAATGTATTTGCTAGTGCTAAGACTTGTAACGTGCAAACGGCTTTAGTGAATCTAGCCCTTCGTTAAATGGAGATGTAATTAAATTTGCTTTGATTCAGTATCATACACAAAATAAATTACAGATCAAATAAAATAAACAGGAAAATATACAACGAAAGCTAATCAACCCATTTATCCGACACTGACAGAAGTCAGAATATATGCAATGACTATAATTCTAAAAGACGACCATTTCCCTCATGGTTCCTCCAAATTCCATTTTTTCCACCTGAAGGTTGCTAAGGAATACAAATGTCATATAAAATGTGAGAAAAGCTTTCAAAATTTCAAGCTGCTTCTTTTTTTCCATATCTTTTCATACTTAATGTATAAAGAGAAATGTATGGATATTAAAACAGGGGAGCCTTAGAACAGGGAACTAAAAAAGTGCTTGAATGCATTGTTAAGGACTCCATTAGAACTGGCGCAGAGACATATACTCACACATACGGCGAGTGCAGAGGCGCGCACACACAACTCGACTGGCGGTTTTCACATCTCGTACGACAGCAGTACAATGGCAGTAGTCGGTTCTGGCGCACACCGATTCATAATGGTCAGCCAACAACTTACAGGAACAGAACAGACAAACAAAGAGAAAGTAACACCTAAACAATAGAAGTCCTGTCTCAGTCACTCTGCCCAGTGGTGTGTGGCGCCACCTGTGGCCCAAAGGAGGCAAATCATCATCTGGTCCCATTGAAGGGGGGGGCGTTGTGCACAGGCTGGGTCACACGTGCAGTACCTCCATGCTGTAATCCTCTGTCTCTGTGTACTGAGAAGAGTTTGTATCTGACTGCACTGGCCCGAGAGCCTCTTTATTGTCCAGGTTTGGCTCCATAAGTGCAGGTTTCTCGAAAAGCAACTTTTTACAGGTCTCTGGGCGGTTTTGCACATATATCACTCTGTTGTAGGCCTTGAGTCTCTTCCACAGCTGAATGTAGACTTTGCATTGTACATACATGAACACCAGTCCGCCAGTAAAACCAATGGCCACCACGACGAGCTTGGTCCAAAAAGGCCATTCAAGTATCCCTACAGAAAACAGGAACAGACTCATTATGAATCAAGTCACAGAATTATTAAACCCAGAGTGAAATTCACCTTCATGGTACAGAGTTCCTGTGATGAGGAGCTGACAAACACAATTAACACTTAGGGCCTGTTTCCCAGATCCTCATATCTGGAAAACCTGCTCTATAAACCTAAGTCAGGCTTTGTTTAAGGGGAAAAACAGCAATACACTGTCATGAATGAACATATATTCATTCCAGAATCAATCATATGGGGGAACCACGTTTGCAGCACCACAGAATGACAATTGCTTAAAACAATCAGTCATTTCTGACTGTATACGATATGATTCTGGAATGTTATGCATTCTCTAAATGTATGCCAAGCGCACTGCTCTAGCTATGGGGCAGACACAGGAGAAATTATGTCACTGTAATCACACACAAAATTGCTCAATGAGGAGACCCAATCAAGAGCCCTGCTTATTAGACCTCCAACTTCGTCCTAGTTTGTAATGTGAATTAAAAAAAATAATTATTAACTACACCTGATGCCTAGGCATGGCCAAACAAGCCTATTCAAGAGAAACTCGTAGCCAATTTGAGTTACTGCATTTTTTCAAGATAAAGTCACGTTGATTAGCACTGACCATCCTAAACCCATTACACTGTCCTCTCAATGATTCCACTCTAATATAATGCAGTTTTCTATCTTTTAAGCAGCGTTTCATTTAGGGAGGAATGAATTACGAGAAGAAATAGAAGTCATTCCAAAGAACTGCAGAGGCAGTGTAAGTTAGGGCTTCATAGTGTGCCTTTCACACAGCACATTAGACTAGAGAATCTCATTTTTCATTGTACAGTATATCTTGATGTCAAAAACAGATAGATAGGGAGGGGGTCGCAATGTGGTAAATCACTATTTTCTACTGCCAGCTCACACACATGGCCTGAACATTGAACAAAATACTGTACTGCTTTTGGAGGCTCCGTAAGTTAGGCCAGGGTGCAGCTTTAGGGCTCCTGACATGGTGAGCAAGAATAGAGTAGAGAGAGAGGAGTTAGTACTGGAGGTATGGCACCTTCTCTCTGGGGAAATCTGTACAAGCTGAAAAGAACAGACCTGGCAGGAGTCTAATCAGACATGCACACCTTTGCTGATCAAGGATTTTCCCAGGTGGACTGAGACACTTGTTCTGCACGAAACCAATTTTTAACTTACTTCTTTTTAGCAGATAAGGAGAGGAACACAGTGTTTGTTTTCTTGTAGCCTTTACTTTGAAATATGCAATTTTGGGATAGAGCTGGGGTTTGTGGGGAAGAATTCAGTAAATAAATGCTGATTTTGCCTGTGACTGACAGAGATATCTGTTTGAATTTTGAGGACTATTATGAATGCTGACCATTATTTAAAAAAATGGAAACGGAGTGATTTTGTGTGAACAATTTTCAACAATGTGCTTGTAATTCAGTTACATGATAGATCACGAGATCAGCTGAATGTCTACCAAAATGGAATGGACATACAAAGCAGAGGAACATTAGTTAAAATTAAGGCTATAGTCAGGGTAATTAAGAAGAAAGTGTAATTAGCTTGAAAATCTGAACCAGTACTAATTTCAGGTCTCTCCTTTAAAATGTCAAGTGGATTTTTACCACTTCAACTGGTAACTTATCAAACGCTGTTACAATTGTTACTTTTTAATATTTTTTCAAAATAAAGTTAAGAAATTGCAACAGCAATAGTGTTTACCTTGTTTTGCGAACTAAGTTGTCTCCTCACTATATATGCAATTGTACTTAGTAAGGTTCCATTTTGGTCATAGCCTTTGTCTAACGGAGGTAAATTCCCTCATATCAACTGTTGCTAGGTTGGACAAGCTTTACCGAATGCTGACAAAAATACAGCTTAACATAATGAAAAATTTTGTCAAAATTATTCAGACTGCTACAGAGTACATTATGTTGAGTTTCCAGTTTATAGAGGTGAACAGTCTACAGAGGTCAACTATGCAGATGTATCCAATCAAAACTAGTAAGGTTGGAAACAACAATGAGCCCCCATAATAATATAACAGCCAACAGTGTGACCTTCCACAGGAAACTGAAATTAATAATTGCTTTCAATTTAACTGAACTGAAACAGTTTCTCATTTAGTTGAACATGATTTTTGTCAGCATTCTCCAACTTTACAACAGTTGCTCCAAATGAACACATTCGTTCTGATAAGCATGGATAGGCCTACTGGAGTCTCACTTGATCTATCTTTAAACACGCAGTCATAAACTACAAGCTTTTAAAGTTATTATTTAAATCAGTCACATGCGAACATCAATGTTTCATCTTGCATGACATGTTAATGCACAAGATAAAGTGAGAATTAAGAGGCTGGTCTGCTATAAAGTGCTAAAATGCTTGAAACTGTCTTTGCCCTTCAGCATGAGGCAGGCACACACAGCATACAGAAATTAATCAGAGTATAAGAACTTCTCCCTGGAAGGGATTAGCAGTTAAAGCTCAAAATGGTGGGTGAAACTCCTAACATGTGGAGCTGAAGGGAAAGCAGAAACGAGGGAAGAATCAGACATTTGAGCAGAGGGGAGCAGGGGATCAGACATTTGAGGAGAGAAGAGGAGAAAAGATTAGACATTTGGATATGTGAAGAAAGAACCAGAAGCAAATCAGATGTTAAAGTAGAAAGTGTTTTACCTGGTATTCTCCCGGCTGCATGGTTAAAGAGAGTTTATTACTATTTCACTACAGGTAGGAGTAGGAAGTTTGAGCAAGTGGGAAGGCACTGTACTTTTTCCACTTTAATTACATCTGTAAATAGCTGCAGAGGTGACTTAAACAAACTGTGTACATAATGCAACGTGATGACTGTTAAATAAAGAATGTTCTTCAGGTAGGTGAAGGTGAGAAACAGTAATTTAACTTTAGAATGAGGCAGCTGCAGCAACATCAGTAACACTCCACACTATGCTCCATTAAGTAAGACCGACATACTTTAGTGGGGATGTAACAGATCCACAGTGAAACCTGCATGAGCCGCAGGAGAACAATGTCTTTTTTTGTGGGGATGCTCTAGGGAGAGGGTTGGGGATTTCACAGGGCTGGCTAAAGAAGGGAAAGAAGACTGACCTTGTTTGATCTCCTCTGCAGTGCGGTCGATCAGGACATACAGTGACCAGACCACACATGTGATGGCAATAACGTGGAAGGTGACAGAACACATGATCTTCCTTCTTTCGCTGGCTGTCATCTGCAGCTTCTCCCACTACAGAGTGAGGAGAGTAAGGAGAGTGAGGAGAGAGAGAGAGAGAGAGAGAGAGAGAGAGAGAGAGAGAGAGAGAGAGAGAGAGAGAGAGAGAGAGAG
>JBBPCZ010000156.1:14065879-14080861 GCA_037974445.1 Brycinus macrolepidotus | reverse complement strand
ACATACACACACACACACACACACACACACACACACACACATACATACACACACATACATACATGCACACACACTATTTTGTAGTAATCACACAAGTTAATTCCGTTATCCTGCCCTAGCCTTTGTAAGATCTGTTACTGCTGATTTTCTATCTCCTCTTTGCTTTCCAGTGTCTTGTTGTGACCTTTCTACCAGTCAAACAATGTTATGTTATAATTTGATCTTCCTCCATTCACTCTCCATTCTTCAGTTGGCAGGATTAATTTATAAAATCAAATTATTGTTTATTCATAAATGTTTTTTGGTTTTGACATTGGTGACCTTAATTTAATTTACACTAACTTTCGTTCCCCTTGCCCATCTCACCCTCTAAATTATGTTACATGGTTTTATATATGTATATAAACATATAAAATATATATATAAAATAAGCATACTTATATATAAAATAAACATACTTTCAAAACCACTGAGGTCTGACCTCTGTGTCATTTTAGATAGTTACAGCCATGTGCACAGTTACTGCAATACACTACAGCAATGTTACCCAACCCTAGCCCTGGAGACCACATTATAACAATTTCCCTGCTGATTTAACTAATCAGATCGTTAACAACCCCTCACTGAGTTATAGGCTGGGTCTGATATAAGAATTCTTTGGCAGGAAAGCACCCAGTCATGTTTCAAATGCAATTCAGCTCCAGGTACTTTCATCACAATCACTGCCTTCTAAGGCATAGGCAGCAAGGCATCGAGACAGCTGCCCTTAGTTAGGACACAGTCATAGTAGGTGTGTTAAAGTAAAAGCTCTAAAATGGACAGGGCAGTGTGCCACCAGGACCAGGGGTGGGAAACACTGCACGACAGGAAGCAGTATGGCTTCTATCATTTCACTGCAAGAAGAAACTGTTGCACAGATGGAACTTGGAACTGTCAGCAGCAGAAGGAGAGGAACTGAGGCCATGATAGATAGATCTGTTAATTAATCAAAAAAATTTTAAAAAGGTTAATCAATTACAGAAATAATGATTGGCTGCAGCTCTATCATGAGATGAGAGTAGTGGCGTTTCAGTAGCAGGGCCACTCTGTCCTACAGCCAGGCGCGCATTACGCCAAGCAGGTGACCCTGACATCTATTAGCACATGTAAAAGCTTTATCTGCTAAGAGGCTCATTGCTGCGCAGAAGTGCACTAAATCTGCACTAAGAGGAAGAGATCTATGCCAGAGTGAAAGTGGCTGCCAGGCCTGATCCCAGCATGAACTCGCTGCTTGTGCCTCAGCTAGAACGTATGCCCTGCAGCGCCTGTAAACACTGAGGCCAGTGACCATTTGGCTGAGGGGCCGTTGGTACAGAGTGAATGAAAAACGCGTGAGGACCATTTCTTGGCTCAAAGCAAATTCCAGAACGGCTGGTGAGCCATGGGAACCCAGAAGCAATGGGAATTCAGTTATACTTGCAGCTCTATGACTAGCTTTAATGCAGCTTTAGACAACTGCGTATTTCAGTTAAACCATTGTCCTCTATAGGTGCATTAGGTACAACTATAGTTATATTGGTTAAAAAGTGAAATACAACATTCTTTTACTCCTTGGTCCCACCTCCCATCCCTGCACATGTATAAAATCTATGCTCCTACAGCCTACAGTCTAGTCAAGTCATATAAGGGGTTAAATGTTTTAATCTCATCTGCATCTTATTTTAGCCAAGCAGTGAGCCAGTTAGGCCCTAATCATCATTTGTACTAAATCATTTGCATTGCTTATTCTGGCTAGCCAAGTCATACAATTCTATCTGTTAACTGAACGGAACTGCATGTTTAACCTTTTATTATTTTGGCCAATCAGAGTAGCTTTATCTGACCAACTAAAATCATAAAATATCTTTGAAATGATGATGAAAGTCCTATTATTTCCCCCTATTAAGGAACACTGATTACCACTGCTTCCCCTAAGGGGTTATTGACTAGCACTATTTTATTTCTGATTCAATCACATTTTTAACTTGATAATACTCTTCCCGTCAAGGACAAAATTGCATACAGACACATTCCACGAGGCAGACACTACCCCAAGGTCTTCCACACATCAAGGTCTTCTCTTACATCACGTCTTTGCATTTACGTCAATAACGGCCAGTCCACATGCGATTAGCGTAAAAATTGTACAAAACCAGTTTCTAACACAATTCTTAAGAAGATGTGTGAAGTTCTGTCTTATTTTTGCATAACTTACCTACTAGAGAAGCTAACATTATAGCTCACTAAGTATTGATACCTGCGTTTAACTAATATAACACATGACCCATCAAAAAGCATTGCTTTACAGGGTCTCCAGTATTCACTTGTTGTTTTCTTTTTCCTTGTCAAGAAATTTTCTGAAGAACAGGTTGGGTTTTTGCCCACAGCAGGAGCTGGAGACATTATATAACATGTGTTCCTCATGATGTTCTGTATTTAAGCTCTTTTTCTGCAATACAATACAAATATTGACTACTGCACTTTTAACACAGTGCATACACTGCCCACAGACAGCACTAGCAGACATCTGAGATGCCAAAATGATTGGAACACAGTCACAGAAAATGTAAAATTAAAAATATGCTACTCAAAGAATACTAATATAAAGCCAAATAAACATACAAGAGGTTTCGTATTCTCAGCCTCCTAATAGTACAGAATGTTCTATCCAATATCTTGTACCAGACATAGTTAATAAACACTCCATTTGAAATGTCCCAGCAAACCTCATGGTCCAGGATGAGCACTAGTTGCGGGGGATTGCAGATGCAGACCCCCTGGAAAGCTCAGCTGTTCTCCTTCTCTCACACACACACACACATACATACACACACAAGCAAACAAATAAACACTGCGTAGGATTGGCAAAAGGAAACAGATTTCCATACCTTTGAAATGTTGCTGGACCTGCTTGCAGAATGACCCAGTGGCTTCTCATTCTGTAGAGAAGAAGAAAGAAAAGACACCACGTTACCACAGAAATAATTCAAAAGAGAAAATCTTCCATGCACACAAGCTCTTTGAGAAATGACAACTCTGAGTTGAAAGTGTCTTAATAATATAACAATTTTCTGAAGAGTCTGAGGCATCTCTTTCACAGCCTGTTCAATACCCTCTAGAATATTAAACTCCATGCTGTCATCTTGAATGAATTAGACGAGTGTGAGAAAAACGACAAAACATACTTTTACACAGAAACTATAAACTGCGAATAATTATAATGTAGACTGATGAAACGACTCCCTTTAAAACATGCGTATCGCTTGAGTCACCGATGTTTGCCAGCTGCTTGATTCTCCCCATAGAGCATAAGGGATAGCTGCAACTAACCAGGAACCACAGGCAGAAACAATGTTATCGGGGCAAAGTATCCAACAGCAGCAAGTGAAAAGACCTCCAGAGCATTCAGCATGTTTCTCCTGTCTTGCCTCAGTGCCACTGTGGAGTTATGCAGAGAACAATAACCTTTTCAGCCACGGATCTTCCATTTTTTGGCCTGATTCCAGTTATAAAAGACTTATCAATCAAGGTGATGGGAGGACAGGTCTAGGGATTAGCCGTGCCTCAAAGTCCGACAACAGTGAGGCTTGAAGATTTAATAACCACTTTTTCAGCTGAATACATTTCAATAAAGGAGCTGGTGAGCGTAAAAAGTAGTATGCCTAATATTAGACGTGCAAAGGAAAAATGATGAATGTGTTAAATTTGCAGTGTTTAAGTCACAATAATGAACGTGTGACACAAAAAATAAATAAATGGATAAACAAAAAATAAGAAATAGGCCGTACACCCACAGTACATGCTGTTAGGCTCATTTGCAGAGTGCCACAGTTACAACTATAAATGCCTGATCTTGTTCCACCTGGTGTACCATTACATCAAATGTGATAATTACAGTTTTTCACAATTAGCATACTGCAGGGGCAAATGCTGGGTTGTGATTTACATACGACATACAAACCTGACTAATGCAAAAGCTGGCTGAGAAGATTTTCCGCAATTATTATATAAATGAGCAATAGACAGAACATCAGGGCGATCAGAGCTTTTTAAGGCTCACCATAAGATACATAAGAGTCTCTATTTCTGCTAGGCAACAGAATATGTGACAAAACTCAGTCAGGTGCTGTTTTTCTTTTTTGTAAGGCATTTATATATGTTCTTTTTCTTCTCCAGTCACCTATTCCGAAGAAGGAGAGTCAAGCCTCTGTTCCCTCTACCACACACATGCAAGAGGACATCCATCATCCAAACCTACAGTGGCCTGAATGTGACTGTGTGTCCTCCTAGCATGTGTCACCTATTCAGAGATTCAGAGAGGACCCATCACACACACAGACAGTTGTTAGACAATATTTTGTCCAAAATTCTTAGTTAGCCAACTGATACCATTAGAATAAAACACAAACAGTAATAAACCTTTCTTTTACCTGAAAAAAAATTTTTTTTGGGGGGGGGGGCTAGTTTGCCTTAGAATTGAAAAAGATCTCTGAGACCAAAACCTTCTTAAACCTATTGTAAATAATATTTTTTGGCATCAGGGTACTAGTGTACTAACTACCATTCCATGTATAACTGTTCTATAAGCGGGCTGTTTTTAAGACACATTAATCACTTCAGATGTCTGGTTCCTGTAACCACCTCTGTGGATAACTCTGACTCCGGTAGAACAGAGCAATTCCTCAAACCACTCTGAATGACTGTTTAATCATGGAGAAATTTAGTAAATAAAAAAAAAAAAAATGGTGGAATTACCCTTTAACTACCTTCAAACCTCTTTATAGTCACCAAACACTTGGTTCAACTAGCCCATACTTGCATAAGTCCTCTAAGTACAACTTGAGCATTACAAAAGTTATGAAGTCTGATAAGTGCCATGTTTCTTTATTTTACTATATATCTATATATCTATTGCAGCCTTTTATTTTACTACTTTTTGTTGTATGTTTCTTTATTTTACACACCTCTGACCTGTACACCACAAAAGCTATGTGGACTGAGCCAGTATAGCCTGGCTTACAGTATAGCCTGGCTCCCAATGTATATATCCACACTCAGACACACACGCACACACACACACAATCAGTTTTGATTCATATGAGAAAACATTCGCAAGAGAGATTGCGTGTTGATCCCAGTGTGAATGAATGTAAGGGTGTATAAGAGTACTTGTCTTGTCCTCAAAACTGAAATGAACTGCAGAGGTTTGAGCGAAGTGTTGCTGGCTGTCGAGAAAGAGACAGTGTGTGTATTCTAGTGCAGCGCAGCAACAGAAGGACATGTTCTTTATCTTTAATTACTCCATTGCCTCACTCACTGCTCCTGCCCCTAGACGTTACCATGGAGATGGCAGTGATGGAGGACTGTGTGTTAAATCCCCACTGGTCTCTCTGTTTGGAATGAAGGAAAATTTCAGACACACAGGATCCCAAAAGATCCACATCTCTCTCTTTCTCTCTCGTGCATGCCGCACACATACTCACACAGTTCCGTAACTCTCTCACTATACACTGTCCTTACTAACCTGTGTGAGAGTGTGTATCTCTACACTTGTAGAACTGTCAGTTGTCTTTCTGCCTCTTTCCTGATACGTCACCATGCCATGTGCTTTTTCCTGATCAAACACTGCACCACTGCGGACACACCGTTCGCACACCCCTCCTGCTGCATGTGTATGATCGTGTATACAGGGACCTACGGCCTCAGCATATGCCTCTGGGTCATCTCTGCAAAGGTCGTTTCATGCTGCAGGCAAAAGGAACTTGCAGCAGTCTTGAAAAAGTGTCTCGCTAAATTGAGGTGATTAAGCTCTGCTGCATTCTCCCCAGAGTGGAGGCTCAAACGGGGGATGGATGAATTAATGATGCAGGGGAGAAAATGCTCCTGAGGAATGGCTGCCTTTTGAAATAATGGCTTCAGCTACAGCAAAAGCAGCCAAGTGTGAGTGTGCCATTTACTGCACAAGATATTTAGTGTTGATTTTTTTCCTGTGATAATTGCTTTTTTAAAAGTCTTTAATTCCTCTCTCTTTCGCTCATTTGTTTCGACATGCTGTTTGAGCATGAACGTGTGTATGGGTTCGTATAAGAGCTCTATCAGCAGTGTTGCAGATCCACAGAGCGGGTTGCTTTTAGGCACCGCTGGGGAGAGCTGAGGACTTCAGCAGGGAGATAAGAGGAGGCCAGAGTGTCTGTTCCAGCCTGTCGGAACAGCACACCTCAGCGGAGAGCAGATCCACTGTCTCCATGCATTCACAGCATCCTGAAGCCATGACGGCTTTCTTTTTATCTGACCTTCAAAGCAGCTGATAGTGTTCCGAGAGAAGAAACTTCACGACAGTTTCTCTTGGTCCTTCTGCCAGTTAGATGAAGCCCTTATGTCATCTCAATTTCTGAATCTTATCCTGTTGTTACGTACTGATTTAAAGGGCCCGTCTCATGAAAAACAAAACTGTCTTTGATTTTCATAATCACAGTTTGATGCACTTTCAAAACATTGTTAATATTTCAAAACGCTGTTAATTTTTTATCACTCTCCTAAATATACGGCTGAAAGAATAAATGGTTTTACACCAAAACGTCAAATTGAAAGACTTTTAGAATTATTATAGCTGTTATTTTTAACTGGATTTATTGCATGATTTATTTATAACTCATAAAATAACTGTAGCGTACATCATTAACAATGTTGTTTTAGGACTAAAGTGGGAAAAAGCAAGATATTGAGCTTCTGAACTGCCTTTAGATGAGTTAGACCAATCAAAAGCAACCAAACAATCATGTACAGGACAACACACTCACAAGCATCAAAGCTGCAGTCTTGAACAAAATGTTCAAAATGTTTCATTCCAGAAAACTGGATATTCAGGTCATCTTGGGCAAAATAACAGGTCTGTGGTCAACCCAAAAAAAAAAAACATTAAAAGCTAATTTTGGCGTTGAGGTGAAGCTCAAGTGAACTGTGTGAAATCTTTGCAGGGAAATACTTAAGTGAAAAGTGAAAAAAAAAATCAAATTGTAAATTGAGTTTTAGATCCCAAGCTTAAATTACTCAACATGTACAGCTTAAAACTAATCCCTTTAACATTTCACTTAAGATAAATAAGCTGTTTAATGAACAAGGCCACAAGGCACAATAAGAACAGTCATTATTTACATATATCAGTCTTATAGACACTGTAACAAAACCAGCCTAACTAATTCTAAGGGGTAAAGATGGGTTGGAGAGTAGTAATGTAAACATAAATTAAGCTTTTGGTACACAAAACTTCTACATTATAAACGGCCTTCAAGGAGAAACAAATGCATATACACAAATACATTACAAAGCCTCCTTATTATACTAAGTACTCCATTCTCCAAGAGGCTTTTTGGAATATTGCCGGCTGTAAGAGGCATTATGATCACATCTCAGGAACATATATGGCAGCATGCAGATCACTAAATATTAATAAGAAGGTCCACCACTCGCTGCTCCAAACTGGAGGGCAAAACAGGCTAAGGCTAATAGGCCTCTGCCTCCACTGATAGGGCTCGATCTGTGAGCGGGCAGAAATAGAATAACGAGCAGAGCTCCAAGGTTGCTGTGAGAGCACTGCCAACATAATGAGGCAGCAAATGCATGGGCAGTCCTCGAGAATAATGGGAGAGGGATGATTAGAGAAGAGCAGAAGAGAGTGGAGAGTAGAGAATAAGGGAGACAGATGAGAGTGCTACGCACAAATGCTCCTCCTGCTCAAATTAGAGCATCTGTGTCTGCTGCATGCCACAACCAGACAGGAGTCGACAGACGAGGGCTGACGTTCTGGATGGTTCACACAATCAGGTTCCAAATGCTGTGCACAGAGAACATGTCACAAGTCTTATTCCATCTTATATACGGTCTCTTCTTGTCTGTACATGATGATAATGGGCTAAAAGCAGGGAGCAATTCTTCTCAAGTTTAGGTTGGCAACAAATCTACACTCAGAAAAATATGTGATTCCAGGAAATACCTTTGATTGGTATAAACCGTTATATTATGTAGATGTAGATTTTTAAACTTTTAAAAAAAGCTCTTTACACTCACATGTCTCATTTCAAAGAATAGTTCTTAGAAGAACCATCCACTGAGAGATTCCAACACCTGATCCACAAATACCAATATGAAGAACTGATACCAATAATCACTCCTTGTAGTCCAACTACTCAATGGGGATTAGCAGTGTTCTGTATCACAAATAAAACACGAATTATTGGTTGGATAACTTGACATTTAAAATGGTTTCAGAGCTAGGGGAAGTTGCTGTGCTTTTTGGCATTGTTTATCCTTAAATGCTTAATTAAATATGTGGCAGCCTCCAGAATAAATATATATATATATATATATATATATATATATATATTACTTTTTGGGGTTTTAATGTTTCTTTAAAAATCTCAAACTCTCCCAAACCCTCTTACTTTTTGAAATTCAAACATCTCAATTAGAAACAAAGTTCAAATTTCAAGTCTAGTTCAAAAAGTTCAAAAGTTTAAGTCTAGCACCTCTAAAAACCCCAAAACTGAGCAAATCACATTTAAAGTTGTATTTTATCAAGTGACAGCAGAAGATTAAATCAATTTTTTTACTGTATTTCTGTAGACACTGTCCCATATGAACTCTTATTACACATACATATATAATTTTAAAACCTACCATAAATACTATGCTGTAGCACTAGGATGACCTGCTGCAGGTGACCTACTTTTCACTGGCTGCTCTATCAGTGATCAGTTTGTTCACTCCCACTTTCGCTTTAAGTCCAGTTGAAAAATGGTCCCTTATCAGTTTCTGCAGTTTTTTCTTAGATGGCAGTGTTGTTTATGTTAATGTCAATTACATTGTTCAAATATCTGGCAGCATTTGTTCCATAACTCAAATTTTTCTACCGTTCTGAGATGTGTGTCAGCCGATAATGAGGTAACAAACCAGCCGGCAACCGCTTTCTAACAAACATATTGCTTTTCTATGGACTTATCTGAATGATTACCTGCCAAGCTTTTCTTTTCTTCTTTTTCTGAAAAAAAAAATATCATAATAATGCACAGTTTCTCAAAAAAAGGAAAAAAAAAATAAAAATAAAATAAAACATCCATCTTTCAACAAATAATGTGCCATGCTTCAGAAACTACATAAAATAAAAATGTTGGGACACCCTGTTTTTTTTTTTTTTTTTTTAATTTAAATCCTTCATTGTCATTAAAATACTGTTGTTAAAGATTTTGCTAAGAGCATTTTAACTAACTTAATGCTCCTCTCAGGCGTGAAGTAATCCCACACCGCCGACATGCTGCTTGTCTCAGTTAAGCTCCACCCGCTGGCAAACATGGAAGCATCACTAAGTGGGGTGCATGCAGGCTTTTGTTTCATGGTACTGGAATTCCCTTCTGCTGATACCAATACTGTATTTAAGGGCCAATACTAGCAGTCATGAGGATACGACATTGTATCAGTGCAACACTATTCATTAGGAAACCAAAAGTGGTTCTTCCACAGCTTTGCTCCAAAAACCCTATTTGGCACTTTTATTTTTAGGAATGGATAATGTAGGAAATCCTGGAAATACTAGGATATGTTAAATGTGCAGTACTGCAATTAGTAAGAGCTTGTATTAGCATCACTACACTCTGAAACCCAGCCATTAGCACTGCTCATCTGGCTTGAACCAGAGCTGTGAAGCATTCTCACTGACACACAGGCAGATGGGCAGAATCTGATGGCTCCATTTTTGGGTCAGTGCATCCTGAGCCGCTGTTGTGCAAGTTTGTTTACAGACTCAGACAATTGAGTTCCGTGGCCACAGGAGACATTCTACCATTCGGCGGAATAATTAAATATCCATGAAAGCCATCCAGACCCTGAGTCCATCCAGTGGTTCAAACTCAATAACGTTCTCAGGCGTAGTGGACAAAAGAGGTTTTTTGTTTTGCTGTGCAGCACTTTTTGAAGTTAGCCTCTTTCTTTAGCCTGAGGCAATCTGTTGGGAGCGTTAAAGATGAACTTGAATCAGGGGCCAAGATCTCCTGAAGATCCTCACTCTGGCAGGTTGGGCTCACCAGTGTTGCAGAGGTATAATTTCCCCTGCTGAAAAAAGATGGGAAAGATCCACAATGCTTTGTCGAGCACACCACAATCAAAGGACAAAAGGAGCGAGGACAACACTGCCTCATGTACAAAAAGTACACTGTACCATTTTAGCCAGGTACAGTTCTCTCAAAGCATAATTGTCCCATCTTTAAGAGTCTCTCTCTCTGCCTCTCTTTTATGTGGTGCGTCTCAGAGGAGATGGCGAGTTCATCGATGCCTCACTCAGAAGATTGAATTATGCTGCCTGGAGAGCTGAGGTTGTTATCAGCATTGAGTGAGTGGAAATCACTGACACACCACCATCTGCACAGCCTCAGCCTGCTGCTCGGTCTTCCGCCATCTCTCGCTGCCTCCATCTCTCACTAACTGGCAAGGTATGGATAAATCCCTAGATACACCACTGCCCCAGAGTCACTCTCTCCATTTTCAATAGTTTGTCTCTCATGATCTGTACGTACTACTATCACCTTTCTGCTCTAAATCAAAGTCCGTTCAAAAGTCAGCAAGGAGGAGGGATGTTCTGATTTAAAATCCATACTAACATGAAAAATCTAATCTACATAATCAGTTAAAAATGGAGATAATACCAGAACAACATTGTTCTCTTTAGCTTTGCTATGTACTTTTGCAAACAGTATGTCATACAGTGTCAGAATCCATTTAAACAAAACTATAGAGACTACTTAACAGTAAGAGGAAAGTGCTTGATGATTTAGTTATACAGTCTGTCTGGTGCTAATTCATAAAGAATACGCTTCTAAGCAGCATTAGACAGTAAATAAGATTTTTTGCAAAACTATTACTGTTATAAAGTTACTGATGCGTCATGCCAAAATAGCTAAGAAATAAAAAGAGATGTTCAGATGCCTCAAGCGTAAAGGACCTGAAAGAAGGTAATTGTGGTTCAGCTATTGTGCCATTGCCTGGACGCCCAATCTCAGCAATAACAGCTAGATGGCTGTTATTTCAAATGAAACAGTGGTATCAAATGGTGCTTTCAGAGCACATGGAACACAAAAGCTTCCAATCAGCTAAATTCAGACCTACTGACTGCGTCCTCGGAGGGTTATTTTTTGGAACAGTCTGACTGCCTCATAACGCTGTCTGCTACAAATGCTGCTAATATGACAGGAAAAATAATACTTTCAAATCAAAGAGCAATTACAACTTTACAGAAGTCAACAGCATAACATAATGCTGAAAGAACGCATCATGTCTACTAATTTAAACTAACAGCACGTTTTCTTTCCAAGCTAAAGACGCTTTCTTTAGCTCCAAGAAAGCCCCTAGCAGTGTAGCTGATGTTCTCTGAATGAATAACCCGAACCACCCTCAGACAAGAAATGATCAAAAGCCCAGCAGCCTTTTTACAAGATGATAAATTCTCTTTAGTACGCCACTCAGCTTTCAAACACAGAAAGGCGCCGTTGTGCCTGTAACAGCAGATCCATGCTCCCAACCCGGTCTTATCCTTCATCAAGCACAGCACTTTACATAAATAAAACTCAATATACTGTGGGCAAACGTATTTTACATGCAGTATATTGTGAAAGGGACAGTAGCTCAGGGAAACTATTCCAGTTAGAGACTGGGCACCAAATCATTGGACACTCAAGTGAGTTGTTCCCTTAACCACTGCCCTTCCTTTCCTCACAGACAGATGCTTCAGTTAAGTTATGGGATCTACTTATTAAAGATGGAGAGAGAGAGACAGAGAGAAAGAGAGCAAGAGGGAGGGAGAGGGAGAGGAAGAGAGAGAGATGGAGAGAAACTACAATGAGTTTTTAAGTTTCTGACATCTTTTTTAATGTAGCTGCTTGTTCCTCTCCAGTAGCTTTCCTGGCATTTGCTTAATCATTGCTGACATCTTTATTTGTCCCAAATGTTGTAAGACGCAGCTTAGATTCTGTGTGATAATGAAGACAGCAAAGAAGACAAGCCAAAATTCTATCAGCTAAGAGAAAGTGACTTATGAACAGAGGTGATGACATGTCTTTTGAATACAGAGCTGCCAGATCTCAGGATCTGACATGAAGGAACAGTGGTGTCACATTTAGGCTGGCTAAGACAGGCTAATCTTCACAATTTGTCTCTAGATCAGACACAGACGGAAATATAATTTAACACAATTTAAACATGTCTACTGCCACACACAATTTGTGAGGAGAAATCAGACCTCAGTTATACTAAACTATACTTAGTGTAATGTAACTTCTCACAGAGCACTTTTATTCTGTAAGGCACTTGTTTCCCGCTAACAATCTGAGACCGCTCATTTGTAGCCTTACACTAAATGGCTGGTTTTCTCTATATGAATGTTAATTGTGTTTCCTGTGATCAGGAAAAGTTACGCAACAGGATTCAAGGCAAACCGCTGCCCAAAAAAGTTCCAAACCTGATATTTTTTGCCTTAGGGACATTTTCTCCTGAATATCACTGTCTCCCAAATGAACCAACTTGGGCCCTGAGGCAAGATCAGTTAAGAATTACTGCTTTAGAGTGCAGTGTGCAAACGCTTGATGTAAAAGCATTAAATTGAAGTGGTGACCAGAGGCAATTACTCTATAAACATCGAAAGCAGCGAATGGGAGAAGGTCAAGTGCAGTGGTTTGGTACTGCTCTATATTCAGTAAAGCACACTGTGGTGGAGAGAGCAGCAGCCTCGGCCCAGACCCAATCAGTCACAGCTACGCTAATCTTTCAGCACTCCATGCTAGCCCTAATCATACCCACAGCCTTCATACACAGTCTCCGAATAAAGCCACAGAGGGTGACTCATTGTGCCCAGGTCACGTCACTGCACTACTATGAACCACAACCAGCAGAAACCTTCCAAAACGCCATTCATACCACCATTCCCTTGAACCACTTAAGGCTGGCACAGTTAATCTAGCACTTTACAGTCAGCCAGACGTGGCTGCATTTCACAATTCTGGTTGCCTTCTTTAAAGAATTCTGTTCTGTGGCTGACTGTTAGAATGCAAGGAGGACATGTCGACCTCATTTTTGATGCAAAAACATGAAAATGAGAATATTTAAGTGCGGCAGTATGAGCAGGCGCTTGTTTTCAAGCACAGTCTGAGACAGACTCCAAAGCAGTCTGGGCAGATGCAATCCAACTGCCGATGTATCATGTCTAATTTTTTTATTCACGGAGTACATTGAAATAGACCAAGATGATGAAACAGTGCTGTGTGTTATACAAATATCCCAAGAGGAGTTCAGAAGACTTCAATCCTGACTTCATGCACTTCACTTGCCTGTCTATTAAATGGCAGTATTCTGGGCAAATTTAGGTGAATTTAAAAACAGAACAAAAAAAAAAGAGAGATTCAATTTTTATTATTGATTATACTATCACAGCCTATATCAAAAGCCTATTTTCTTTGTCAAGGTGGGCCATGGATGGGTGTAGCATTCCATCTTCATGCATTTTTACTGTAAAGAGATTGGCACCTTATGAGATTCTTTAATCATGGCACTGTTTACACAGGTCAGTGCCGCCACTAGTCACGCCACAGTATTCCCCTGTCATACTGTTTTCAAGCAGAACTTAGCTGAACTATGCTACGTCCTAGCACAGGTCCTTATTTACACAGTTAGTGAGCTAGTTTGGTAGTTCACTATGGTAAAGAAAAAAAAAATCAAAACTGTAAAAAACAAAAACAAAAAATCAATAAAGATGGTTTTCAAGTCAGCAATGTTTAAAATGTGTTATGTTTATAATTCTATTTTAATATATTCCATACAGTGGGCAAGCTGGTTGCTGTCATCCCTGGAACATAACACTTCCTAGGTGGACCCCCAACCTGTTACCATGCACCGCTAAAATTAAACTGGGTTAAGGTTTACTTGGGGAACTCTGAGCAACGCAAAACTAACCACTGCTGTTTTGCATTGTTATGTGCTCTTATTCAATCAAAATTAGGTGTTTGAAAGGCTAATTTATTCACACTTGGTCTAAGCAGCTTAACTGAAACCCCAGTTTAGGCCACCTTTCAGGACATTCTAAGGACCAACACTCTAAGAAGAGTTGTTCCTGTATATTTGAGCTGATGTTATTAGTGAGGAAGCTAAACGACCTATAGATTATTATCTGACTTGCCTCTGCAGACAAAGACATGGGAGTGAAAAAAAACTGATGATCTGATGATCACAGCCTAATGCATTTTAGAAGTTTACAATTTCTAAGATCCTGCCTCAGAGGCATTGACAATACAATATCTTTTTTATACACTTAAGGCAACTTATGGTTACAGAAACTCACAGACACCTACACAAATGTCAGGAACCATACAATCACGTCTCCTTTACCACTATGATTATGAATGTGTGCAGAGGTAATATGATCAGCATGTGTTGTGGGAAAAGGCTGAATGAGACCAGAAGCCATGGTCACCTTGAGACTGTGAGATACAGCGGCTTCCTGTAACGCACATACTCATTTCGCAGGAAATCAGCCGGTGTCCAGCAGTCAAATTTCAGTTCTCCTCAAATTTCAGAGGAACCCAGGCAGAGGTTAATTCATACTGCAGTGATGTCAGTGACACTACTGTGATTCAAAACAAATGTCGCATCCGGCCAAGCAAATCCTATCCTGGGAAGCCTGTGGATAAAAGGTCAGAGTGCGGTGTGAACAGGATGGTTACTAATACACAGCTAACCACAGGCCTGCTGAGTGTGCCACAACACACTCTCCACTGAGGACCACAAAATAACTTCTCCTTCAACAGCAGGAGGAAAGACTGTCTTTACTGCTCTCTGCCTCTAGCGCGTGCGTACACACACACACACACACACACACACACACACACACACAAACACACAAACACACAAACACACAAACACACACACACA
>JBBPCZ010000156.1:14053830-14065702 GCA_037974445.1 Brycinus macrolepidotus | reverse complement strand
TATGGCGCTCTTTCTCTAGCGCGCGCGTATACACACACACACACACACACACACACACACACACACACAAACACACAAACACACAAACACACACACACACGCACACGCGCACGCACGCACGCGCACGCACACGCACACGCACACGCACGCACACACACGCACACACACACACAGAGCAGTGTGAGAGATCAGGAAGCAGTGGCTAGCAGCAGGTTCCCGTGGGCCATGAGCTCTGCTGGTCACGTGCAGTCATGGGTCCGGCTACGTGGTCTCTGTCCTGCAGGCTGCTGAGTGAAACCCTAATCAGTCCCTAAAAGGATCAGGCTCAGGTAATATGAGTGCTGTGATCCACGGATTTGGGGAATTCCATGTGATTGTGTAAAGAGATAGCTTTACTGTATCAATGTACTGTATGTGTGTGTATGAGTGAGTGTGTGTGTGTGTGTCAGCCCAGTTGTGAAATAATAGCTGGACCCAGACACGGGTAACCCTCACTGTCACTGTTACCATCTATGATAATGATATCCATCCATCCATCTTTTGTCTGAACCGCTTATTCGGAACCTTGGTTGGGGAACAAACATTATTTGATATTGATTATTTCTCAGTCACGGCTCAAACATGCAAAGAAATTCTGTGGAGTGTACGGATTTTAAGCTGCCCACTGTAACAACATTTGTGTTCGTAAGCACAAAAGAGGATGCCGTGATTTGATTTTGATGCAAGTTTTATTATGCGTTTATTCTAAGGTACGAAAAACTATCCTTCATGTATTTGCCATGTTTTGGACATTTCCTGAGGTGGAAACTTAACTAAACAAGCCCGATGTACAGACCCGAACCCAGAAAAGTAGACTTAACGTAAAGTAAATGCAACTCATTATTTAAATGACTATACATTTAATTTTTTAAATTACATTTAAATGGCAGCTAAAGCAAAGTCACTATAACTCTCTAGAACACTACAATTTAAGGATAAACTCCTAGGATTTCTCTTCAGTCCAGTGTTACAATGAAATAACTGGCAGAAATGTTTTTTGCTGAAGGTTTTTTAATTACAAAAAACACATCATTGAAGATATCAAATTTACTTTCAACATGATTGGCAAAAATTGAGGACAACAAAATTACAAACAAAAATGACATTACTATTTTTAATTATCGGTAACCCCATTATAGACACACATGGTGTCAAAGTAGGTAACTCACACTTCAGTGCCAGAAAGCTTGGCTATCATAGGAAATAACAGGTGTAGTGAATCTTTTCACAGTAATTCACAGTAATAGCTTCAGTTTAAAACCTGCTTTGCTTTAACATCAGGGAAAAAGAGGCTTCCAGTAAAACATGTAAAACTGAGTTCACCTGGTACAGCTTACTCTGTGAGAGAAACGCTGCACCCACAGCAGAAGCTCATGATGGCTAAACGGCACGACTAAACAATGTAGTGGCTTTAACACCATTAACATTATGTTCTGAAAATGTAGTTTTTAGATCTGCATTTTAGCTTCCAAACCACATAAAAACAGTTTTAGGTCACTGAAAACCACACTTTTGGAAAACATACTCCAGGGCAAAACCAACCTGCCTCCATAACAATACCTAAACTGCCATGTACGTTTCATCTGTTGTTGCTTCTGCACCTGTCATGTTTTGGAGAGAAATGCAAAAGGTCTGTATACACAAGTGACTCAAATTGTTTGTATTCTAAATTAGAAGATAGGGTTGGTGAAGAAATAATGATTCTAACAAAACATGGACTATAATTGTTAAATATGTTACTTACTGACTAGCTAAAAACTGAACTTTTACTTATTATGACTGATTAACAATTCAAGAAAATCGCTGTTATTCTTATATTTGATAAATGTGCAGAATTTTTGTTGATTAAATGCTATTTTCATTATCAGCGTAAAATACACTAAAATACACTAATAATCAAAAACCATTTTTTTTGCAAAAGACTATGACTATGAATAAATTAACAACACACACACAAAAAAATTAGTCTGCAATGGAGATGCAAGTACTGCTGCCAAAAAATGCAAAAGTCCTAATTTGAAACTGAAAGTGAAAAAGTTACTTCCCAGAAATACATTTAGCAACGCCTGAGCGCTCATCCTGTTTTATGAGAAGTTCTTTAATATCCTAAGTTCTTTGAATAAATCCTAATCAGAATGCTGACACCAGTAGCTTTCTGTTAGCAGCCGTAATAGTAATAATGTTCTTCACGGCTCTGCAGTTGTACACATGAAATAGCTGAGAAACACATAAGCGAGTACTTCCAACTTCATTTAGTCCTGAATGTGATATTCTTGCGGTCATCGCATGCATACAGATTATCTTGCGTCTCTCTTTCTCTCAGTTCGTCCTGCTAATCATCCTGTTATTAGGCCCGACCTGCCTGCGGCACAGTTCGTCTCACTCACTGAGGTAAAAGTGGGGGCTAGTCTGTACCACACAAAAACAGCAGAATAACGAATCCCTCCCCAAAACACGGGGCTGGACTCTCAGAAGGGCAGAGGAACAGTTTCCGCAATGATGGACATCTGGAGACGTTCCCTGTCCCTTCCAGTCAGCCTCTCCCTGATGCGCTGTAAGTTGCCCTATGTCATGTGACTACTAATCTCTGCCTTCCCCTCCCCCCCCCCTCCCCCTTCCTTTTCCTACTAGGGGATTTTAACACAAAGCCTCCAATTTGGTGTGTCCGTCAATGATACAATTTGCTAATCGCCAGAATCCAGACGAGAAAAAAAAAATCTAATCAATCACACACTGAAAGTGTATGTCTCTATTTTGCAGTGAACGTTTAATGGAAAGGAGTTGCAAGCGAACAGCAGGCTAATGGCTAGTGAGAGCGTAACCTCACAGCAAGCAAGCATATTATTCAACGCTATCTGAATGACACTTAATGAGTGCACTTAATGACAGTTAATGACACTCAATGAGGAGAAAGACAGCCGCTGTGACACGAACACACACACACAGCAGAAGTGGCCTTGACGGACCATATATCCTTGGATATGGCCTGCAATGATTAGTCAACAGAGTAGATAAGTCGTCAGTGACATCAATTATTCAAAATGATCAGCGAAGTGTTTACTTGAAAACAAAAGTGCTCTATAATGTTCAAATAATTCAAGCAGTCATTACATCAAATTACAACATGCTACAGGAAACAAGGAGGAAATATGGCTTCTACATAGGGTGGGAGGGCAATTTGGCAAAAATATAGCATCAACAACATTTTCCCTAAACATGATATTCCCCAATATTTATTTTTCTAACACCTGGTAAGTCAGGAATGGACAAAAAGCCAGTGGGGAAAAAAAGAAATGAAAAAATAAAACTATGATAATTAAATATTTTTATTTAACATTTCGCACACTGCACTAAATCCAACTAACAAAGACCACTAATCTTTATAATCTTTATAATGACACACCAGGTTGGTTAGTCCTTAAGTACTGACAAAATCCACAACATGCTCGGAATTTATATTGTTACCCAGCCCTACTTCTATTGTTCCGTTGCAGTATAAAGGAAGTAATTGCCACACAGATTAAACTATAAATGATAGCAGCGTTCCGACCTGGCAAAATGAGAAGAAGCCACAGAAGGCGGTTGAATAACAGTTCTTTTAGCTCATTAATCAAGTGACACTCACAATTTAATTTAACATCACAGAAATAACCATTCTTTAAAACCATACGGTGGACACCAAATGTAATTATGTCACACATCTATGCAGCATCCCTGTGTTCTCTTGATTCAGTAGCAAAAAGACATTTCACACTGCTATAACACAACTAGCCTCACTGTACTGAGCACAGGAAGAAACAGAAAAGCTGTCCTTTATAACACAAATTGCACTACACTGCCTTCTCTCGCACACATTTGCTTTCATTCAGTGCCGTGCACGACCTCTCCAGCCAGGTAGTCAGACAGTACAGCACAAAAACACTGTGGAGGAAATAAAAGGAGAAAGTGGGTCAGCAGAAAAGTGCATTGTCCTGCGTGTAAATATAGCTGTGCATAGAGACACAGGCAAGCAGAGGGGAAAAGAGGTAATTCTTTATGTGCACATACTGCAAGGGGAAAGAGGCTCAAACACACACACACACACACACACACACACACACACACACACACACACACACACACACACACACACACACACACACAGCACCCTGCTGTACTGCATACAGCGCCTCATCTCCATATAACAACAACAGGCCTCACCATAACAACCAAGAAGACAACGTTTTCTCCTTCAACACAGGCTGCATCCTCTGCACAGGATCAACGCACAGGATCAACACACACACACACACACACACACACACACACACACACCTGCACAAAGCACGCGATATATATATATTGTTACCTGAAGCTTCATTTTCCAACAGGAATTCATCGGCAAATCCTTTACATGGGAGGCTGTTACCTCCCTCCCTCTCTCTCTGTTACACACACGCACACACACACTCGCACAAAGCCTTGTTGGAAAGGTTACATGTCCCCTGTGTAAATCCAGAGGGGGACTGGGTGCCGCTGATGGCGGAAGTGGCACAACAGCGATGTGGGAAGAACACAAACACCAGCCCTAACAATGGGACACACACACACACACACACAAGCGCGCGCTCGCGTGCACACACAACCAGCGTACAGCAGCAAGCTGCCCTACATTTACATCTCCCTTTGCACTGCTGACAAACACCCGTTCCCTCGGCCACTACTTGTCTGGACCTGCTCTGTGTGTCGGTCAGCACCACCCACCCACACACCACTTCCTCCAGCTGACTCCAATCAGGAGAGGCATACTGCTGAATTATTCATGAGAGGGAGGAACTGAAAGAAGCTCTAATCCACCCCCCTTCAACACACACACACACACACACACACTCCACGGAGACCACCCTCTGCTTACTGTTGGGTAGTGATGGGGAAAGTTCATTTCAGTTCAGAGAATCGATTCTTTTGAACTGTTCGTTTCAGTGAAGCAAATTTGATTCGACAAGCAGGATGGACAAATTTATATGCATTTTTTCAATAGGACAGATCTATATTTTTAATAGAACACGTTTTAATATGTCTTACAAAGGACTTTTGTTTATCTCTTTCCAACAAAACTATTTTGGAATATTTGAAATGGTTTGCATAGTTTGTGATTGCTCAGTTAGGCCTATTTGTACTGTTTGATGTTTTATTAAAAATTCATCAAACTAATCAGTAGATGACTCAATGACTAATACATTCAATAAAGCTCTCACTACCTCCCTGACCAATGAGTGAGTCTAATATGGCTCACTTCTACTTCCAAAGTGAGCCATATTACATGGAGCACATTTATGGAGCACAAAAGCTTGGGAGAAAAAGGAAGCCAGTGTATAGAGAAATCTTTACAGAGGAAACCAAACAAATTCAGAGGAGTGTTCTAAGTGAGCTGTTATTTTATAAGATGACAGTTTGCAAAGATTATTTGAATTTTATATTCAGTCTTAACTCTGTACCACAAACATCATTGTGTAGATTCTACAAAAACATTCTTTCATCTGGGCTTGTGACTCAGTTTGACAGAACCAGTTCGAAAGAATGTTCACAAATCAGATGCTGCGTCCTGTTGCTCTGTTGCTGAGTTCAGTAAATAAAAACAGCCTCTCTCCTTTGCCACTTCCGTCCACGTGACTGAGTCTATAATGCAGTCAAAGGCTCCCAGACAGGGACGGCAACATCTTGTGTTGACACAGAGCGGAGCAGAGCAGCTAACAAAGGACAGGGATAATCTAGTGACACAGTGGAAGACAAAACGATGCCACTATAGTCCCTATACAATATAGTAACTTTGAAAAAGAATGGGGAGGGAGAGAGAGAGAGAGAGAGAGAGAGAGAGAGAGAGAGAGGGGGAGAGAGAGAGAGAGAGAGAGAGAGAGAGAGAGACAGACAAAAAACAGGGAAGTGCAAGCAGCGCTTCAGGGAGCAGAGATGGCAGAATGTAATTTGTTAGAGGAATTACCATGGCTGAAACTAAGGCTACTCTACTCTACCCTGACTTTATGCTGCATTAATCCCAGCATTGCGTTGTACTGCTTCACAAAGCAGCAGCAAACCACTCTCCAGTACAGCTCAACCCCAGGAACATGATGTATGACAGATCCAGGTAGAATCTTTAATAGGGTACGTTCATGAGAAATTAAACAAAAATCCTCTGTTAAACTACAGACAGACTGTGAGCAGACTACAGCTGGAATGGTTTTGGGTGCCTTCCCCTGCACATACGACCCATTATCAGTTAATCAGAGCAATCTGTCCAAATGCCACAGTACTTAAGTCATTGCGAACAACAAGAGCAACAGTGAAAAGGAAATAAAACCACACTGTTATTATCTCTGTTACATTATCTCGTGTTTTAATGGGGAAAATTTCCCGACTTTTATATACAAATAAAAGAGTTCTCACTCCCTCCCCAGCCTGCATTCCCATATCAGCCTTAAAGGTACAGCATAAAAGCAAGAAAGAGAGGTATAAGGGATAATTCTGAGGGATAAAGAGAGTTATGAAAAATGAATTACAGCTGTTTTTGGTACATAAATACACAACATAAGTGGACATTATAAAAACAGAGGATATTCCCCCTTTAATATAACTGTTTGTTGTGTACATTCTAGGTATAACCCACTGTCAGAACACCACTGACTTATACAAATGGTACCATAAAATGAAAAGGATAAAAGCAAACCAAATCCTACATGTCCAAACACATCCGCAGCGAGGCGTCAAATTTTACAAGCAGTTTTTGTGTTGTGCTGGCTCATCCTTAATGCATCAGTCACAGTTAATTCTCAACAGCAGTACATAACATGCACACTCTTGGAATCACTCACTCACACACACACAAACATACACAAACACACACAAACACACACATACATACATAAATACTCAAAGATTTGTTTGTCCTGACACAATCCAAACAATTTCAACGGAATATGCCTTTGGCATACATTCTTGCGAAACAACCCACAGTAACAGAGGACAGATAAGGGCGTGACCGCACCATAACCAGTTTAACATTATCAGACAGCGGCATTCCACAACACAGATTTCGGGGACGTCAAGGTGAGGAAAACAGCATCTGATTAAAGTGTACACAATTCACCCGCGCGAGTTTCTGTGGAAACTCAGCTAGTCATTTTTAGCTGACCAGTCTGACATGACCGGTCTGTCTGCTTCTCAGATGATCCTGCAGCTGTGTGGAAGGCAAAGTAATCATGTGTGCAAAATATCTGGAACTGAAAGCTGACAGTAAGCCTAACTGTCTGAAGCCCAGAAGTCCTGCTTACACTGCACACTCTGCATATTTTTTTGAAGATGTTTTCCTGTTTTGAAAAACTTTACAGAGTGCCCAAAGGGAACTGAATGTATAAGAGAGGCCATTTCTGTAAGGAATGAGAATTACAATTCTGTACTTATATTTACTGCATGAGAAACAAGTAAATCATTAATCTTTTTGGTGTCCTTCGCATAATGTGTGATATCATCTTATCAAGTTGCCCAGCTGATTGCAGTGTGCATGATTAAATAAATGAGAGTGTAATTAATGATTCAGTGCAAATAATTTCTCTTGGAAACATTCAAAGAAAATAAGACTACATCAATATTGTCATAATGTACTGAATTTAATCTACTGCATCAAATTGCTATATCAAATTAATCGTCAGCTACGCCAATAGATGCAGTAATACATGGAAATGGAGAGAAATCATAGAGAACTGTGTAAAAAGAGAGAGACCCACTTCTCTAGTTATTAATAGGCTATACAATGCTATAAAAATTCAAGAAAATTCATCTCCATCACCAATTCTTCTATGACCTGATCAGGTTCAAGCAGCAAGTCATACGTCTCTACCTGTGTTTTGTCATTTAAGAGTAGGACTGGCCAAGCCATTTAGCAAGATAATGAACTAAAACACTCTACACCTCTCATTCTAGCTGGCCTAATACTGCTAAATGGCCCTTTCTTTCAAAATCTCCACTAGCTTCTATTAAAAGCTTCCTTTATGGACTTTGGTCAGTCAACATGGTGGATTACTGCTGAATGAAAAGCACCCACTGTTCTCTTCGCTTGAGAACACAGAGGGTGCACAGATTTGAGGAAATGCAGAGTAAGTCTAGAAAAGAGACAATAACCTTTGCATAAAAAGGGAGGACTGGCTTGACCACTTGGTCTTTTTTGACACCTGGAACACTGAGAAGCATTAATGAATCTTTCTTGTTAAATGATGGTCACCCAAGTCTATTTAAACAGTAAAATATTTATCAGAAATATCTATTAGAATTAACCAGAAATACTAAAAGATAGATTAGACAGACTGTGACAGCTAAATTATACAATACATGGAAATGTTATTTCAGATCTTTCCATCTTATTTTCATATTTCCTTTTTAGCATCATTATTAGATCAAATTTAATTTATAAACCAAGAATCAGAGACAGTGACAGACAGAGACAGGAAGAGAGAGAGACGGGGACAGAGAGAGAGCGAGAGCGAGAGCGAGAGCGAGAGAGAGAGAGAGAGAGAGAGAGAGGGAGAAGGAGCTGTCAATAAGAGAGGGACAGCAAGAACCAGCCACTTGGCTGAGCTAAATCTGGTAAAGAAGACGTCAGATAACCCCCAGGGCATGAAATTGCTCTGTAATAGTCCTTTCAGTCCATATTCAAAAATAAAATCATACATACTAATGGGAGCCAGGGGCCCCCAAAACGCCCTCCATCAGGTTTGTGTATAAGCCCTGAGCACTGAGGGGGTGCACACTGACTCCATCAGCTTTAGATACAGCCATACTAAAGCATCTGCGGCACACTAGCCTTTTAGCATTTCCCGTCAGTAAGGCTAAAGGGAGACACATAAGGATGTTTTTCCTGTGCACAGATATATGAAATTCACAGCATGCACTCTCATTTCCATGTATATTCTGTATTCTCCTGCATAAAATGGATTATTCATGCCAGGTTTAAAATGTAACTAGCCCCTAAAAGTCTAAAGTGCAGCAAATCCTGGATGAAAAGTGTGCTCCCATGAATAAGATTTAGAACTGTAGTGTGGCCTCTTTCTAGAAAGCATGCTCTGGTTCCAAGAGGCTATTTTTACAGGCTGGGCACAGGCTGGAGCAAAAAGCTTGTCTGAAACGGGACAGTCGCACAGACACCCAGACAGCGCTGCCCAGTGCTTCACTGTAGAGGTTTTGAATCGATGCCAGACATTCAGCAGTCATCATAAACAACAGCACCAGCTAGCTCATCGAGTTCAGACACAGGACGAACACGAACCTGAGCACAGCTGAAAACGTGTCTGCGGAAGGTCCACCAACTTTAAATTAGTGCATAACCTATAGAAAATTAGAGTCCACAGAGACATCCAGCGCATGAGTGGTAGCTATAATCAGTATGGGTTGAAAAAGCCTTCACCAAAGAGAACACAAAGAGAAATAATCTTTCCTCTTCATAGCAGTGTTTATTACCATTTAATTTCCATGCCTTCTGAGTTTCGTTTATCTGGAATACCATAGCATTGTGGAGAGGGCTCATTTTCATGTAAAAGGTTTCTGCACATTATTCATACAAGGTAATTGAAAACAGTGGCTTACACTGCACAGGGAGTGCAGAGCAGTCAGGGGATCTCAGCCTTTCAATTTATCTTATTTTCTTTTTCTTTCAAAAGTAAAACGCCAGAGAACTGCAGACTGACAGCCTTTAGAGATGCGATCGACCATGACACACAAATTGTTTGCATCTTATTGTGAATAGACACTTCTACATCACTGCACAGCTTCAGTACACATCAAGACAAGAATGTGCATTGTGATTAAAAACCCATTTGTTTGTTCTTGAAATCACACAATAAATGTGTATTTTTTAATGTAAGTTATTACATTTGTAATTATTAAGTATATATTGTAAGTATTAATATTTTTTTTTTCTTTGTGAATCCTGAAGCTGTACAATGACGTAGATGTAAGCACACCAGACAAAATGACATTTCTTACTAACTACATGGTTAAATACATGATTATATGTTTCCCTTTACTTAGTGACAGCTTCAAACCTATCATGTAAAGATTACACCAGTCTCTTGGGACAGATCCTGTCCATTTTAGCCCACTCTTCCATGGATTGGGTGCACATTTCAAATTGATTTCATGTGTGCCTATTTTAGCCTTTTTACCTGCTGTTTCACTTTGAGAGTTGGGATTGAAGTCTGGCAATTCTGCTGGTCAATGTGTCTCAGTGTTCCACCACGTCTGTAGAACCAGTCACAGATTTGGACCAATACACCCTACAGCTATCCTGGAAAGTGGGAGTTGTGTTCGGCTCTGAATATAAGTGTGCGCTAAAATGGACAGGAGTTCAAGAGAATCTCAAAAGACTTGTGAAATCCTTACTCGACAAGCTCAGCACAGTTATTAAGGCAAGGGGACGCTAATGCATCTTAGAGATGAAATTATGTGAAACAAATTTTTCTGGGAAATATATATGTACATATTAGTCATGTCCAGCTACAGTGACCTCGGTTTCATTCTGTCCACAAAATCTGAACGTTCATCTGATGTTCTGGCCTAAAAGCAAGGCTCACCCTGCCAAGACAGACGGCAATGCCTATTAGCGAAATCAATTGCGTACTATAAAACCCCTTTTACTCTTAAGGGAGCTGATAGATGTCTGGAATATCTTCGTATTTTGAAGTGAAATCAATGAGGGGGTTTGCCAGCCCGGCTTACATGTTTACGCTTGGCAACCTATCAGGGTAATTAAGGGAGATTAAACGCCATTACACATCCTAATTCAGCGAGTTGCACATAAACAAAGTTTAAAGCATCGCTCTATCTCTGTTGCCTGGGAGGGTTGTGTATTCTCTGGAGTTAAAGTGGTTATGAGGGGAGTGAAGTCTGGCAGGAGGAGAGCATTTTAGTGGTCTGGTGAGGGCCTAGAGCGTTCACAGGACGAGTCCAGATTCTAGGAAGTGATCTGGTGCTGTGTGGTCAAGCCCACACTCAAGTAAGGCCAGAAGGATAGTGCACATAGGAAACTGGAGGGCTGGGGCAAGTCTCAGGGTTTATGCTGGAATTCCCCTCCAGTGGTTTCCGCAGTATCTGTTTACACTATAACACTGGTCTTCTAACGGAAAAAGAGTGGAGACTGATAAGAGCTGCTTACTGGCAGAATTTGCACAGGAAAAAAGCTCTACTGATAATGCTTATAGATCTACCATTAACCCTTATGTCGTTCACATACTTAATAAAATAAGCATAGACGTTCCGTCAAAAACTGGTGATGCTAAACCTTCACCAGAGAGCATGTTTGTGCTGGTAAGTAGGAGATCTTTTTTTGTCTTACTTTGCAAAAATCCATCCTTTGTTTATTTCAGTAATTGGTGCGGAAAAAAATAAGTCAGAGGAGCAAACCTGAAACTGTTATTACAGAATGTAAATTAAATACCATTAAATAACTGGATTATTACGTTAATATGTCACATTATTATATAATTATATTCAAACAATATACCAAAATGGCAATAGCTCGAGTGGTTAAATACCTGATAAAGAAAACCCTTAAATAAATTTAAACACCAAACAGAGTGATACCATTAGTACTAGAGCCCGACCGATAAAGGATTTTGAAGGCCGATACCGATTTTAAAATCCGATATTCCGATATATCGGCCGATATATATATATATATATTATTTATTTATTTTTTTTAAATTTCAGAAACACACAACAAATCATCAGTTTTCAATAATCAGTTGCTGCCTGCCTTCTAAAACCTACTATTTAGCGATCTAAATCCATTATGTGACTCGTTAATGCT
>JBBPCZ010000156.1:14019427-14034286 GCA_037974445.1 Brycinus macrolepidotus | reverse complement strand
CACACACACACACACACACACACACACACACACACACACACACACACACACACACACACACACACACACAGTCACATCTAGGGGCAATTTAGCATCTTCAATTCACCTTCATCTTTAATTCAATTCGTCTTCGGACTCTGGGATGAAACCAGAGTTCCTGGTGGAAACCCGCGCAGACATGGGGAGAACATCGAGCCATGCTATTAATCATGCCCTTAAAAGTCTTCTTCATCTCCTCCCTCTGTCACACATCCACACAATAATCTGTGCAATAGCCTGTTCCTACTTTGCTGTGCAATTTCTTACTGGGTTCAAATAACAATCATTATGTGTATCATTATGTGCATTATTTTGCTATGATGTGCAACAGTCTACCATGTGCAATATCGTGCAATGATCTTATCACTAAACATAATCATTATGTGCCTTAGTCTTACCATGTGCAGTATCATGTGACATTTTTCTAAATGGGTGCTGTATCATTTCATTATGTGTAATATTTTTTATGTCTATAGTCTTACCATTCGAATATCACTACTTATGTCGTTAGAACTACCATCTGTTGTTAGAATTCACTTAACTGTAAGTTCATTATCTATAGCATTTGTGTATATAACATAGTGTATTTCATAGTGAGTTTTTTTCTACAGATATTTGATTGGATTTATTTAGACTTTTTTATGTAGTACTTGTCTCTGTGTCTCTTTGCATAAGCAGTTTCCTCCGGGATCAATAAGGTTTTCTGAATCTGATTCTGATATTTATTACAGCACAACTGAATTCAGCATCATTCACAATAAGTCAGTTTATAAACTACAATTGTCCAGATCCTGCTCCTTCTTGGCTTGATACAAGCTATGAGGCGCTCAACAAGCAACAAAAGAAACGAGAACACTCTCCCATACACAGGACATTTGGACCACTTGTTCTGGTGAGAAGATCTGGGAGCGCCCTGAGCGTGAAAAGCAGCTGACACTGAATCTAAAGCAGTGAGAAAAGGTTTTTTTTTTTTTCACAGACACACAGAAGAGGAGTTGTCTGCAATAGGCAGATGGGTTGCGCCCTCTAAGAGTGTGCCAGCCATCACTTTTGACTCATTCTGGCCGGGGGGGGGGGGGGTTGGGGGGTGGGGACATTTTAATTCCCTCCAGTCAAGCCTTTTGATATCAGCATCTACAGTCAGCAACAGGTGGAACAGTAAAGATAGTGAAACACACAAGTTAGCAATTTCATCAAATCACTGAAATATTTCTTTATATAGTTATTTAAGGGAAAAATAGTATGCAAAAAATGAGTGTAGCCTAATGTTACTGCTTAAGACTGCTGGGGAATATGTTGGGCCAATTAAAAAAAACCTTTCTGAAGTTCAGCATACTGCTTTCTGGGTATTTCCCTGCATCTGCATCATTCAGTGTGGTGCTCTCTGGGTATTTCCCTGTCCCTCTGTCATTCAGGGTGCTATGCTTTTGGTGTTTTCCCAGCCCTTTTTTGCACTCTGTATGTTTCCCCATTCCTCAATCATTCAGCGTGCGCTTTTTGCACTATGTTGGGGGCTTGGTGTTTGGGACAGCCAGTCGCTACGAGTGATAAAGAAATGTATGATTTTAGCACAGAAAAAATACTTATTATAAATGTTACAGATTTAAAATTGGTTAACTGTTTAAACCAATCAAACTGTATCTTTCCACACTCTTATACACATCCCAGACACTTTAATTTTTCTTTAGTAGGATGACTTTGACAACACTGACAACACATTTAGGCCTGGTTGAGGAAGAGAGTATTATTGAAAAACTTTTAGAAAGAAATAGCAGACTACCATCAATATGCATTTCGCCCTCACATGACACACTCTTGATGAGGTGAGCACTTTGAAACTTTCAGTGCAATAACAGTTAAGTGAAGCATGAGCAACATGAATGCTAAAGAATCAAAGGTTTAATCTAAATATGGCATGCTTGTCTGTTGCTGGAGGCTTTGATAGATTGTGGTCATTATGCTCCTGCACAGGACCCAAGCTTGGAACAATACCTGTTTGATTACTCTGTTCCAATGACTAAAACTCATTTTCAGTCTCTGCTGTGTAAATTGCACTCTCACAGTAAGAGCTATAAACCCTAAAAGGGCAAACGAAAATGAAAATCTGTATCGACTGAGCCTGGTAAAACTAAGGCCCATTTCCATGAGACATTACCCAGACAATGTGAGAGACCACTAGAAAGCATATGGCTGACTATCTGCAGCACTTAAGGACGAAGCTCTATTGTATGTGAATAAACAGTAGGGTTTGGGCAACACACAGTCTGAGCATGTCTTTTGTCTAGGGCCACTCAGGAAGGAGTGCGCAGAGCCCTGTCATGGCCCACAGCAAGGCTGAGTGCTCAAGCTAAAACTGAAACAACCCAACGTCATGGCAATTGGCATATTCCTCCAAGAACACAGCTGTCAGTGAGGCATGGTCAAGTCAGCTGGCCTTGGCAACTGAACAAGGAAAAATGTCACTGAATAACTTACCTAAACCAGGATATGTGGTACCAGACAAAAGTTTTGGGAAACAAGTGTTTTTTTTTTTTTTAGTTTGTTTCGTTTTTTTTTTTTTTTTTAACCATTTTCAACATTTTAGAATAATAAGGAAAACGGAAATTGTTTAACAAAACTGTTTTCATATTCATGGCTAGTATTCTTCAAAGGAGCCCTCCTTTGCCTAGATGCAAACATTAAACATTTCCAACAGTCTTGAAATGGCAATAAGTGCGGCCATTAGCAGTCCTGGGATTCAAACCCACGATTTTCTGATCGCAAGGCGAACGCCCTAACCACCAGCTGCCCCATAGATTTGTTTGGGCTATTCTTTGAAGCTCAGCAATGTCTAACCTGTGCTTCCTTGCAGTCTGGAATCAGTTGATAGAGCAGGTAGGTCTGGTTCTAAAATCTGCTCAGTGTCATAGTAAATACTGCACACACACCCAATTAACTATCATTTTTTTTATTTTTTTTTTTTTACACAATTTTTTTGCTATCAGAAGCCATTATTGATCTGATTTCCATGACTGAAAGAATGCTAAATTCTGTTAGCCCCCTTGTGTGATATTCTGTATTGGTAAGCTCCAAGCTAACAATAGCTGCAACAGCTGTACAAAGAAAATTTGGAGCTTATAACTGCTTGTGACCTACATTCAAGTAAGATATTGCCATTTTTACACAGCCTTCAGTTCATGTTGTGCTTAGAAAGTGCAATGCTGCTGCTGTGCTATACCTGTTCTGTTAGCCTGAAATAGCTGTTAAATGTGGCCAGTAGTTTGCTAGACAAATCTGGCTCATTGCTTCCTCACTGTATTTCTCTCAAGTGTAATGCTACTATGTATGTGATACTAATAGTGAGTGCTACTGTAATGTTTAAGGCCTTCCATTCAATACTGTACTTACATCAAAATATTTTTAATATTGTGAAAAACGCTCATTCAATCAGGTATGTCTTAACAATTAAGTGGAGCTGTCTGAGAAACACTTATCAGCACTTTAGATTCTCCTATTCAGTACTTTAGGTACCGTTTATTTAAAGCTGTGTGCAGTGGAAGCAGAATTCTCTGAAAAGGTCCATGAGCACTGACTGACATGCCTGTATTTAAGCATTAACTTCCTGCTACTTAAGTCCGTTCAGGCAAAAAATGGCCCATCTCTCTTCCCTCCGTTTCCTGCTCGGCTTGTGACAGGCTCTGGAAGTCCAGGGCCGGCCACTGACAGCAGCTTATTAGTGTCATCCTCCAATCACCTTCATCAAACAATCTGCAACTCTGGAACAGAAGGCGTACCAGAGGGTTTTTGGCCTTTCCTGCGCAGCCGCAGAACTGAAATGGGGGAAAAGTGGGTAAATATTGAGCTCAAACAAGCATTGGCGGCGTTATAAACCAGTGACTCAGCAAAATAAGACTGCAATCGTCAAACAAAGAAAATCCACAGAAATGCTGCATATCAGGCCGCAGTGCTGTCAGATGATAAGGCTGCTGGTGAGCAGCTCAAACCACGATTCTGCTGAACATCTGGCTTCATACAGGCCTGACACGGCCTTATCTGTCATTATGCTGCTGAGATGAGCCCGGCCCAGCAGGCAGCACAACAGGCCTACAGCCCTAATGATTCTGCAGACCACCACACAGCTTCTCCTGGGCTCTAATCCCCATCTTAACCCACATTCCCCAGCTTTGGGGTGGGGGAGGAAGAGATTCTTTCTGAAGCTTTCGTTTCAGGGCAGCTTCATACAACAAAAAAAGACTATGTTGACATTACAAGCATTACTCCCATTACAGCGCTGAAACTAGTTTTTGTGGTAGGTGTGACCTCCAGGATCGTCTAATGCAGAGGTCCCCAACCACCGGGCCGCGTATCGGTCCGTGAGTCATTTGGTACCGGGCCGCACAGAAACACAGAATAAAAAATATTTTATTGATTATCAGTAAAATTATCTGAAAGATCTTTTATTTTGAGAAAAATGCTCGTCTCGGTCACGTGATACGGTACAGCAAAAATTTAGCCCACAAGCTAGTAAAAATGAGTAAAAAACAAACGCACTTTATTTTTCGTTGTATCTATACCAGTCTGTGAAAATATTCTTTTACATGAAACTGGTCCGTGGCGCAAAAAGGGTTGGGGACCGCTGGTCTAATGTATTCCTTCAGAGTAGAGAAAAAAAAAGATATTGTGAGGAACTGATAAGAATGAACAAAAACACCAATCAAAAACAGTTTCTCCATGCACGTTTGCATTACAAGCTAAATTTTAGCTCTAATCCTGTGTGTCAATTGTAAACAGTCTAGTTCCTTAAAGCGGTGACATATGTACATTTGACCATCAAGTTAAAAAAGAAAACTAGGACCATAAATGAAAGTTGTTCAAAACTGATTCCAAAAAATGAAACGTGCTTACTAACAGATCTGCGTTCCATTTAATCTAAAAAAAATAGCACTTCACTGCTTGTAACAGCTGATTACACACTGTAGTGTGAAAGTGGCAAACAGGATGACCCCATAAGAGGAACGGTAACTTTCCAATTACACATTGTGTTTCGCTCAGTCATCCTGCTCGACTTCTCTTACTGGAAACCGGCTCAAACCCACCCCCTGTTTGACTTCCTCTGGTTCATGGACTTCCTGTATTGCAGGCAAAACCCGAAACTGTGGGGTTACACCACAGCATGGAATGAAACTAGGAGATCCTTCAAAGACCTATGGTTTCACAAACACCAAAACAAACAGTAAAAAAGCAATAAACACAAGGAGGTGTTTACACAGCGAGAGAGGGATTCTGACATCAGGTTAGATTCAGAGCGCGCTGAGCCCTGAATGGACCAGAGCTAACAGCTGAACCCTCGTGAACACAGTAGAGAAAGGCGACATGGTCAAGACTCACCTGTTTGTCCCGGTCTTTGTCCTTGACCTTTCCACTGCTGCCAGACACCCTGGAGGACGTGACATCCCGGGGGATGACAGAGATCTGATGCAGTGGCATGTTCATCCCAGCGGGCCAGAAGAGCTCACACACAAGCAAACTGAAACCAGTCCACCACCATCAGCATGATGGAGAGAACCGCTAATCCAAACCTAGAAGGGGAAGAAAGAAAGTAAGTGAGATGTTCAATTGTTTGCCAATATTCTTAAACTTCACAAGCCAAACATATATGAGAGAGAGAGAGAGAGAGAGACCACTTGACTGAGGTGGGAATGATGAGAATGAATGCAAACAAAAGCAAAATGATCAGTTATTTACATGGAAAAAGGCATGATGACAAGCAGTGTAAATCAAAAAAACATATAATTAATGCATTCTTTGTAGGAGTAGTTAAAAACATTCCTAGTACTAAACAGAACTATTCAGCAGTGAGCAATCTAAGAAATGGAAGACATTTCCTTTGCGTGTTTAGTAAGTGCTCAGACTCATTTCCTTTGAGTGTTCTAGTATATAAAAGGTGTTATATTCCAGGGAGGAGCAGGTGACTCCTGTATGTACTGAAATGTGCAATTTTCATTAACTGCAAATAGTATCAGCCCAAACAATCACAATTATAAAGGGTCATTACAGCAAAGCTGTTAATACCCCCAGCATATACAACCTCACTCTTGCTCTCACACATTTCTCTGTTGCTAATGTTGCCCAGTCTTACAAACTTCTCAATAACAGTTAAGAACAATAATGATGATATGAAATGGCATAGCACAGTCACCACAGTGACTAACATAGTGTCTAAGCGTTTCTGAGCTCTGCAGTGTAGCACAACCAAGCCCTTTCCTATATGTCACATAATGAGACACATTTATTCTAAAGGGAAGTACGTGTACATCTCATGCTGAGAAGTCATAAAAGTCCACTTATAAATAGCTGCGTTTCTCTCCTCTTCTGCCTCTGTGACCATCTGGTGCTGCCGCCTTGACAGCAATTAAATTTCACCCCTTTAGTCGCTGTTCCAACCACCCATTCTCGCCACATGGGCAAAGCTGGGACTCAGAAAACGCCAAAACAACTGACCCAGCAGACAAAGACAACCAGCCCTGCAGAGAAAGGCAAGGACTGCCATCATCATGGAGGAGGTTACCCTGATGCTCAGTGACGTTCTGCTTCACCCCAATTGGGATGAGTGCAAATCACTTCATCAAACCTAATCTCACTGCCAAAGAGTGCCCCTGCATTTTGGAGAGTGGCCAAGTGCACACAGCAGTTACAATGTTCAGGTTGTGCTTCATAAACTGCCATGGTCCTTCCTAGAACTGCTGAAGAGTAAGCACACAGTACGACCCCTTCACAATATTGGATGATACATCATCTGTGTCAGTGCAGGAGTTACATAAACAACGTTCATTTGAAGTTTAAGGGGCATAGATAGATAAGAAAAACTTCAGTATATACTAATTAACAACAACTTTAAAAACACTGACAGTGAATAACACTGAAGATCTCATTACACTGCCACCAGTGAAGGGCCAGAATATTTCCAACCACAGTAGGTCTTGTGGGGTGGTCCTGGTATGCAGTGGTAAGTACTAACCACAACTGGCCCAATGAAGGACAACGGGTGCATGTACCTCACTTATCTGGGGAAGAGATGGGACCAGGATGCACAGTAGTAAGTAGGCAAAATAGCGGAGGCAGCGAGATGCTCTGGGCAATGTTGTGCTGGGAAACCTTGGGTCCTGCCATTCATTTGGATGTTACTTTGACACAAATCACCTACCTAAACATCACTGCAGACCAAGTACACCCCGTCAATGGTATTCCTTCATGGCAGCGGCCTCTTTCAGCAAAATATTGTGGCCTGCATCACTGCAAAAATTGTTCAGGAATGGTTTGAGGAACATAAAGAGTTCAATTTGTTGACCTGACATCCCCAGATCTCAATCTGATTGAGCTTCTGTGGGATGTGCTGGACAAACGAGTCCAAGCAATGGAGGCCCCACCTCACAACTTACAGGACTTAAAAAGATCTGCTGTTCAAGGCTTAGTGTCAGAAACCACATCATCCCTTCAGAGGTCTCGAGTCCAGGCCTCGACTCAATGAGTCCAAGCTGTTTTGGCAGTACAAGGAGGGTATATACAGTACATTATTAGGCATGTGGTTTTAATGTTATGATTGGTGTATGTCATTTGCTGGGTGCTTGAGAATAGTTCAAAATGGAAAATGTTTTAGGTTAGTGTTTATATATGCGCAACTTACTGTGTAACACTAATCTATGAGATGCACCACAGAACAGCCCAGCCCACACAAAACAAGCTGACATCTTGGTACACTGATGTATTAGGAATAAAAATTCAATTTCATTTTTACAGTAACATCTAGCACTACGCCTTGATTATTTAGACACCTTTGTCACCGAATACGCATTACAGGCAATCCACATACTAGGAAATGTGGATAAATACATGGAAGAATGAATTCTACTCCACTCGCACCGCCAAAAGTCCGTGATGGAATTTCATCAGTGATGGAAATCTGGCACGGGTGAAACAGCTGGACAGTTTAAATGGACCTATCACTGGTCCAGTATTAGAATAGAACCACATTCTCAAAGGGTTTTTAATATTTATGTTTTAATAGACTACTTTCCCTATTTATTTCTGCTCTCCTGTGAAATCAGGTTAGTTTCAGGACTTTTTAGTTTTAGATATATTCATTTTAAACGTCTTAGTGGAAAATTCTCATGTTAGTTTGGACCTTATTTCAGTTTGTAAAAAATGTTTTTCTTGAAAGATTTATCTTTGTACTGTACTATAATAACATTAATTCACATTTATGATCAATATGCCACAACAATACATACAAACTATGCAGTATGTATGTAAGGCATGTGGTGGAGTTTGAGATAAGACTCACTGAGTGACCCTGGAAAAAACAGATCTGCCAGGCCTGTCTAAGTATAAAGTTCAAATGACTCACCTCAGAATCATCATAGTGAGGAAGTGCAATTAGAGTGCATTCAAAAGAAAGCAGGAAACCGCTCTCCACTTGATAAAAACCTTTTTACCGATGTAGGGTCATCACAACTTTGTCAGTACTTGAGGGTCAGTGGCATCAGGAACCTCAGATGACTGTATTTAGAGCAGGGGCCCCCGTTTGTGGCAGTCCACTGCTTCATTTGGTGAATGGGTTAAACGCAGAGAAAGAATTTCACATTGTTCACACTGTGTGCTTTGGTGTGGTGTGCTGCGGTGTGTTCATGCGTGTCTATAAGGGGCCACTTTACTTTTAATCGTCATGTGATGCATGAACATGTTTAAAGAAAAGCCTTATTTTGAACAAAATAAGAGTCTTTTCTTGAATTACTATGATTGATGAATACTATGATTCATCAAAACACCCACAGAAACACTCATCTGGAACTGGGTCTCCAGTCAAACCCGGCACATCACAACACACTGCCTGGGTGATCCAATCATAAGTGGACAGCGCTACCAACAGGTGCGAACAGGGTTCAGTGCATCTCAGTAGCTTCTTTTTTCTCGCTTCCTCTCCCATTTGTTTAAAAGTTGCATCTGCAATCCATGCAATCTAAATGTTTGTAACAGCCCTTGCATGTAGATAAGCAAGAAATTAAAACTTCTTGCATGCCTGCATGCAGCCCTCATCTCATTATTACAAAATCTGCACCCAAAAGTGAACATCTTCAAAACACAGCTCAAGATGCACTTATTAAAAACCCACTGTGATTTTGTTACTAATTATCGCTACAGCTCTCTATTCAAAGACCAATATTTCAATAAGAATATATCGCTCAGGAGAGGGCAATATGGCAACAATATAATTTCACAATACACAGTATTTATATTTCTCCGACATCTATAAAGTTGGCGCTGACAAATGAAAACCTGCAACGCTACTGAAATACTATCAGATATCAACACAATCATGTTTAGTGTTTCACATACTGTGCTCGTATAAATCTAATTAAAACCAGTACTGATTAAGTAATGCAACATGCAGCTGTTCAATGTACTTTAAATATTTAAGATATATTAATCATTTGTGCGCTAATTTAGAGCAAAAACAATAGTCACATTGCCAAGCCCTAGTACAGTCTATTGTGCAACCTTAATTCACAGCATTCATTTAAATTCAGCTCATAACCATTTGCAACCAAATGATGTCCACTTATAAAGACTATGAAGGTTTATATGCCAAAATCAGTCATAATTCATTTTTACTTGACCATTTTCATTTCCTTTAGAATGAAACAGTGACTTTAAGACATATGTAAATGATCTCTGTTCTGATTGGCCTGTATTGTGCCTTATTCTTCACGCAGTGTGAAAGGGCATGGCAAAACTGGCAGATATGTGTAAGTACATGAGAGAGAGCGAGAGAGAAACAGACAGAGAGAAAGATTTCCTCTGGCAACCTCACCTCACATATCAGACCAGCAGTGTTTGCACAAAGAACCATCCACACAACCTCCGACCTCCAAGCCCTCTGCTCTGACGTCAGGATGAAGGGTTGGATTGTGCCGAGTGCTGCCACATGCCTGCAAGCATTTGTGCACGTAGCATGACGGGCTGCTAGCTGTAGGTTTGAAAGTGTGTGAGTGTGAAAATGAGCAACGCGAGGGACGCTTTTTCTACACTCGTGACTGACAAGAGCAGAAACTCGAGCGAGAAACATGCTCTGCTGGACTGTCAAAGCCAAAATGAGCAGCGTAAGAAGCGCCGTGTCACAGACTAAACAGACAGTTTAGGGTTTCTAAACAATCTGTCAACCACCATATGTCAGAAATAACAGAAAATCAGTTATTAAAAACTAAAAATGCTTAGAGTGTTTAGCTGTAATGGCTCACTCATTTTAAGGGTTTCACTGTAGTGCTATATCATCAAGAAACGCCTTATGTAAAGTGAAAAAAACAATCTAAATTCTGGGGAGTTCTCCCCATGCTATTATGTTTCTGCTACTCAATACTTTCTTATTTAAGAATGTATTTCTGATATTTAAGTGAGTCAAAAAACTAAAACTAAAATCATATTGGTGAATAGAGCACCATTTTAAACTGCTACAGTTTGCTTCTTTTTTCAGCCATATAAAACTACACTGTCCGATGTTAATACCTATCGAACTTTTTAGCTCCTGGTATCAAATTACAATTTTCATATTGATCAATTCCTAATTAAAAGAATGTGGATCTTGGTAAAATAATAGGTTTAATAGGCTGAAGGGTAAAATTCGAAAAAGAAAAAAAAAAAAACATTTTATCACAGAAGCACAGCAGTGATATTAAAACATTTGCAGGCTCCTTTAGATCCATGCAGAGCAAATTGCTCTGGTCCCCGAGAGGGCATTGCATCACTGAACTGCTGGCCTTGGATGATGGCCTGAGGTCAATAATGCAACGAATCTATCCGCAGGGGCAGATCAAAGCTTTTCAGTGAGCTTTCTTGGGGAAAGCCGTTATACGCTTGCTCATGTTGTGAAACGGTGTGCAAGAGGAATCCAGCGAGTCCAGGCCAGGTTTACTCATCTGCACCTCTGCTGAAGTGGCACAGTTATAAAATCTCTATGGACTGCAAAAATGAAAACAGCAAGACACTAAAGCGCTTTTAAGCAGAGCGTGCTGGGAGGCAGTTTGATTTTTATTTTTTTTTGCACTGCATCTTAAAGTTAGAAAGTAAGAAGTCTTGGAAGTGAATTTCTATCTATAACACATATCACATGACTCATTGGGCCTCTTCAGTCTGGGAGTCCACAGTGAATATTTCAATCAGCAGCTGCAGGATGTGTTATGATTCGCCTTCAGAACAGCTATGCTGAACTGCTGCATCTTTTATTAATTAGGCAATACATGCACATGCACACTCACATACACAAACGCATACACATGCATATCCTTGCCGCCCAAACCAAGTATCTCCAAAATAGTAACTTTACAAGTGAAAACAAACAAAAAAAGCCCTATAATTCAAATCCAATTTAACATTAAAAAAAAAACTGGTCATTTCAGAGCATTTCTATTGGTCATGAAGGTTTCACCCAATATAAAGGGCTGTAGCTGTGTTTAAAGGATAAATAAGGCATTGCAGATAAAAGGGGCTCTGTGTACCGTGACAATATGCACATACACTATGGGGCAGTATAATAGGCTTTCTCAGCAAGCCAAAGCCTAGACTGATGGTCAGAAACATGGATTCACACGTACACGTGCACACATGCATGCGCAAACTATGCCATAATGCACGTTAATGGTACACGGCCTAATGATTAGAACCCGTAAATCAGGCCAGTGCTAGAACATTTTCACAGACTGTTAGGAGATTAGAGTGAGATAAGACTTGATGTGCACTGATGAAAGCCCGCTGAGCCTCTCACACAGTCTGTGCAGCTCCAGTGGTGTCAGGATGCAGCGTAGTAGTTTAGACTATTTGTGGGGTCATGCACTATATTATAATTTTATTCAAAAATATTTTATGCAGAAACACACACACACACACACACACACACACACACACACACACACACACACACACACACACACACACACACACACAGAACCTTATTAGAACTGTAAAATACTGTTTAAAAAAAGGTCAGGATTTAGAATTTGGAGCCTCTGCACTCTGCAAATTTAAAATATTTTAATTCACAATATCTCCAGCAGTTTCAACAGTTCAATAAAGGTAATCATTACCATCGACAAGGATCAACTCAGAAAGTAATGGTTATTCATTTCAGGACACACTGGAAGACTGAAACCAAAGCGCAAATCAAGCTCACATTTAATAATAAACAGCTTACATAAAATAAATTTACTAAAATAACTAAATTTACTAGAATAACTATATTATGGCAGTGAATTTAAATGATGTATGCTGCTCATTATTATTATTATTATTATTTATTTATTTTGTTTTTTTCAAAAAATATGGCTACAGATGGTGTCAAGGTGTTAGCAAGACTCTTTTCTACTTCTGTTGCTTTGCTGTATCCTAAATATCAACCTGGAAGCTGTATTTTCATACTTGGAATTTCAAAATGAATTCCCTCTAACAGAAGTTCCTGGACGCTGTACTCCACCTTAATACTCAGAATGAACAGTGATTACAAAACGCTCTTCAGTTTCTACGAAGGGCACTAGATAAATGGCCAACATTTTCTCGGATGCTGCCGCTTGAACACATCTGTGATGACAAGCGAAGAAACTGCTGTGCAGTTTCTTCTACTTTGGATAGTGTAGAATGTTGTTGCATTCGCTTTATGTTGGCTTGATTTTTTTCTTAAATGAAAAAAAGTTATTGTACAGAAAATCAGTTTAATCCAAAAGTATTTCCATCTAAAACCAGTCACAGGTCCTTTATACACTAAACCTGAGTGTTATGGACATAAAATGTGATAAAGTTCTTAAGACACTGTGATGTGACATGCAATCAATTATGTTTAAAGTCAACAAAGTAGACAAACATTAACCTGTGTCGTAGTGATGGAATGAGGAAAGCTTGGAGAGAAAAACCACTCATGATCCACTTAAGTCAGAGAACTCAAAGGAAGGTACACAATGAATCCAAGCACACTACTAAAACAACTGTGGAGTTTTTCAGGGCCAGAAATGTTCTTAAACATCCCAGTCAGTCACCTGACCTGAACCCCATTCCATTACTGAAGAAAACACTGTCGCCCAAAACAAGCAGAAAGTAAAAATGGCCACATTAGAAGTCTGGCGAGAGGTCCCCAGTGTCTGGTTACGTCTGTGGGTTGCAAACTTCAGGCAGTCATTGACAGCAAAAGATCTGTTATTGAGCGCTAACAAGACTAGGCAAGCCTCGTTTTGCAAGACTGGGATCAGCTGCTTGGGATTTGTGCCATTTAAGTTACAAGTATCAACAAAGCCTTGCATTATGAGAACGGTAGTAAAGATGTCCACTTAAATTCCCCCCGACAGTGTTTGGTGGTTATCAGCCCCTTCTTGTCAAATGCACAAATGTTCTAATTTTATTTGGGACATTTTATTCAGACATATTACATTAACTTACTAAATAACACTGCTTATACTGTTGCAGCACCCATTGTTATATGAAAGAGCTTTTGTTGTTTTTGTAAGACATGTTTCTACACATGAGTTTTGTATTTTATTTAATTATTTGAATGGTAGCCATACATTTGGGTAACAAGTCTGTAGGCAACAGCGTTTCATTTCATTTGGCGCACCACTTGCTGTTTTTGTTTCAACAATAGTTAACAGTCACTCAGTCAGAAGCAGTGTTTGAAAATCACTCCCTATTACAGATATAGTGCAATATATAAAGTGTGGGTGCCATGTTTTAGTGCTGTTCGAATTCTCAGCTATAAACTTCTCAGCAGTTCCATCGCCATTGGCCGCAATAGTTGCACACCATTACATAGAGAATAGTCACTGGGTTAATGCGGAGAGATTCAGTAAGAGGTTGTCTGCATTAGCACACACCGTCATGTTCACACTTCACTGCAATTGGATTACGACCGAATCCACAAGTGTAAATGGAACGCACATTCTATATCTGCATACACCTGTGTAAACGGAGACACGGCTGCCAAGCACTAACTAGAAGGTGAGAGGATAAACAAGGAAACACAGGATCATTCATCCAAGACAAAAATATCCTTGAATTAAATCCAATAGTCTGAACTCACAATCAGTGTTTCGTGAATAGAAAATGTGCAAAACAGTAGAGAACCAATAAACAAAATGTGTTTTTGCCTATATATGCACTGGATATTATGGTTTTGACGAAAAAGGCAGCTTCATGAGCACTAAACCAGACAAGCGAAAAGATCCGCATATTTAACATTTACCCATGATGCTGTTATGAGAGCAGTTTTGAGCTCAGCAGGGTTATTACATGCATTCGTTTTATAGCGAGCATCATCATTAGCCATAATGTAAGACAGCGTGCCTGTCTCTTCACATCCCTGACACATAACACTGCGCTATGCTTAAACTGCTATATCAGATATATCTTTCCACCTCCGAAGTTCACTCTGTAAGTATTACTTAACACCACCCTACTGGATCACATTGTACTGCTCTGAACTGTATGGTGCAAATGGTTATTTCCAGGTATATTTTAAAGGCCTTTGCTACTCCGATGTGTCCTTTTTAAAAATGTTTTAGTCCTTGTCAGTCTGAGTGCGCCAGCAGAGAGCAACACAGTGACTCCCTAATTTTACATTTGAAGAGACAGAAGAGGAGAAAGGTGAGAACAAATTATCATGTCCTTGTGAACACACTGTCCTTTCTGTGAAAAACTGACATTAATGGATTCAAATCAGTTACTACACACACACACACATACACATACACATACACATACACATACACACACACACACACACACACACACACACACACACACACACACACA
>JBBPCZ010000156.1:13976910-13996427 GCA_037974445.1 Brycinus macrolepidotus | reverse complement strand
TGGCAGCAGGGGTGGCAAGGCTTTCTTTTAGGGTGGCATTTGCCACCCTATGCCACCCCGGTAGATCCGCCCCTGACACAGAAGTAGATGGACAAATGTACAATATCTTAGATACTCTTTAACCCTATTCAGTTAATAAGGCTTATTCAGTTACTACTACAAATAGTCAAGTACTGTGAACTAGTATGTAAGTTAGGAGTTACAAGAGTGAGCATCTGTGCAGACCCACATGTGAGCCTGTAGGGTTCAAAAAATTAATTTAATTTACATTTCATGTGTTTATCAGAAAAACAGCAAATTTCCATTCTCAAATGAACTGAGCAATCATACAACGAACTGAGAATGCAATTCAAATGCAATTCAAATCCAAATCACAAATCATAAGCAGCATTTGTAATTTCAGTAGTACAAAAATGAGTAGAGTTGTAATGCCTTGTAGTTAATGTTTACTCCAGTAAGCTCTAGTAAAGTAATGATATAAAGAAAGATCTGTTTTCATGCTTGTAATTGGTTTTATGATAATGTTCTTAGTTACTTCAAAGGGCCTTTGTTGTGAGTGCACATTACATTTTGTTAATCCTAATTATATGGTTAGAGGGTACATATATCTCTTGCAGTAAATTAACAGCCATATATTACATTTGCGATGCTTTTTTTGTATTTACTGTATGTCTAACTTACCAGTTACAATATATAATTGTGACTTATTTGAAATAAGTTTGTACAATCGTGTGTTGAATACATAGTCATATGCAGACATTTGGGGACCCCGGTTTGTATATTTTTTCTAAATGTACACATTCTCTACAGGGAACATACTTACTACATAATCACTGTTCATTTAACAAACATGAAGAATGTTTGGGTATGTGCCACATTATAGATGTCATGTTTAATGTAGATATTGGTTTGTATCATAATGCATTTCCAGATAAATACCTGGATGGCGATTGGCAGAATCTTGTTCTGGTTGTTCTTGTACAGCAGGCAAATTGGTGCAGTCAAATACTGCACGGTGCACGGATCTGTCGCGTTTGGAGTGATATCCTCCATTATCTCATAATCTGCGATGTAAATGTTTCCTGCCTACAAACCACAAAGAAAACACACTGATGGACTAAAAAGGAAAGTAGGTTGAGGAGATAGCAGTCTTTATCAGGCATGTCGTAGATATTTTTGAGCCTTCTTGGGCGTTTACCTTAAGCTCCTCTTCCAGGGTGAGGTCTCTTTCTAAGCAATCTGCCACCATTTCATGTGTGACTGGAAATTTTGTTGGTATTTTGGTGCACTTCTGGATAATGACAGGATTGCAGCCATTTAAGAACTGGTATCCAAACATGAAGTCCTCCTTCCAGTGCTGCATCACATACTCTATGGGGAAAAAGTAAAAGCAACCATAGACGTACGTCATACTCATGTTTCAGTTGGTTGAAATAGTGTCAGTGTCATAATGTATGTGTACCAGTGGTTCTCTAACTGGTCTTTAAAGACCAACACATTTTTCCTGCATCCCTGCATGCTGCAAGCTGAGTTACAGCAAGATACATTCAAGGTAGTGTTTAAATCACTCAGTTTTAAATACTGGGCACAAGGGAGTGAGCTATAAAAACTGCAGATGAATCAAAAACCAAAAAATAAGCCTCAACCTGATATTGTGTTCTTGATCCTCACAAAGATCCGCTCGAAATCAGAGAAATCACCCCATGAGGACTGGAACATGTGCATGAACTGGTTAACGCAAAGGTTCTCTATCCTGAAAGAGAACGAACAGTTAGGTCAGTGGAGTTGCATATATTAGTAATACAGCATTTAAAGATTGTGTGAAAGGTTACAGTGGAAAAGGAGAATTGGTGAACTTTTGTGGTCTAGTTTTTATGCAGTTTTGTTGTGCTCACAGACGCAATCATTCAGAAAAACACTTGTTCATGCTGAGCAACACCTTTAGGCTCAGCGTAGGCTTGAGTTAGACGCTTTACGGGTAAAAGATTCATTCATGTAAATATTTCACACACATTCACATACACTGAGCTGGTAGCATACAGTCAATCTGAAACTGCATGGGCAAAAAGAGTAATGGTAAAAAAAAATAAGTCTACCTAATTATTAGTATTTTAAACTAAACACCTTTATAATTTAAAAATGATTATCACTACAGATGGAATGCAGTCTCACAGTTGAAGTTTTAGTGTTGGGGGAAACACAGTACAAAGTAATGTGTTCTAGTAATGTAATTACTTTTTGCTGTAATGAAGTAGTGTAATTCATTGAAGTTTAAATTCTTATATTAATGTTATAGTTACTTTTTTATAGAGTATCTGTGTGGGTCAATTTATGTAAATGCATGTGTGATTACTGTGTATATTTCCTGTGATTGGCTATTTCTTTCTAACTGACTGTTTTCTTTTTCTTGTTCTTTCCAGCAGGTACAGATGCATATGGATATTTTTGAGTAAAGTAAAAAGAGCCAGATTACTATTTCTCCAGGAAGTAAACAGTCAAGTAGTCCCATTACGATCTGAGAGAAGTAATGAGGAATTTATAATGGATTACTTTATTGGGTAGTTCTTTGAGGAGTTCACAGAAAAAAGTCTTTTGAGACTGCAGGATGTAGAAATGCAGATTAAAGGATAGGTTCAGGATGAATAGTCAGGGTAACTAAGAAACAGGCCATAGTCAAACCTGAACTGTATTCAGGCTAAAAGAGAACCATGCAAATGTGACTTACAACTAACAGTACAATGACTCTGTTGTTGCAGAGCCCACGGACTCAGCCTCAGTAGTTAAGGGGAAATGGAGACGGATGTTTCACTTTTTGTGTCAGCCTCTATAACTTGGTAGTTGTTTGCATGAACTTCTAATGTTCATATCTGATACGAACATACGCATATCAGTTCAAGCAGTGTAGTAATCTAGAATGTCCTCACCAAAGTTTCGCCGAACGGGGGAGTTGGGGGAGGGGGTAGATCGAGATAGATCATGAACTTGTGCATTGATGCCTCAGGACTCACGCTTTGCTGTAGTTGAGGATGAAGTCTACGCCTTTCTCGCTGTCAAACTGGATGTCTCGTGGTAATTCCTTATGGGTTTTAGCATCAATGCTCATTGGAAAGCCGGGATGCCATTCCTTCCATCTTGAACAAGAAACATGATTTATCAGCTGCAGTTATACACTGCACTGAGTTGTGGACAAATTCAGAAGTGGAATTTTCTGGCACATATAAAATGAGATTAGATTAAAGATCAATAGTTCTAAATCAATAGTTTATATTAAATGTGCTGTAGTTAATCATTCATTCTGGAGAGTCAGAATACATTTGAAGAAATTAAACAATTAAACAAAATTAAACAACTTTCTGATCTTTTTTTGGTCACTGAGGTTCAGAGTACTGCAGGTCAAACCTGTATGTCTTTTGTCTGATTTCCAGCTCTTTGCGTCTGTGCTGTTTCGCCACCCTGGTTTTGTCATCCTGTGGCAATCGAGCTACAAAACACACATGGGGAAAGCAAACAGTGTCACGACCTTCTTTAAGCAGTTGAAAATGCAACAAATTGTTACAGTCACATGTAAAAAAGTTAACAAAACCTCTAATAGGAGCAAACTTAAATTCACGGCTATTCTGCTAATTGTACTCCACAGTTCTAGTTCTCTGCTGAATGAATCATATTGGAAAAATACTTTATGTTGTACTTTCTCCATTCAGTAAATAAAAAGAAACCATGCATGTGTACTTGCTTCACATGTAATTTGATTCAGCTTGCCCAGATAATTAAATATAAAATGTATTAAATATAAATATAAAATATAAAATATATTATAAAATACATTAAATATAAATATTAAATATAGCATATATATTTGAGTATAGTATCATTTATTTACAGTTTCTCCCTTTTTTTATATGGGATTTATTCATTCAGATCAGTCACAACAAACAGAGCCCACCTCGGCCATCTCGCAGGATCACCTCTTTGTCGTCCACCACCCATCGAAAGCAGGGAAACTCAATGTAATCTCCGGACGGGGTCTTGACGGTGATGTATTTACAGTACCAGTCATCGTGCATCCAGTATTTCTTCTTTTCAATCTTCAAGAGTTCAATTTCACCAAGGTTCTCCCCCACAGTGATGTCATATGAGTCCACCTTGGATTAAAGAAGGGAAGTCCATTTAGAAATCATAGGCTAGGGAAAACATGTATGTTCTAAAAAGTTTATTCCATAGAACTGGCACAGTTTCCTAGCGAACCCAAGTGAGCCCTTATAAAAACAGAATAACAGATCATTAGACAACAATAAACCTTTTAACAGATTATGTCTTTTAAGGGACTTAAAAGAGTAAAAAAAAAAAAAGTTAAAAGTGTCCAAAAGTGATTTTACAATTAGCAATAACTCAGACAACATGCAACACATTTTTTGTTCAGCCATTCAGAAGTTGCGCCGATAATTTTATTTCAGTACCAAATCTTTTCATACTTTGCAGACTTTTTTCCAAAATTAACAATGGTTCCTTTTTTTTTTTTTAATCTGTGGCTTAATCTGTTTTCTGTCTGTCTTTTAATGCACATAAATAAACACTTTTCCATTCTAACAGTTTTAGGAAGAACTTTAATTTGTATGAAAGCTTGAAGTTATGTGGAGGTTCTTTAAACTTCTTTAAACTTTTAATAGGTTCTTCACAATCACATATCATTTACAAAAATGTTTTTGAAAGAATCATCCATCTGAAGGTTCTTCAGGGAACCAAAATGGGCTCTTCTGGTAGGGATTCTTAAATTCATCACAGGTGGATTTGGCTGCTGTAACACAAAAACCTGGAAATGAACAGGTGAGCTGAATCAAGTGTGTTCAAGCATGCAAATCACCAAGTGTGTTTGGACTAAAACTCTCCAGGACAGGAACTAATGACATCTGTTCTACGGCATCACTCCAAAAGTATCCTTTATGGTACCCTTCTCTTTTAAAAGGGCAGGTGGACGCCTTCTTAGACACAAAACTGCTAAGATATGAAAGATCTTACCGCTCCTCTTTCAAAGTCGTTATAAAGGGGTTTATCCAGCAGAGTTCTCTCACTGCAGCCCTCTGTCCCCACCAGGGTCACATAGATGTAATCGTCTGTACCAGCAAACCACTGGCTGCCAGTGGCGACAGTCACTGTGTAGCTAGGCATCCTGCTCTTACAAAAGTACAAAGATCTGTTTCCCCACTGCTAACCTCTCCAGCCTGTGACCAAATGCATTTCCCCTTCTCTACTGCACACACATAAATGTGAACACACACACACACACACACACCGATGTCTGTAGAACATGCAAATGCATTATGACGCTGATCTGGATAAGATAAATGATGCTGTCGGGGATTTTTCTTGCTGAAGTTAATTGGCATGAGTTAATTGGGAGATGAGTGTTCAACCACACTGTTCAGCTGAGGTTCACCATCTCAGATTCGCTGAAAGAACAGATAAAGCTGCACGCTAAAGGAAACATAATTACATGCGATCAACAACTTGCATTTTCTTTTCACAAGCACTTCAGAAGATCTGTTCACACAAATGAAGCAGCGCAGAGTCAGAATTGTTCACTGATTACACTAGCAACACTACTGACTAGATGGAATGATATGAGCTATGTGAGATTAGGTTGTGTCTGGATAAGAGCGTCTGTTAAATGTCGTAAACGTAAACGTAAACGTCCTAAAATTGTGGTGTGCACAGGACACATAGTCATTACATTTCCGCATGCCAAACCACAAACAGTACTCTGTGTGCAACTTATTTTCCAGCCAAATAAGCCACTGCTTCATGCAGCATATACAAAGCCGGGGGGGGCATGCAAATAAGTGACAAACCAGACTACGTGCTATCCCAGCTCTGAATGGAAGAAGGAAATTTGCACCAATCTGTTTTGCACCAATCTGGCCCAGATGCAGCAAAACAGGTCCAAACCATGATACTATCACCACGTTTCACTGATGGGATAATGGTTCTTATGGCAGAATGTAGTGTTTTCCTTTCATCAAACATAACGCTTCTCATTCAAACCAACAAGTTCTATTTTCGTCTCACCTGTCCACAAAACTTTTTTCCAGGAGCCTTCTGGATGTTCAGCAAACTGTAGACAGGAAGCATTGTTCTATTTGAAAAGCACTGACCTTCTCCTTGCAACTTTGCAATGCAGACCATTGTTGGCCTGTGTCTTCCTGACCATTAACATAATCCAATGTGAAAGAGGCCCTTATTTGCTTAGAAGTTACCCTATATTCGTTTCTGACCTTGCAGACTATTACAGGTCTTGCTTTTGGAGTGATCTTTGTTTGTCAACCATTGGGTAGAGTCACAATGGTCTTGAATTTTCTTCATTTGTACACAGGCTGTCTGATTGTAGATCAGTGGACTCCAACCTCTTTAGAAATGATTTTGCAGCATTTCCTGCTGGTCCTGGCATTCATGTGAATATTACTTTGACACATATCACCTACCAAACATTGATGCAGACCAAGTACACCCCTTCTTGGCAGCTATATTTCCTAATGGCAGTGGCCTCTTTCTGCAGGATAGTGCAAACTGACACTCAGAAAAAGAAATGTTTAGGAATGGTTGTAGGAATATGACAAATTGGCCTCCAGATTCCCTAGATCTCAATCGAAGCATATGTGGGATGTGCTGGACAAACCAGTTTCATTAATCGAGGCCCCAACTCACAACTTACAGATCCTAAAGGATCTGCTGCTAACACCTTGGTGCCACATACCACAGCACACCTTTAGAACTCTTGTGTAATACAGATCAGATCTGTATTACACAATATTAGGTAGGTAATTTTAATGTTAAAGTTGATTGGTGAATAGCCTCCCAGTAGCCTACTGTCATGACTGTGTGCACTCACACAAATTGGCTGATGGAAAGTTTCTATCACCCCTGTAGACTTTTAGGGTGGGGACGATAGTTTTCTTTGAATTAGGCTACCGGAATCAACCGTCAAAATGTTCTCAACAAATTGTCACAGGGAGTGCAATATTGCACCATGATGTGTGACTTCACTTTCGCCGAGTAAGATGCAGCTGTGATGCCACTGAACGAACATAGGAAATATGCAAACATGGGACCTCTCAAGGTTTTTATGAGAGGAACAGATGCCGATAAAGGGGCTCAGTGCTCTAAAATAGTAGCCAAAGCAATTAACCATCTGGGAAAAAATGTTCCACATGATTGCCAAATCTGTCTAATGAACAATAGTGGCTGATGTTGCTGCCTTGATTACAGTTATACATTCTCAGAAAAGGGTTTCTTTATTTGTACCATTTTTCTTGTTTAAGAACAACAGTAAAGACTGAAAATTAAATGAATAAATAATAGAATTATGCACCAATCCAAACTATATTACAATTCTAATCCTCTTAAGACCCCCTGTACCTTCACGCAGCTGCTCACACTCTTAGCTCTCTCTTAGGACATTCCGCATTTTTCTAACAGGCTTGAAGATGATCCACATTGCTTGCTTTGGTAAATTACTTTAACTCACTATTTGCAGCTGTCATAGAAACAAATTTATAAGATTAAGGGACAAATGTTTAGGTCAAAATGACTAAGACATGCAATCAGGTGAGTCCAAGCTGCTATTGTATGTAAAATGAACAGCAGTTCACTTAGGCCAAAACAAATTTATCCTAGAATTTCATCTCCAAATGAGTAGTCCATAGCTGTTTCAGTCATTAGAGTCAAAGAACCACAGCAGGTCATGTTTTACACAAACAGAAAAAGACGTTTAATTTGTGTAAGCACTGGAGAGACAAGAAATGATGATAAAGTACAAAAAGGCATTCTCATTGATCAGTAGTGACATGTGTCTGACAAAGTTCATACCATTCAACCGCATTCTGTTTTTACACAAATAAAATACACTGAGATAAATAATGCTAAAATTTCTCTTACAATCTTTCAACGCTGCTGCATCACGAGCATGACACACACTTCCCTTATTCTCCCAAACCCAGTACGTGCAATCATGAAGATCTCACTGAGATGATTTGATTCAACGGGCTTTCATCGAGCACTCCAGAAATGGACAGATTATGATAAGCATGTTAAGATTTTCCCACGTATATGAGTCATGTGACCAATCAAACAAGGCTTTATGACAAATGTGACAAATCTGCAAGAGTAAACATTTCCTTTCATCCATTCATTCAACAGACAATCATGTATCATGTTATAGGGAACATCAACTGAAGGCCAAGGCACATATAGTGCATAAAGGACAGCAGCACTGGGTTCCACAGAGCAACCTGCCGTTTCCATGCAAGACTGCCACCATGTGGCAATGAAGATGATAACTATGTCCCACAAACGTTTTCCCCATATTAAACTGATTCCGAACAGAATGACAGTCTGCAGCCTAGTTTAAGACATCAGCTATTTTGATGAAGTCTCTGCACTACAGGCAAACGTCTAAAAGATGATAGTGGTTTAAACATAACCACTACAAAGTAACTGACCGAATCCTAAAGCTGTCAAGGCAATTGTGTTCTTTAATCTAACATTGAACCTATCTAGTTCACCCTCTTATGGAGTAAATTAAAAAAAAAATCTACAAAACAAACAAAAAAAATAGCTTTTACTGCACATCAACTCAATTTTACTGAATGTGCTTTAACACAAAGAGATATTGTGAATAAAAGTAGGAATATAACCTACCAGAAGCCAGCAGAAGACGACAAGCAATAGCAGAAGGCATGTGAGCCGTGATTGATGCGTAAAGATAATGAGTAAAGATAATACTGTTACAGAATCATATCAGCCTTTTCCCAGCCTTCCATTCAGAGGCAGTGGGGGCGGAAGGGGTGGGGGTTTCCAGTGAAGTATCTGACTAGGTTTTCTGATCAAACATGAACTTTTATCTTGACGTTGACTTGCACTTGATCACAAACATCCCACTCATGCTCAGAATGGACCAGACCTGCAACATGCTGACATACTAGACGTAATCAATATTAGACGTACTGAACAGCCGAAAAAAGACCTATTGTGCGTCACTTGTTTTGCTTGCAAAAAACATCTTAGAAACTCACTGACTGGTTAAGGCGGATTGTTCAGGGCAACCAGTGCTGGGTCATAATCATTTCCAGTGATGACTGCTGCAGGGGATTCCCCAAACACTCATGCAGTGAGTTGCTGAGACACTGCACTAAGCCACACGGCATGCTGGGGAGTCATGAGAGGTGTTCACTGATTTGGCAATGCTGGCAGTGCTGCTGTGATGCTCCCAGTAGATGCATGGCAACTTTTTTCTTGCTGCAAAACTGGTGATCATCAACTGCTGCTGCTCTAGTTCAAGTGAAGGAGTTGCTTCATAAACTCATACGTGGTGAAGGCAACAGCTTGGGATGGTACACAGCGGATGTAGTTGAGGGAAAGTCCACGATAAAGTCCTTTTTTAATCCCGTACTTGCTGTACACATGCTTGAGGGTCTTCGTCAGGCTACTGCTCAGAAAAAAAACAAGCATCTCAGATCACAGGCAATTACATGTTAGGAGTGTTAAACTGCATTTATACTGGTCTAAAGTAAAGTGGAGTGAAGTGGCCCCTTATAGTCACATGTGAACACAGCAAAGCACACAGTGTGAACAGTGTGAAATTCTTTCTCTGCATTCACCAAGTGAAGCAGTGGGCAGCGCCCGGGGAGCTGTGTGTGTGGACGGTACCTTGCTCAATGATACCTCAGTGGTGCCACTGGCAATCATGGGAATCAAACCCATGACCTTCTGATCGCAGGGGCAACTTCCTAACCACCAGGCCACATACTGAGGTAGTGATGGACACAAAGCCATCCCCCCATTCAGTTAGCTGCATATGGCGGTTACAGGTCTTGAAATTTATTCTTAATGTAAGTAATGTTTTTTCAACAATTAGGAAGTTAACATAGTGCATCCTTAAACTAATATGGAGACCAGTTAACAGTTATCTTTTGTTTTTTCCTTTTATGTCACACAGGACCTTTTGAAAAGTCAAACAAGCACTGCAGCTGCAGACACGAATTATGCAAACAGCATCTGCGTCCTGATGGGTCAGATGCATCACACGGGCTGTATTCACTTGAATGAAAGTTCAGAACTCTCAACTTTCTGACACAACGCGTCCCTAAATCTGACATGACAGGCCATGGACATCTTAAGGAAATGACATGTCTCACTGAAAATAAATGCCACATTGCTGTGTGCTGCTGCAAAGTTAAAATGATGGAAGTTGGCTTTAAACTGCTACAGAATAAGAAATAAAAGCCTAATGAACAAATATGAAAGGGGAAAGGCATTCTAGAACAGTGTGGCAAGGGAAGGACTTTCTAGAACATCGTGAAATGGGAATCTAGAATAACCTGAAAGGGGACAGACATTCTAGAACAACCTGAAAGGTGAAGGACATTCTAGAACAGTGTGAAAGAGGAAGGACATTCTAGAACAGTGTGAAAGGGGAAGGACATGTCAAGACAGGGCTCAAGCATGCAATATTTAACAGCTTAACAAATAAAAAATGCCACTTACAGACATTTGTCAGAGTCAGGGAGCACTGCTCCTAACTGCATTCTCCTCCGAGCAACATCTAGAGGATATCTAGCTCAAACAAGGCAGAGATACAAGAGAAAAAAAAAGCAATAAGACTTCTAAATGTGCAGTTCTTACATTTTCAATGGACAGTATTAGAGAGGTTTGTTTTGTTCCAAAAACATTGTCTACGGGTCAGAGACAGGACTAGGCTAATTCAGATAGAAACACAAATTTGAATTAAACTTCCTTTCGTTTGAACCAGCCCTCCCAGCTAAAGAAGCAGAGCAAGGGGATGGAAAACAAAGAAAAAGAGGCAGTGAATGAAAAAGATTAGTGTACTTCAGTAATCAGAGTTTCAGCGTTCTGAGGCTAATCAGGGTCAACCCAAGTCTTTCAACAAACTCAGAACAGCATTATTACTTGATTTCTTTTGAGAACTGTGTGTGAAACAAACTCTTAAAAGCTATAAGGTACTACATTTTGCTCTGCTGTTGCAATGTAATAAAAAGAAAGATTTACTGCAATATCAGAGGCTTCAGTCTGTGTAACAACATTTAATATATTAAAATAAATATAAATTTATAAAACTCCCACAAACAGAAGGAAAAAAACTTTGGATTGAAGACGACTACAGAAACTCAAAATTGGCCCTTTACTTACTTTTACACAAACTGACTTAGTGATTTAAAAACTGCAAGTATATGAGTACTGGGAACCACACAAATCAAAACATTCCATCTCTAACTCACGATATAGTTTGAGCGATGGCCCCAGCGACCCCTCCACACAGCAGGTTGACGTGAGTCCTCAGGACCATGACGTCAGGGTTGTCCAATGATGGCTTGCCCAGGAGTTCGGGGAAGTGAGTCAGCCCCAGGCTCTTCAGAGTACCAAATGTGAAAAATGAAAATCCTGCAGAAGAAAAAGAACAGTGATTCACTCCCACTAACCACAAAGCTCTTGCTAATGTCAGTCCAGTTGCACTAAAATGGAAAAATCTCTAAGGGGGAAAAAGGTAAGCTATTCAAAGGGACAGTCATAGAAATGCTTTACCTGCGTAGGGAGCCATGCCAATGATGGTAGGAGTTAGACCACGGTAGAATCCAGAGATGCCACCCTCCTTTAAAGACAAAGCACAGCTGGAAAAGGGGACACAGTCCTGCAATTCTCAATCAAACTCATTTTCTCCCATCTTATAAGGTTCAGTGACATGGCAAAAATCTTACACGGTGATACATGATACTTGTCACAATATTTCTGAGGTTTGCAAACAGGTTAGAAGAGACAAAATGCAACAGCAATATTATATGTTAATCTAATAACTGGTAGAAGCAAATGAACAAAGACTATGAAGCCATGAAAAAACTGAGTACTGTACAATATTTTTTTTTAATTCACTGTTTGCAAAAACAAGCTACTAAAAAAGGATGAAAAATCTAATAATCGGTGAAAGCAAATGAATATTTTAAGATACTGGCATAATGGGCTGATAAGCAATCACTTACTTGTTTCTATGTAGTTTATGCAGTTACTGCACATTGCTTTTTGTTGTCTACATGCTTTCTACATTTTATGATACTTACAGTTGTTCACTGTTCTTGAAGTACCCATGACAATGCCCATGATATACGCCGGGTAAAATGATACACACTTTATATATGGTAAAGTAATTTATCATGATAATGACAAACACCATTTTATTACCCCACACAGAACCCAATACCTTCAAGTAGATGGTCTGAAAGGCGTTTCCTATGCCAGTATAGCGATGCTCCCCTGTCACTTGAAATGCCAGGCGTGCACGGATAACATCGAGTGGATACGTGCAAATGACTGCAGTCATTCCTGTGGAAAAAATGTAGGACCCAGCCACACATAATCTAAGAAAAATCCACTTTCTCATCTTTTTAGTCCAGGTATATAAGCCTAGGCGTTTTCCTGGGACACAACTCAGCAGAGATTAGCATTTTCCAACTGAATTCAAACTAAATTAGTTATTGCTATTTGCCTGATAAGTTGAGTTTGTTGTGGTAAATGAGCTAGAAAATTAAAGCCTGCAGTGCTCTAGATTGGCATCTCACACATGTGATTTAGGTGGATAGTGATGGTGAATTACATACCTGCCATAGATCCAGCCATAAGCCGATGAATGTGCCCAGATATGCCAAGCTGTGTACTAATCAACTAAATGTACATTTGAAAATGATTTACCATAGCGAACATTTTAAATATTATACATTGTATTCTTGCATTATACATAAAAGAAACATACTTTCTTATAGTTGTCAAAGGCCATAAACTGAATGGCTCCATATGGGAATATTCTGACCATCATCGCTCCATTCCCTTTGTACAGTCCGAGGTAGCCCTCTTTTTGTGGCACAGCCCTGAGTGTAGCAAACACACCTACAAAGAGTGCAGATTTACTGAGCTAGGCATCAAGTGTTAATTTTCAAATGCTTAAAATTATACTTGAACAAAATGATCATCTTATTCTACCTTGCTTTCCACTCTTTAAAATAATTTAAAATTCACTGTATGGTTCTGTGAATTTAATAAGGTGTATTTTTAAATAAAAAACTCCAAACACTGTAAAGGTTACATATCAAATGAAGGGGTTTTCCTTCAGCCTAAAGAGAAGAACCTAATGAACCAGTGAGGAACCTTTATTTTAAAGAGTGCTGACCAGAATCAAATTCCAGAGGAAATTGCTTAAATAAGATATAACTTACCTAAGTGTTTGTAATGAGGATTGTGAGCTTGAAGTAAAATTTTCACTCTGTCTAGAGGTGCAATGGTGGTCTTGGCACAGCATCCTGCTACACCTTCATGAATAAAACAACGATGTCAACTACATCATGGTTGAATGTTTCAGCTCAGGAGGCCAGTCAAACACCAAAATCATAAGAAGAGCAGGTTTCTGCATTGTGAAAACGAAGGAACAGTCATCTTTAACTTATAAGCAACAGTTTAGGTATCTCTAATCTAAACAGAGCACTAAGGTAAACATTAAAAAAAAAAAAAAAAATCAAAGTATCAACATAAAAAAGGCAATGCTGATATCAAACACATTACGCCAACACCATGTTTGGTTTCACCTATTACTATCCTCATAACCATTTACAATGACACTCAGCACACAGTGCATGCAAAGTGAATGCAAAATTACAAGCAAAGCTCTCAGATCCCACAGACCTCCCAGCACTGCATAAACACCTGCCCATATATCACTGATGTAAAAATAAGCTTTCAAGCTCATTTACAACATCTTGCACTTTTTTATCCAATAAGACGTTACGGTTACCTCCTGCTACGAAGGACCTGAGCCAGTAGTAGTAGTCCCTCTGAGCAGGACCTGGAACTCGAGGCTGACCAGCTGAGGACACGGACGCCTCTATTGCCATGCTGTCTGTCTCAGGACTCCACTGCAGCCATGCCTTCAGAGCACTCTGAAATGTCAAAACTACATTTGAATGACAAGCCTCCATTATTTTCCATTAGCTCTTCAGAGCTATGTCATCACCCTAACTGATCACAATGAGTGCTCACTTTAATGAACACATGGTTTATATTTAAGATATTTTCTTGGTCTTTGTAATGGTCTTAAGTATACTACATGTCTACACATGAAATAAGGGTATTAAAAGAAGTTTGTCCCTCCTGTGCTGCAGTCAGAGCTTTGCTGCAGGAAGGCTCTACACTAGATGTTGGAACACTGCAGTGAGGATTTGACTGCATTCAGGATTAGTGAGGTCAGGTACTCATACTGGGTTAGTTCCGGATGACAAACACCACTCAAACCAAAGGTTTTCGGGGGCATACCATCACTCAAGAGAACACATTGTCTAGTCTAGTGCTGGGGGGGTTTATACCCCTCTAGCTGAGGCTTGGAATAGGGCATGGTGATCTAAAGTTTGTGTACAGCACCTACAACAGGGCTTCTGTTGGAAATGCATTTACTCCTGCAGCCACAAACACAAATATAGAGTGTTTGTGTTTGTGGCTACAGTAGAACATGATCTCTGTACAGTGGTAAGAAATCCTGTGTATAAATGAAATAATCTTAGGCGTATCCAGCATAAGTTTCACTTCCACACCCTGTCCCAGCTGTGGAGACACTGGCACAGTTGTCTACTTGTAGGGCACTGATCTATACTCTGTTAAAAACTATGATTTTTGTACCTTTATATGAGCAATGTTTTAGTCTGTATGTATTTTTATGCATAATTTATTTTATGTGATGTATTTCATCTGGAATCTGAGTTTGTAATAGAGGTTTAGATTGATTAGCAGAAGATTAGTTGAGTGTGCACAACTGAATGAAACTTAAGGTGGCTTCATTTTCAACTTAGAAGAGCTGTCTAAGGGTATTTCAAGCTTGTGATTGGACTCTAGTATGTGTTCTGTTGTCATACCCATATGACATTTTTTTCTCAAAGATTTAATATTGGACCATAAGCACAAGACTAATTGATTTAACTACTTCACAGTGTTGACAGCTACATTACATGGACAAAAGTATTGAGACGCCTGACCATTACACCAACATGGACTTCAATGACATTGCATTCAAATACATAGACTTTAATATGGAGTTGGTCCCCCTTTGCAGCTATAACAGCTTCCACTCTTCTTGGAAGCCTTTCCACAAGATTTTGGAGTGTTTCTGTGGGAATTTGTGCCCAGTCATCCTGTAGAGCATTCATGAGGTCAGGCACTGATGTTGGACGAGACGGCCTGACTGACAATCTTTGTTCCAATTCATCCCAAAGGTGTTTGATAGGGTTGAGGTCAGGGCTCCGTGAGGGCCAGTCAAGTTCTTCCACACCGAACTCATCCAACCATGTCTTTATGGAGTTTGGTTTGTGAACTGGGGGACAGTCATGCTGGAATAGAAAAGGTTCTTCCCCAAACTGTGTCCACAAAGTTGGAAGCATGGCGTTATCCAAAATGTCTTGGTATGTTGAAGCATTAAGATTGCCCTTCAATGGAAATAAGGGGTCTAGCCCAAACCCTGAAAAACACGTGTGTCCCAATACTTTTGTCCATATAGTGTAGCTTGGTTTTCTACTTTTATTCTAAAGGATAATTTTAAGGGTATTTCAAGCTTGATCTTTGCGATGGCCTCTAGCATGTGTCCTGACGTCATACCTATATTGTAAAAAAAATTTTCTCAAGCACATTGATTTAACCTGCCAGCCGTGTTGATATCCGACAGCTGACTCAGGACAGCTGTCACTGGAATCTCATGCAGTCCTAAACCAGCTATTTCAATACTTTTGCAATGTTTTGCCTTACAGCCCAGTAATTTTGTAACCCAGTAAGCTGCAGATCAGCAGAAAGGCTACTAGAAAAGCACGAAAAGCTGCAGTCCTACCAGGTAACAAGGTCATCTGCCACAACTGTCAACCGAGGCTACCACCAACAATTCAGTCCTGATCAGGACACAGGCTAAAGGGCAAAACGTCTCGAAAATCATGGGAGTAGTGTCAGTTAACCTTTGTACCGAGATGACATCTTCTCTTTCGACACCAGCAGCTTTATCGAGCTGATGAGGAGAGAAATGTTTACGAGACTGGAGTGAAGAAACCTCCACATATGCTGGCAGATCACGAACCAAAGGCAGGACAACTTTACAAATAGATGTTACATCACATGGATCGACAGGGTCTACTCACACGAGGAGCTGGGAGTCTTCAGCCCAAGACCCTACACGTGTGTGCTGGTTTCAGGGCAAACCCATCCGTAGTGCCCTTCATGGCTTTCCTTCCCCGTCGCCTCCTGACTACGTCACCCTCGAATATGGCTGTCAGAAAGAAGACGAGCTGGAGAAAGTGGAATCTCTCAAAACCTTCATTTTTCTGAAAAAGCATCACTTCTGATTGAGATCAAACGTCGGAATGATCACATAAAAGGTGGAAAAACATAACTGAGCTCAGTAAAATAACATACACTATGTGGACAAAAGTATTGGGACGCCTGACCGTTACACCAACAGGGACTTTAATGACATTTTGTTCAAATAGACAGACTTTAATACGGAGGTGGTCCCCCTTTGCAGCTATAACAGCTTCCACTCTTCTCGGAAGGCTTTGGAGTGTTTCTGTGGCAATTTGTGCCGTAGAGCATTTATGAGGTCAGGCACTGATGTTGGATGAGAAGGCCTGGCTCGTAATCTCCGTTCCAGTTCATGCCAAAGGTGTTGGATGGGGTTGAGGTCAGGGCTCTGTGCGGGCCAGTCAAGTTCTTCCACACCGAACTCATCCAACCATGTCTTTATGGAGCTTACTTTGTGCACTGGGGTACAGTCATGCTGGAATAGAAAAGGTTCTTCCCCAAACTGTGTCCACAAAGTTGGAAGCTTAACGTTGTCCAAAATGTCTTGGTATGCTGAAGCATTAAGGTTGCCCTTCACTGGAAGTAAGGGGCCTAGTCCAAACCTTGAAAAACAGGTGTGTCCCAATACTTTTGTTCATATAGTGTGCATTTAAAAGACATAATTGACACAAAATTGAAAGAGACATGAGAGGAAAGTACAGCATTGACTTAATTAAAGCTTTATTAATTAATTATTTATCTTGGAAGTTCATTAGTCTGAGAAAACTTTAACATTAACAAGCTCATATAAGTAGGTCGATATTTATAAATCTGTTATTAGATAACTTTTGAAAACCTAGTGTGTAGTAACAGGTTTATAATATATTCCAGAGTGGAGGTCCAAGTCTCAAATGAACATTTATGAATTAAGACAACTCAGTGCAAGAGTTCCCGCAAACAGTGTGAGTTATAGAGCATTGCAATGGTTCACATTATATATGGGACATTTGTTTTATTGCAGTTCACCGTTGTTGTTTGTATCCCAAAACTGCTAAGCACCTCTGAGGTACCCTTGAGCCAGGTACCGTCCCCACACACTGCTCCCTGGGTGATGTGTTCCTGGCTGCCCGCTGCTTCACTTGGTGAATGGATTAAATGCAGAGGAAGAATTTCGTGCTGTGGTGTGTTCACGTATGACAGAATGGTCACTTTCACTTTTTTCACTTTTTTTTTGTAGCATATTAGTAGTTAGTAGCTATGTTTTTTTTTAAAGTCAGGTAGGTTTATTGTCATTTCAACCATCTACAGAGTACACAGTAAAACAACTCCAGCACCAGATACACTGAGACACTTTTTTTTTACAATAGTTTTCTGATAAAGTTCTGTGAAAATAAAGTTCTACGAAAAGTCATAAAACATATTTTAAATGCATTCGTGATAGGGCGGGGAGTACATGCAGGGGGCTGTGAGGCAAAATTGTAAGGAACACTTGTTTTTTTCAGTGTTGAACACTAACTTATCATCCACATTACAGCTGAGATTTAAAAAATAAGTGCCTATTTGCATTGTAGACATCACAACCCTGGTATCTTTTACCACCGCTGTAAAACGATGATTTTGTGTAGTTACTACACTGTAATTTTTTTCTATTGTTTTCCTTTTATTTTTAATTGAAAATATTAATAGATACATTCAGTCTATATTCTGTATATAATGTTATATTTATGTTCTTTACATTTGTTTATATTTGTCAATTTATTCTATTTTCTAGTTGTTGCACTGTCTCATAAATGATTCAGGGTTACAGTTCACTGCGAGTTATATGTGCATAACTGTGTGTGTGACAAATAAACACCTTGAATCTGGATTCTAATACCTTTATAACAGCTCACTGTTTGGGGTTCTCAGCTTTTCTGCACCGTCCTTTCCCTGTTGTAACACCCCATTCAGTTTAAAGTTGATTGAAAGTTGGAGTTCAAAACGTCTGGATAATTTAAACAAAAAAGTCATTCAGAGCGGTTTGATGTGAAATAATGCTTTTACAGTAATGGTAAGACACACAATTAGAACTTTTTACTTAAAAAGAATTCACTGAATCTGCTGAGTTTTATGGATAATGTTGATGTTAAATAGTGGTAAACTAGAAAAATACATTTTTGTTGCGCTTTTGCATTACAGCTCCCTGCATGTAAAATCATAAATGCATTTAAAATATGTTTCAGGGCTTACTACAGAACTTTATCACAATGCTAATGTAAAATAGTCTCTCAGTCTTCAAGCAGTGTTTCTGTGACCACTTCATGCCATAACTTTTTAGAGACTTTTAGAGACATTACATGCTTAGGACGTCTGGTTTTTATCATCACCACTGTGAACAATTCTGACTCTGTAAGCTTCTCTAGGCGAGAGCATTTCACATAAGACCACTCTGAATGTGTTTACTTAAATCTCAACAATTTAATTTAGCAAAAATTTTGAAAAATCTCTGGAATTTCTTTTTAAGAGGGCCTTGATCATTACATATAGAATAAATTCTGCTAAAGAGGAAAAAACCTAAAGTGAGCTACATGACTATATGAAAAATCCTTTGAGCCCCACTCCAGCTCTTCAGCAAAGAAACAGTATGTTGTGGAATGTCTGCAGTAATAAGTTGCAGAAAAGTTGAAAAAGTTGATTTTTCAGACACACTTGGGAGTCAGTTCACCTCATTAAAAAGTTTACTTGTACTTCAGACAACCTCCCTTGGTAATGGTGGCTTTCAGAAATGTCCAGTTTTACTCTGTCATACTTTGTGTTTAGGTTTTGTAATGATTGTGCTTTCTTGCAAAGTGATTCTCTCCTGGTGGGTTTTTAGCCAGGCTTTGTGGTGTATAGCTGTCAATACGTACTAAAACTGTACTTACAGATGTGTACATGTGCCACTGCAAATCACATCAGTGGAAAATGTACAAAATAAAATTTCAGTGATCTCACTATGCAAGATTAATACCTGAAAGCACTGACAGAAGTCTTTTTTGGCGAATAGATCCAAAACAAACTACTCCTCAAAAAAGGTTTGGAAAGGCCAAATTAGAAGTGCGCTGTCTGTTGTTACATTTTCTTTGAATAATATAATAAACTTGTTTTACTTACACAATAATTTTCATTCATAGAGCCATAGC
>JBBPCZ010000156.1:13920519-13941267 GCA_037974445.1 Brycinus macrolepidotus | reverse complement strand
GTCCAGGGCTGCACGTGGTTAAAACTCAGGCGACAGGCTCGGGAGGGGGCGTGACCGAGGCGAACCAGACGTGACAGTTATCAATATTAATACATATATATTGATTCTGTCAAAGGATGGGATATATTGGACAGCAATTAAGGAGTCACATTAGATGCAGGAAAAATGGGCAAGTGTAAGGACCTGAGCAATAAGAAACATTTAATTAGTCCCACAGGTGGGAAATTTGTATTGTTACTACAGCAAAGTGGACAGTACAAAAGAGGAAAGTAGAAGCAGCATAACCAATAGAGTCCAAGGGAGAACAGGTGACAGGGCCATGATCACCCGAAGCTTAATAATTCATGTGAGGATCGAGGGCTAACCCGTCTGGTCTGATCCTGCAAAAGAGCTACTGTAGCTCAAAAAAAGTTTGTGCTGGCTGTGATAGAAAGGTGTCAGAACGCAGTACGTCACAGCTTGTGCCTGATGGGCTGCGTAGCCACAGATCATTCTTATGTTTTGACTTTTGATGTTACAGGTGGAGCAGGAGCAGTCGGGACAAGACTGTCGACTGGGCAGGAGAGAGGGTCGTCCATTCTCTGGTGTGACTGCGTGTGTGGACTTCTGTGCTCATGCTCACAGGGACACACACAACATGAACAATGGGAGTACTGTGGTAAGCATTATCTCTCCAGTCATTTCATTCAAGTGCCCACTTAGTACTACTTACGTTTATATTACATTGTAATATACTAGAAATAACAACCCTCTCTAAAATTCTCTAAATTGGAAGCAGTTCTTTAATAAAATAAATAGAAGTTGACACAGACATAGGAACACTGATTCACTCATCTCTACAGTCAGGTATCCCTACTCTAATCAAGGAAGTTTGCCTTATCAGTAAGCAGTTGTACTGAACCAGTTACAGCATTGAATGTACCCTGCATACACATACTTACATAGGAAAGGTTTAAATTATTTTTGGGAGTTTTACTTAATGCAAGTATAATTTGTGACTTTAAGCATGCTGCTTAATTCTAGTTTCCTCCCTTTTAATGATCTGCTGTTAAAGCTGTTAATCGCTATTACAAATTTCCATCCGCTGAAGCTGGTGTTGTCACTTGACTCCACTTCTGTTCTCCTTGCTTTCAGCACTCTTCTGCACAGTACAATCTACAAAGTACAGGCGAACACACACACTTTCTATTTTAGTCTACACACAAGCCGAGGTTAGTTTAAGCCCAAAATTCATTTACGAACATGAGAAAATATCCTCAAACCCCACGTCAAGCATGTCAAGCAAGTGGTGCAAGTGGCGCCTCTGAGGTACCCTTAAAGAAGGTCCTGTCCCCACACACTTCTCCCCTGGCGCTGCGTCGCTGGCTGCCCACAGCTTCACTCGGGTGAATGGGTTAAATTCAGAGAACATGCATTTCATGCTGTTCACACTGTGTGCCATGCTGTGGTGTGTTCACATATGACAAATGGACACTTTACTTACTTTACATTAGAAATAGTTCAAATACGAGTGAAGTTTGATTTTGATTCAGAGTCAAAGAATTAACTTGCAATTTCACCACTCTTATGGAAGAGAAGAAAGCAACTATTAGCAACTTCCCAGAATGATCAACAAGGAAAGTTTATTCTAGCTACTAAGAATCAGGACAGTTTACACAAATTTCCCCTCATAGTGCAAACTCATGGTGTCCCATAGGCTGTACCGCTACTGGACTCATGGGGTCCCGGACAACAATATTTCAACGCGTCAGGAAAGATGAATTACTGTGAAGTCAGCAGATATGTGTGTGTGTAGATACAGCTCAGTATGGTCTCTTTTCATTACAGCTCATATTTACTAATGGTGATGAATCTTTCCTGAGGTAAAGCTCTAGTTGTGACACTGTTGTGCAAAATAAGCTGAAACATATTAGTGTACTAGTACACTAACATAGTTCAACTAAGCTATGATTTTAAAGACCTGCATCAAGTGAACCTGTACCGATTTTCAAAATAAAATATACACAGCTACATTATTTTTTCATTTATAATTTAGACACACAGTTAAACACAAGGTAAGACTCTTCAATTAGAAGAGTTTGTTATCGTTTGTTGTCCTCCCATTTCCTGATGACAAATTGAAACACTCCCCCCACCCCCTGTGTTATATATTATAAAAAATAAAAAATTATATGTGGAAAGGTTTTTTTTTTTTGCATTAAATCCCGGAATGATACACAGTTTTTAATATTTATAGCTCAACCCTCATGGAGAATTTTAGGCTGGTAAACATGAGTGATTGAGTGAGCTAGTTTGTTACATACAACCCAGGTCCGTGAGGGTCTTCACATGTTAAAACACAAATGTCTCTGACCTTATTGGGCTATATCATAAAAATACACTTCTGTCCCTCTTTGGCCTGCAGGTATGCACTTTAACTAAGGAGGATAATCGTGCAGTGAGGAACATTCCAGAGGATGAGCAGCTGCATGTCCTTCCTCTCTATAAGATCTCAGAGACTGATGAGTTTGGCCGGGTGGAGGGCCAGTGGGCTAAGGTACAGTCTGGAGCGCTTCAGGTCCTCTCTTCCTTCCCAAGAGAGGTGCGTCTGTTGGCTGAGCCTGTCAAGTCTGCCCGTAAGAGGAGACAGGAAGCCAAGAGAGAGCGAGACAAACACAGCAGCGTGGAGAAAAAGCAGGTCACCCCCGTGAAAGTGAAGAATGGACCTCTAAAAGGTATCACCTTTGATGCCTTTCCTCTAAGGAACCACACTGTCTCTACGATTTACAGAGCTGTTTTTCCTTTAATTTGTTTTCTTCTGTTACACTCAGAAATATTGCTGCATGAACTTTACTTAATTCTGTCCCACATTTTCAAAAGAGCACTTTTACGTTATCGTGTTCCTGACGACCCTTAGCACTGCACAGTTTTGATGATCCCAAGCCGTAACACACCTGGTTGAACTCAAGAAGAACTTTTATTTAGCTAATGAGATGGTTTGACTATGTTGAGGAAGGGAACAGATGAAACTTTGCAGCGATGTGGGTCCCCAGGAGCATGAATCATCAACTCTAAAATAGAATCAGCAGATTTGTTTAGACTTTAACAGAATTTGTTACCTCAGCATAAAATGCAATTACAGTTATTTTTAACATATTTTTAGTTTGTAGGTCCACCTTAATTATTTTAACTCCACCTTAGTCCACCTTAATTTTAGAATGTGGAGTACTAGTCTTCTTGACACCTTTTAAACTGCTTGCTTCTGAAATTTATTTTTTTTTCATAGGTTTTAAAAGCACTTCTTCTGGACTTTCACCGTGTTTCAAAACAGAGACACATTCCCCTAATCCTTACTCCTCCCCTGTGCGGCTGCCCAGGACTCCAGACATGGAGAGCCACTTACTGGACTTATTGGACACCTCCAGTCCTTACAGGAGTGCATACTGTGCTCCTCCAGGGAGCTCGAGTCGAGACACAGTGGCACTTTCTTCGTCTCCTCACCCCATCCTCCATCCCCCACATTATCAGAACGCTGGGGAACTGGCCCAGAACAACAGCTCTCCTCTCCTCAGATATGGAACAGGGCTTGAAGCAGAGAGGCACAGCTCTCTTGAGCTGTCAGAGACGAAACCATTCAGAAACCAGCAGCACATGGATGGTCCCTTGGGACTTAAGTCCTCGAGTTTCCGTGACAACTGTTTTGCAGTAAAAGCTGAGTCTGAGGAGGTGAGTTGTTTCCAGGGTGGAGCTGCTCCCAGACTGCTCTCACCATCCCGGGCTGAAGGTCTCCACAGCCGTGTGAATTTCCACCAAGCGCAGCCAAGCCTAGAGGACCACCATGGACCACTGATAACCCCACGTCCCCTGACCCCTGAAGAGGTCAAAGCTGAGGAGGTGTGGTCAGACAGCGAGCACAACTTCTTGGACGGAGAAATTGGTGGAGTTGCAGTGGCCCCATCTCATGGTTCTATCCTCATCGAGTGTGCTCGGCGAGAGCTGCACGCCACCACCCCCATCCTGCGGCCCAACCGCAGCCACCCCACTCGTATCTCTCTGGTCTTCTACCAGCACAAGAGCCTTAACGTGTCTGGCCACGGGCTGCTCCAGTGGGAGGCCAAGATGGCAGAAAAGGCCAGGGAGAGAGAGGAGGCCGAGCGGCTGGGACTGGAGCCCGGAGCCTTAAACTCTGCTAAGTCCAAAAGGCCAAAGGCAGCAGAGAGCGATACGGAAAGTGGAGAGGAGGATGTGTGGCGGGAGGAGCTAAAGGTCCCCACCCGCCAGTCGCTAACAGCCACACGGGACGGCCTCATCACATCGGCCCCATACGCCCTTACCCAGGTCACTGGACCTTATAACCGCTGGACGTGACAGTGGCCAGTGCCACTTTTTTTAGCTAATGCCTTACCTCAGTCAGCTCTATCTTTTTGGCACCTGTTTATACGTGTGCTTTTTTTTCATTTGTGCTCTTCATCTCAGCTTTTAAAACGATGCTGACTACCCATTTGTCAGTTTTTAAACTGTGAGTTTTGGTGCGTATACATGTCTGTTTTTTTTAATGTTAAAGAGACGGTGCTCAGAACAGATGTTTAAAAACTGGTTTTATACAGAAAAGATGAAATTAGTGCATAGAAGATGTGACTATTTATTCTGAACGTTTTCACAACTATTTGTATTTAATTTCTGGTCCAAGCCTGTTTACTGCAATATGACTGTGTCAACCTGTAAATGATGTGTGTAGTAAACACTCAGAATTGACATTGTAAAATGTGAATTCGATTGTTTTTGTTTCAACCTTGGGTGCTCTTTTGTCAGTAATCGCTATTTTATGGTGCCATTGTAGCAGTTACTTTGAATTACCACAAACGTACATTAATCTTTTATTGTGACACAATAGAGTTTTAGTTAGATTTGAACATACATGTAGCATTGGTTTTATCACAGTGATGTTGGTAATGAAGGTACATAGATACATAACGTCTGGATTATGAAACATATTCCCGTATTACATGGCATTGTTTGAAAAAAAGCACTTTTAAACAACTTGACTTCCGAAATGTCCTGTATGCACAGCCGTTTTTGTTTATGAGTGACCTCCTTCATCCAATTTCTGTATATATGCTTTGCATGTTTGTTTGGAACTCAACCATGATTTTTAAACCATGCTTATCAAAGCAATAATCATGGAACGTTATATGCTGCATTTTGATAATGTGTCAAATTGAAACCATTTTATTACTGGAACATAAAAGATATTATTACTGGTATCCCAATTTTTGAGGTTTTTCAACTCCCAAAGAGTTTAAAACATGACTTGAAACAGCCTTTTATACATAATCAGATATGTTATATTTTGTCATTCAAATGTGCTGAACAGTTTTACTGTATGTTTCTCACTGGTGCTTTTTTGAAGATCTATACATCCTCCTGAGATCAGAATATTTGATTTTTATTGCTGCATAGTGCTTTTTTATTTTAAATAAATCACCCCATATTTTACCATTTGTATTCTTGGTAAATGTCTGCATAATATTATTATTTTTTAATTAATATGATTTTTATTACATTTATTTGTTATATTAAATGGTAAGCCCCATTTCACCTCAAATCAGTGTTTCAGCCTATCTAGCTCCAGTCAAGAAGAAAATGTCCACTAAAGTTATTTTATTATAAACTATTCCTTTTTTCTTTCTCAAGGTGCTAAAACTTGTACTGTGTAAATACCACATTATGGTGTGCTCAAAGATATCCTAATTCTAAAGCCCTTGTATCTGTATGCCAGCTGTGTTAGTCTTTAATGGCCTCTCAGAAAGACACACCGTATTTGGTTCTTATTGCAAAGGCAGAGAAAGAGAAAGATCCTACAAAAAGCCCAATGTGAATCCACGTAATGGGGAACTTGAAATCAGTTGGAGTTCAAAATCTGATTGGTATTTTTTATTTCAAGATACTTTTGCTGAACAAGGAGACTGTTTCTTTTGTGGATAATCCAGCAGTGTGTGAAGATATTTTGTAGAACATACAGAAAAGATCATGTTCCTAAATAAATGAAGAGCACCTATAGTAACCCCGGGCTGTTATGTCACTTTTTGTAGACAAATGAATTTGGTAAGCATTAGCATTCCTCCACTGAAACAGGCTTTTTAGCTTGTTTGCTGAGTGTCATTGATCAATGTGCATGATACTCAAGAACATCTGCTGACACTGTTTCACAAGACTTACAGTAAATATCATTACATTAAAATTTAAGCCCCCCCCCCTTTATTTTTAATTACCAGTTTGGCATGAAAGCTTCATGGTTTTCATAAGCAAATTACAACATTCTTGCAGATGACATTTGATTGATTTCTTAGCTTGCTGTCTATTTGGTTCTTTAACTTTTCTTTTTTTTAATTTTGTGCCCAGACAGTTTAAGAATTCTCACATTGTCTTCCTAATCAATTTCAGATTTTAGTTTAAGACAGTTTCCTCACAGTGACAGTTTTGAAACAGGCGTTGCTTTTGAATGTAAACCATTAAAGTCTGTGAACATTGCAGATGTTGTGATTTATGTGTCATTCTGTATTCCTAGAACATGTTTTTTTTGTCAAGGACAGTAAAACAGCACCAGCTTCAAAGAAATAAAAGGGAAGCATGTATTACACTATGAAACCTGTTAGTCTATTTATGCCTATAGAAACACACTATATAATGGAGAGAAGTTTATGCCTATAAATGTATAAGTGTAATTATTCTGAGAAATAGTCCTTTACAGATGTTCAGGGAGAATGTGGTTTGACGTTTACTGCTCTGTTCTAGAGAAACTCGAGTCAGAATTGTTCACAGTGGTGCCGATAGAAACCAGACGTCCAAAGTGTTTAATGCCCATAAAACCTCCAGCATTGAAAGGTATTGCGGATGCATTGCTGATGGTTCAGGCATTGTTTTATGACGGTTGTGAGACAAAGTTTTGACCTAAATTATGTATTTTTCTGGAGCATTTAGGGCAGAAAGGTACATGCAGGGAAGAAGAAAACATACTTATTTCTTGATTTGCCACTAATTTACCATCACATATGAAAGGCGAAAACATGTAGGTTTGCCATTTTTGGGGGGGTTAGTGAATAAAATGGCTATATTTGCGTTGCAGTTGTGTTAAGTGTAAAGTGTCCATTTGTCATACGTGAACACACCGCAGCACACAGTGTGAACAGTTATATTACACATCACAACCCCTGGTTCCAATCGCACTCGCTGTAAAGACATTCGAGTCTGCTAAGTTTCACTGCAGTGCACCATTTTGCTCTGAAAGACTTTGTTGACATCTCAGTGGCTGAATTGTGGCGCTGGATGTTTAGAGCAGGAATAACCAGAGAAAACAGAACAGACATTTGTGTAAGACTAGTTGTAAAGTACAAGCTTCGTATTTAAAAAATTAGGCTAATATTAGAGTGAAAAATGACTTTGTAATTAGGGTGTTAGGAAAATAAGTACCTGAATGTTGCTGAATAAACTGTGCCATCTTGATCTGTCTTACTGGAATACTCAAGAGTTGTAATTTTTCTCCTTTAAGTGAACAGACAGGAAAAACTGCATGTGAGTAATTTTTGACTGCCACTGTACTAAACAGACGACCAGTGTTCTAAATATTTTGCCACTGTTCTAAATAGACTAAGCAAGGCTAAGGAATACAAAGGAAATATTAGTGCTCGGCAATGTCTTTGCTCATACTGGTTCTGGCGGTACAAAACTAAATATTACGCTGATACTGAGGTCTATCACACTGCCCAGCACTGAAATAATATGTTATACAGTTGTAGAGGATACGGTGATACTAACCACAGTTCTATATTAGCAAAATGTATTAATAGTCTGAAAACAAGCAGCAGAAGTGTGTGAACTGAGGAGAACACAGTGTTGTGTATGGTGGGAGGTGAAGTGCAGCACATGAGTTACTGTACTAAATAATTAGACTGCCACTGTATTAAATAGAATGCCAGTGTACTAAATAGACTGCCACTGTATTAAATAGACTGCCAGTGTACTAAATAGACTGACACTGTAGTAAATATATTGATAGTATATTAAATAGACTGCCACTGTATGAAATAGACTGCCAGTGTACTAAATAGACTGACACTGTAGTAAATATATTGATAGTGTATTAAATAGACTGCCACTGTATGAAATAGACTGCCAGTGTACTAAATAGACTGACACTGTAGTAAATAGATTGATAGTGTATTAAATAGACTGCCACTGTATTAAATAGACTACCACTGTACTCAATAGAGTGTCACTGTATTAAATAGACTACCAGTGTACTAAATATTTTTGCCACTGTTCTAAATAGACCATGCAAGGCTTAGGAATACAAAAAAAAATATTGGTGGTTGGCAATCTCTTTGCATATACTGGTTCTGGTGGTACAAAACCAAATGTTACACTGATACTGAAGTCTGTCATACTGCCCAGCACACATCTCTAGAGGAGATGGCAATATTAGCCACAGTTCTATATTAGTAAAATGTATTGATAGTCTGAAAACGAGCAGTAAAAATGTGTGAACTGAGGTGGTCCGTGTTGTGTGTGGTGGGAGGTGAAGTGCAGCACGTGTGACTGTACTAAACAGACTTCCATTGTACTAAATAGACTGCCACTGTATTAAATAGACTGCCACTGTATTAAACAGACTACCACTGTACTAAATAGACTGCCACTGTACTAAACAGTCTACCAGTGTTCTAAATAGACCCCCACTATTCTAAATAGACTACCATTGTATTTAATACACCTACACTGTATTCAATAGACTGCCACTTTATTAAACAGACTACCAGCAATACAAAAGAAATATTAGTGCTGGGCAATACAACGTCTTTCCGCGTATACTAGTAGTGGTGGTACAAAACTAAACATTAAACTGATACTGAAGTCTATCACACCGCCCAGCACTGAAATATTCACGTTATACAGCTGTAGAGGAGAAGATGTCTTAATAGTCTGAAAACGAGCGGTAAAGGTGTGTGGACTGAGGAGAACACCGTGGGGGTCGTGTTGTGTGTGGTGAGATGTGAAGTGCAGCACATGAGTCGCTGTACTAAACAGACTTCCACTGTACTAAATAGACTGTCCCTGTATTAAACAGACTTCCATTGTGTAAAATAGACTGCCACTTTATTAAAGAGACTTCCACTGTACTAAATAGACCGTCCCTGTATTAAATAGATGGCCACTTTAGTAAACAGACTTCCACTGTATTAAATAGACTACCACTGCATTAAACAGACTTCCACTGTATTAAATACACTTACAGCGTATTAAACAGACTACCACTGTACTAAACAGACTGTCACTGTATTAAATAGACTGACACTGTACTAAATACACTGCCACAGTACTAAACAGACTGTCACTGTATTAAATAGACTGACACTGTACTAAATACACTGCCACTGTACTAAACACTGTCACTGTATTAAATAGACTGACACTGTACTAAATAGACTGCCACTGTATTAAATATACTGTCACTGTGTTAAACAGACAACCACTGTACTAAATAGACTGCCACTGTATTAAATAGATTGTCAATCTGCAGCACGAGTCACTCGTGTCTCGTGTCTGTATTGTCCTACAGCGCGTGTCCCGCGCGGGCCGCCGTACAGTTCGAACGGTTTCGCGTGACGCAGTGGCGCCGGAGGGGCAGCAGAAGCTCAGCACGGGCAAGATGGCGACATCGGAGCCGGTAAGAGGGGCCGGGGGGTGCGGAGAAAGGGCTTTCTCGACGTTCAGAATGGTAAAACGGCGACGGCTCGACTCGCTCGTGGCTCCCTTTACCTCAGTGTGTAGAAATATGTTAGAGCCGGGCGTGGGTTTTGGTTCTGGAGGGGCTGGAGGGGAGCTGCTAGGCTAACGCTCCTGACTGCAGGCTCTGTTTCAGAGACCTGGCTGGGGCACGGCTCACTTTATTCGCTCTTAGAGACACGACAGCACTCGCTGTTCCTCCGTCATCACATTTCTAAACCACCAAGGGTCTTCTCGTTATTTCTGCGACGTTAGTTCGTTTGAACGAAGCGGGTGTTTTCTTTTTTTGCCGATTCATCCGTGCGCAGACAGCGGACACGTGTGTTGGCTGCTAGCTCGGTTTACAGGCTAGCTCAGCCCAGAGTCCGGGACCCAGATTAGCTCCCTCTGCCCACCTCACTCACTCGCCCTCACTCACTCGGGGTAGACGGTGACTAAGGACACATAATGAAGTTCTGGATCCTAACTAAGGGGCAAATATAATGAAATATTCGAGCCGAACTGAGGGCACATATAATGAAACGTTGGAGCCTAACTAACGACTCAAATAATGAAATGTTGGAGCGTAACTAAGGACACATAATGAAATGTTGGAGTCTAACTAAGGGCACATAAAATGAAATGTTGGAGTCTAACTAAGGACTCATATAATGTAGTGTTGGAGCTTGACTAGGGACACATATAATGAAATGTTGAAGGCTAACTAAGGACTCATATAATGAAGTACTGGACATTAACTAAGGGCACATATAATGTAGTCTTGAAGTGTTCTTCTTTATGAATGAACTCATGTTTACGTGGCGACCTGGAGATTTTTATCAGACTGATTTGGGTTTCCTCGACAGTAGAGGGTGTGTTTGCTCCAAATTCAAGTTTCATTTTTTTGTGTTTTTGAAGTTATTCAGTTTTATTCTTGCTGCTTTCCAGGACGTTAGCTTGATCTCAAGGTAACCGGTTAAATATGTGGCATTAGAAGCAGTAGTGTTGGGCCAGTTTTGAATATTTACTGGTTCTCTGATTAGTTCCAGCATCTGTTTCCAGTTATCTGGTGATAGGGAGTTACCTAACGTGGTTCATGTAAGCAGCCCCTGATTCGGATTTTTTCCCCCCACTATACTTTTTTCTTTTGTCATTGTAGGTTACATTTCCTGGCCTTTACATTTAGTTACATTTTATTGCAAGTTTATACAACAGTACTTTGTTTTAATATTGTCAGTGATAAAATGAATAGTTTCAAGAATAGTACCTTTAATTTGTCCTAAATCTGGGTTTGTTCTTGCAGCGAGGAACTGAAAGTGAAGAAGCTACAAATGATAGTCCTACACCAGCTGTTGCAAGTCCTGAACAGTACATTAAACATCCTTTGCAAAACAGGTAATAAAAATATATACTTGTTTTCTTGTATTATTCAGTTCTTTTCATTCAGATTTCACACCAAGGTGTAGTGGCCCAAGTTGGTTGCAATATTTATTACAGGTGGGGTCTAATGCTGCACATACCCTGTCATTTAAAGCTTACTGCCAAGCATATGTTAATTAAAGGTGGTCTTTTTACAGCTTGTCACTTTGGCTACAGAATTGTAATTGGCGGTCTCATGGCTCTTACTCTTCTGAACGTCATATATGATGCGGTGACAGTCTGTCAGTGTGCTGTAGGCCTGTGGAAAGTGCTGACCACACATGTTGAGCTGTCTCTTTCCAGACCCATCGACCTTGTCACTGCACATTGCTCTCAGTTGCTCATCCCTGGACTAGTGAGGAGTCTCACTGATTGTAGGCATAGCCCTGAGAGTTTACTCAACATGTAAAGATGCATCATTTTAAATGGATTTGGTGAAATTCTTGTTTCTAGTTAAGACAAAGCCATTGTAGATAAGCCTACAAATGTGATTTTCTTTTCTTTCCTAAGACCAAGACTACACTGTGCACTGTTTAAAATGTGGCACACTGATGACCCCTACCTCCCTTTTCGCCTGCATAAAGGAATAATGTGTCTCAATACAATGGCTTTTTGATAGAAAGACAATTCAATATGCTACAGTTAGCCTGAAAGAAGTCACGGTTCTTTGTTCAGTTTGCCCTTTATTTATTCTCTGTGAAGCATAACTCATTGCGCTCATGTAATAATACATTTTGGTGTGTCATGTTTTTCCAGTAATGTATATATGCCTTGAATGAGGTCCTTTAATGTAATTGGTGATCCTTTATTCAAACTCCCACTCCATCTCTTCTACAGGTGGGCTCTCTGGTATTTCAAAAATGACAAGAGCAAAAGCTGGACAGAAAACCTGCGACTGATCTCAAAATTTGACACAGTGGAAGATTTCTGGGCGTAAGTGTTTCTTTAGATTTTGTGACATTATGACATTAGCACCGGTATTTCCAAAATTTAACCAAAGTGGATCTATAAGTGTCTGAAATAGTGACAGTCCTCTTAATATTATTTTATGTGTTTTGTTTTAATCCAACAGATTATACAATCATATACAACAACCCAGTAAGCTTGGATTTGGTTGTGATTACTGCTTATTTAAGGTATGATGGAAATGCATTTTGTTATCACTTGACTATTTCCTGGTTTAGTTCTACACAGTAAGTACTGATTCATCCAGTGTATGTTTTTAATGACACTTTTTCTGTCATGGGTCTTTTGTGTATCTCAGGATGGCATCAAGCCCATGTGGGAGGATGACAGGAATAAACTTGGAGGAAGATGGTTAATGACCCTCAGCAAACAGCAGCGGCACAATGACCTTGACCGCTACTGGATGGAGACAGTAGGCTTGCATTTTCCTAGCATTAATCAAAGAACTGTGGGTCAGAGAAGATAATACCTGCAGCTTGTTCTTTGTCCTCTGATTTTGCTTTTTTGATCTACTTTGCAGCTGTTGTGTTTAATTGGGGAGTCCTTTGACGAGGCCAGTGATGACGTATGTGGAGCTGTGGTCAACGTTCGACCAAAAGGGGATAAAATAGCCATCTGGACAGGAAACTGCCAAAATAGAGAAGCTATCATGACGATAGGGTGGGTCACCTTTTTGTGTGTATATACATAGAGGTGTAACCATTTACAAAATCTAGTCCGTTCAATGGTATCTTGATTCGGTACATTTTGTGGTACAGCAAAAATATGTTCTAGCCCAGAAACCCTCCAAATGGAGATATTTTGGCTGAAAATGCCTTTCATTATGTTAATGATTCTATTTTCAGCTTATTAGAGCTCTCAACATTGTAGAAGTTCTATGTGTGTCAAAATATGTGATTTACTGTGTCCAGTCCAATTCTCCAGCCATAAGCTAATGTGTTATCCCCAAACTAGTCATGACAAAATGAAATGGCATTCTACAAAACAGTTCAGAACATTACATGCTGTGTTACATACATAACGTTTCTGTTTCTGTCCTTTTCTCTTTACATTCATTCAAACTAACTGCTCCTGTCATTTAAGAGTTTGCTCATTTAATATGAGCAAAACATTATACAGTACTTGGGCATACGACTTAGGCACCTTTGCAGATTTTTTTTAAAGCCATTTATTTCAGAAGTGAGTGTCTTTCTGTCAACATTATTATAAATGCAAACAAAGCAGTAAAAAGTTTTTTTTTTTTTTTTTTTGTTTCTAAAAACTTAGAACACATTTCCAGTCATTTCATGGATTTGTGAAATTCCATTAACAGTACACCTGATTTAATCGAATGTATGCATTGAACTAAATTAGGTGTTTAATCGTGACTGGAATAATAGCCGGCTTCAACAAGGAGATGTCTGGAAATGGTTAAGCGAACTCACTGACATACATAATCACTATTTACCGTTTTTATTTGTATGTATTTAAAATTAGTGTTTTTTAGAGAGAGTCCAACTAAACAGCTTTTAAACAGAATTTAAAAAAAAAATTCTCAGGTGTCTTTTCCCAGTACCAGTATCTTCTAACCTCTTCCAACTTTCTTTTTTTGTAATGCCTGTCCACTAGGGGGTGCTAATGCCTGGGGCAACTATATTCTTACTCTAAATTTCATAATGTTTAGCTCCGAACTGACCCATGTATTTACATCAATAGAGAAGTCCTTTACACTTTTTGGATTTTATATGCTTTTTTTTCATGCTGCATCAGTGGTCAAGCTATATCTTATTGTTTCTTATTCCCATTCAGGCAACAATACAAAGAACGCTTGAATCTCCCCATCAAAACGCTTATTGGATACCAGTCCCACGATGACACCTCTAGCAAAAGTGGCTCCACGACAAAGAACATGTACTCAGTTTGAAGAAGACTTTCAACTTGTAGGTTTATAAAATTACAAATTTGCATCACATTAATACTTTTGAGTTGTCAACTACTGTAGTGTCCTTCCTTTTTAAGAAAAAAAAAGAGAAAAATGTTAAATATGTAAATGTGTAGTTCTCTCCATTCTAAATGATCTGCACTGATGGTGTGGATCAAGGTTTTGACCTGTGAGGGGGGGACTGCATCAGCTGAAGCTGTATGACTCAAGCTAGATGACAATATTTTAGAATTCAAAAGTTAAACTAACTAAACTTTTCCCTAGCTAAGGAGGTTCTAAGGCTTAGATTGAAGAGACACTTTTTGTTCCTTTAACCTTTCTTTTTCTCTTGTTATGAAAAGCGTTTCACACGTACAAAGGTAAAAAAAAAAAAAAAAAGTCGACAACTTAATCTACATAAATTTTTAAGGGCCACAACTGTTTTAACATGCTTAAGTTAGAGGTGTTTGGCACAAGAAGTGATTGCAGAGGCGCCTACAGATTGACTATCTTAAAGGTTTGTAACAGATTAGCTGGTTGCTCTCCAAGTTTAGAATTTGGCAGAGTGGCCATTTATTGTTTCAGCTATGCTGAAATTGTGGAATCTTGCTTGTAGACCTATTTTCAGCTTTTGTGTTAGCCCCACATCTATTTATGATATGCATTGCAGTTGAAATTAGTGAGGATGACTGAAGATCAAGTTCCTGATTTCATTTACTGTTTCCTTCCTTTTTTGTGAAGTTGTTAGCATTGTGGACTACTGCCTAATCTAGAACATTTTTTACAGTGTATTATACAGTAAATACCTATACATCCAAGCTTTTTAGGTGTGCTTCTCACCTTTCCCCTCTTAACAACTTAGTAAACATTTTCTAGTTTGCACCACATCAGTTGGTGAATTCAAATGAAGAGAGGCTATTCATTGTGAATTTATTTTGATCATAATGTATCTATCTGTAATTTCAGGATGTATATTACCTTCTTTCGAGTAAAGGTTAAGTGCTTTGCATTAACAACAGGATGATGATCTGTGCTGTTTCTTAACTTTCCATACACACATTACTAATGGAATATGACTAAGTTTAAAATACTTTAGTTGCCTTTGGCATTGGTATAACTGTGGTTTCTGAAGTCCGATTTTTCCTTTTTCCCTTTTTCTTTTTTCTTTTTTTAAGAAAGTAAAAATGTAACCGTCGCTGTTGTGAAATTTGCCAGTGGCCTCAGTATACCACACCTATTACCAGTTTCCGGACACTTGAGTGACTTAAAAAAAAAAAAAAAAAAAAATGAACAGGTGCAGTTGTTTCCTTGCCGTAATTCACAGGTACAAACCTGACTGTCTGTATGCAAATGTCACTGTGTGAATACAGGCGATAGACAAAATAAAAAAAAATAATCCTAAAGTCCACTGAATGCTGTTTTGAATTATGAACAGTTTCTAGTATAAGGTATAAAAGTAAATAAATGGCTGATCAAAACTATTTTGTCCAGAGGCTGTAAACAAGGGTTTTAAAAGAGCCCAAAGTGAGCATTTAAGTTCTTGAACAGACTGGAGTTAGAACATAGGAAAATGTACATAAAATGCTGACTAGACTTGAGTATACCTGAATATTAAGTTGAATGTCTTAAGTTGAAATCAAGTTCATTTAAATATGCTGTTTAGACACACAAGCATACCTTCTTATTAATAGCGACATTTGGGCCTTGGTAACCACGTAGTCAGTTCGTCAGGTGTGATTCCAAGATGCAAGTTCACCACACCCAACAGCCTTGTAATGTCAAGAATTTATTCAATGGGAAAACTGCCAAGAAACGTTTCTCGGATTTAAAGCTCCAGTTCAGAATGGCTCAATTTCCACAACAGCTTTTAGGGCTGCTGGTATAGTAAAACACACTAATTTTTTGTGGTTGTGCTCTTCTACCATTGCTGTTTATAAGCATGTGTTGTTACAGTATCAAAAACTGCCACTGAGTCATTACCAGGTTAATAAAGATCTATTAAGTGAAGCAATCTGGCAGTAACAACTTTAGGCAACACCTTAACCTAAAACCACCTATGTTTTTACAAAACAAGCATGAAATCCTACCAAGTTCCACAACACACTGACCATCGTAGGTGAAGAAACTAGATCTACAATAAGCTGTCGATGTAAACATTTATTTTTTGAGCCTGCAGTAGTACACTTTGCTGCAAGCATCAGATCCTACAAATCAAGTAAGATAAGTTCCAGCCTTCAAACAAGTGCTGATCATCTTGGGGCCTACAGCCACGTAGGGGATGCACAACAATAAGAATTCGATCAGTCTATACAAATAATGGTTTAAAAAACTTTCATCGCAGAGAGGTTTAGATTAGGTTTTATTCCAGTTTGTATTGATGGATTCGACAGAGAAGAATGCTCAGTGATACTGGGCTACCATGTAGAAATAGATGTTACATTTCTTTGTAATGCAAATCCAGGTGGACTAAGTTCCTTTTTATAAACATGTTTAAACCGGCATCTATATTAACAAATGTACAAATGTTGGTTATCAGCATTGTCTAAAAATGTACATACTGGTGCATTCCTAAGAAATCTAACAATCTATTTGAGCTCTATAAACAAGTTGAATGTGTTAACGGAGACGTTCCAAGACCAAAATGCAGCAAACGGCCCTGAGTTAAAATAATTGTTCTTTGGTTTTGTTCAGAAAAGTGCATCAGTGTAGTGATTCATTCTTAGGTCCTGAGTCGTGTGAACGAGGGTTTGGTTCACCAGCAATATTGGGGAAACGGTTATCACCTGTTCTATAATCTGAAGTGCCCTAAAACAGGAGAATAGAACATATTTACAATACAGAGGATCTGGAAGTTGCGACACAGCAATGCAACCGATATGCCATAGGCTTTCATTGAACAAAATCCGTTCATGCGAGGTAAAGAGTTTCTCAACTGGCTGTATTGCTACATCCTACTTTTTGGTTTTTGGTTTTTTTACCACATATAGTGTTCCACTCCCATCTGATTTCCCAGTGTTTGAGGTATTCAGTGATTAGATTAAGATGAAGGATTTAAGATGTATTGCAAAGTGATTCTAAAGAATGAACGACCTGCGTTGACATTTGCAGAAATGCAAGGTATGAATGAAACCCCAACCAAGGCCAAAGGTGGCACTTGTGAAATCTGCAGAATTCCAAAAAAAACATGCCTGCATGCTCAAGTTTCTGTCTGGTTTACTGGAAAGTCAAAGACAAAAAAAAGCATGACAGGAATCCATAGGAGAAAAACAGAAAATAAATAATCTGAAGTAGACATGATGGCAGTCATCAGGACAAAATGAGAGCTTTCTCTTCATCTCTCTTTGAGAGAAGTACTGAAAGCATTGCTGAGGAGAAAAAATAAAACTCCACCGCGTAGCTGAGTTCAAAGAGCTCCAGATTCACGCTGAGGGTCCACTCAAAGATGGCCGAGATGTGCTTATAGATGATGTCGTTTTGGACAAAGAAGATACAGTCTGACAAGCAGAAATTAAGGAATAAATATAAGGAAGTTATTTTGTTGAGTTTTTATTCTGTAAGCAGCGCATAATAGGCTGGTCTATGACTAGACAGAGCGCAAGGTTTTGAAACAGAAACAGGAATTTCCAAGTAATGCTCTAAAACAGCTCATGGACTTTCATTTACATTTACATTTATGGGATTTAGCAGACGCTCTTATCCAGAGCAATGTACATCAGTGCTCAAGTAGTCCACATCTGTTCTTCATACATGTAAAGTTATACTTAAATCAACGTCCGCTATTCAACCAAGTTACTGCCAGCTAAATTACACACCTAAACAACTCCTCAAAAATGTACTCCATACTACATCTACAACTGCTATCTATTTCATTTTACTGATAACAAATGATCTAACCAACTATAAATCATCCAAACTCCCTGTCCATCTCTGTGTTGCCTCCCTGAAGCAAGCAAGTTTCTCTCCAATGAAAGCATTTTGAACTATCGTAATGCTAAATATGTAGAGCACAGGTGCTGAAAGGATACAGAGGATGGTCACTATGACCTGGATGCTGGTGGAGATGATGCGTATTGGATAGAGGAAGCGCTCCAGTCCAGTAAGGTTGCACCTGCTGGTCAGAGAGGTCAGCAGGATGGTGTAGAAGCAGACACACACAAAGCTCAAAGCGGCTCCGAGGTAATGCAGCAATATCAGCTCCGCCGGCTACGAGAAGAACACAACACCACAGACATCTCTGATTATTGTGTGAAACAGAGATTTGCTCATGTGATTTATGTGAATGCCACACTTGGGTAATGCTGGCAATAACAAATCAAACACATTCAGTTATTACTGCACACTATCACAGCACTGTATGCACTCAGGCACTGCAGTCTATTCACTCACTCACACACACACACACACACACACACGTGTTGACAAAGGCCTACAAAACCTGTTCTGGGAGATTTCATTTGAGGTCACACCTTACTGCATAATTTAGGATTGAGCTGCTTTGAAAAATGATAGAATGATTTATTAAAGTCTTTACAAGCTTTTGTAAGAAACCAGGAACCCACTCCAGGACTGAACAGGAAACGACTCTCCTGCTGAGTAAGAGACGTAGCTTTAATCTTCGGATTTTCCTGACTGCTTTGATTAGCTGGATTAGGTATTACTCTTGGGTAAGCACTAGAGCAGTGGTTCCCAACCTTGGTTCTAGAGTTCCCCCGACCCTGCACCTTTCCTGCTCCAACATACCCACCTCACCCAAGGAAAGGCTTATTAGTTTATTATTATTGGATCAGGTGTTTGGGAGCATGGAAACAATAAAATGTCCAGGACCACGGATTAGAGTATGCAAGAACGCAAATGTTCAGGCATGAGGTGGGGCACGCCTTACCTAAGCACTGATTGGGCAATGAATAAATCACAAGACTAAATAAATATCTAGTAATTGTTTTGTAATGTTTGAAACAAGCTAAAAGCTTTAGTAAACCTGGCCCCAAGGCTTGTTATCTGTGGCTCTTTAAAGAAACACCAGTAAGCCAGCTAGACTGCTAGACCACCAGGAATATAAGATTGTAGTCAGGTTTATCTTTACTGAAAGTCATGAACATTAACATTTTTTTAATTGTCTGTTTTACATAAAGGTAAGTGATAGTGGAGTATTTTGTGTGTAGTCTGTACTTACATTGCAGTTCCCTGCTACAAAGGCGCCGATGGCTGCGACACAACCGAAAACCACAGCGAATTTACTGACCAGGCAGTTCATGCTGCTCTTGTCCACGATATGTGCATGATGGAAAATACTGAAAGCCAGGACTGCAGAAACAGAGGGTATGTACACTATTATTGAGGTTTTCCCACACTTTTATTCTTCATTCTATATTAGCCCTGCATTTATTTGGCTTTTTTGTGAATTCACAAAAACACTAGGTCATCATAATGTCTCACCATTTGGGGTAAAAAAAGGAACGAAAATTGATTCACAGAGTAAGAGACCAACTTATCTACTCACATAAAAATGAACCGGCATTGATTGTAGCACTAAACAGGGAATTTTCTGGGAAATTGGTTCCACTTGTACTGTAATGTTAGAAAAGAAATGACATATCAAAAATTCCATATCAGAGCCACAGTTGTAGATAATGAGAAAACAGGCTTCACTTACCTTATGGTGGGTACATTCTGGACTGTGCAACAAATTTCAGTTTCATTTGTCAGACATGCATTTCTGTATTCCCTGGAAAAAAAAAAAAGATTTAAAAATGACTGCAGCTACTCTTTCAAGCAGCCATAGAACATATGTTTATACAGAGAACATTTATATACAGTTTTTGGTACAACAGCTATGAAAACTACAAAAAATCCTTTATGGGACGTCTATATCCAACAGTGAAAACTCGAGCTGTGTGAGGATTTAGATTCACAATTTAATTCAACAATATACCTGAAAACCTCTTACTTTATAAACCAAGCAGAAAACCGTAGAGTAAAAAGAATTAAGAATAACTATCACATACCAGTTACTGAGTGAGCAGACATGGTTGAAGCTTAGTGCAATGCCATACCTGCAAAAAAGGCCATGTATGAGAAATCAAACTATTAAAACAAAAAAACTATTTACCTTTAAGCTGTATATTTATTTACAGTAACTTATGCCCTCACTAGCAGCTGAGTTGCATAGCACGAGCGGTTTAATGTATAACCCGGAACTTGCTGATAGTGACTGAGTCAGAATTTCAGGCTGGGGGACAATCAGACTTACTGAATATCACTAGCAGGTGATATAAGCATGAACTTAGAGGATGCCTACTCAGCTAGATGAGTCTTTCTATTGAAGCAGATGGATAGACAAATCAAGTTATTCTATTAAATTACAAAACAGGGCAAAAATTTATTTGAGTGTACTTGACTAGTACGGCCAAAAGTCATACTTTGTATGATGTCAGCATCCAAAATACCTTGATGAACTGGTTACACAACATTCTTTACACATTCATACCATTACCAAATTACAATCTATATTGGTCAATTATAACATTATTTTGATATCATACATATATACAGATTTTAGCACTTAGAACTCTCCTCTGTTTCTCACACTGTCCTGAAACTTGAGTGTTTCCTCAAACTGTAAGTCGCTTTGCATATTAAAGCGTCTGCCAAATGAATGTAATGTTTTATATATATATATATATATATATATATATATATACACACACACACACATATATATA
>JBBPCZ010000156.1:13882811-13897978 GCA_037974445.1 Brycinus macrolepidotus | reverse complement strand
TCCCCCCCCCCCCCCCCCGTCCCCCCCCCAAAAAAAAAAAAAACGTTTTTTGGCTTTGCCTTTAAGCTTAGTCTGATGGAAATGAAGAGCATGAACCTTCTGTATGACTAACCATGACTAAATATATTATTTACATTTTATACTTTTAAGTAGTTGAAGGCCTCAAAGTTCTGATGTACTTGATTCAACTCTTGGAAGCTTTTATAATTAGCTGGTTATTTTCATCAGGTTTACTTTTTGATGGTAGACAGTACTGCTAGAGTTTAGGAACCATGTTTTCTTCTAGTCTTTATTCTGAGAAAAAATAAGCTTTTGACACAGCAAGAATGCACAGTGAAAATATGTCTTAAATTTGTACATTGCTATTTTAACACCAACTTGGATTTCTGTCTTTCAGCAGGGGCCAAAAGCGCTAACTTGTTTTTTCATTTAACAACTTTTTTTCTTTTGTTAGGGTTTCATTGCACCTTAATAACACACTAAGCTTCTTCTCTCAGTGGATTACATCTTTCAGGGCAGGCTATTCATATACTGGAAGTGAACTAATAATGTTTGTTTTCCATACACCCTGATGGCAAACTATTTCAGTAAATAATATTCACATTGGTTGTACTTCACATGCCTAAATGGTCAGGACTACTGCAGTAGACCTAGTTCCAGATTAGTTTTCATAGTACTATGCTGGTGACAGTTGATTCTGACCCATGCTTGGTCTATTTGTGCCTGTTTCAGAGCCAGCCTCCTGGCCCCAACATGATCAAGCCAGGTCCTTCCATGCTTCAATCACTACCTCCACCAACTACCTTCAGCATGCCGACCCAGGGTCCCCCTCCCTCCCTGCTTCAGGCCCAGCTTTCTGCAGCCACTCTAGCACCACTCTTACAGAATCCCCCTCAGCCTCTCCTGCCCCAGCCACCCCCTAAAGGTAGGGCAGTTGAACCTCCTGAAGAGTTCTGTGGTGCCAAATTTGTCCAGAGTTATAGAGGAAATATAATCTTTTTTTATCTTTTGTGTAGATTCTGTATTTTCAGGGGGGTTGCTGCAGCCTCCTGTACGTATGATGCCCCAGCCACAGCCTGTGCGACGTATGGATCCCTCCCCTCGCTTTCCCAGCCGCAGTGACCGACCAGAACTCATTCTGAGGAAAGATGACCGTAGGTCAGTAGCAGTTAATTCTGTATTTTTTTTTTTTTTTTTTCCCCCCATCTGTATCTGTTTTTCTGTTATACCTTAGTTTACCATTACTCTTTTGCATCAAGATGATCATTTTAATTATAGGCAAAATTCAGAACTTATTATAACATGGGATGAGTGTGGCAGTATCTTGTTAAATAATACTATCTGAGAGTTATTTATTTGCAGTTTGAGCTGAAGACATAGCATATTAATCCATGTAGTTGTCAAGTAATAATTATGTAGATCGTTCTTTTATGCCTATTAAAAGGTACAGATATATTTATTTTTACTCTCACTCTTAGTTGCTTTTTAGCTTTCACTAAAACTAAGAGTAAACTACTCTTAGCAACTAAGAGTTTCGTGATTTGATTTTCATGCAGTCGGGAGAGAGATAGAGAGCGAAGAAGATCAAGGGAGCGCTCTCCAGCGCGCAAGCGTTCAAGAGACCGCTCTCCTCGAAGAGATCGCTCTCCAAGACGCCCGCGCAGAGTTGTGCCTCGCTATACTGTGCAGTTCTCCAAGTTCTCACTTGATGGGTATGTGAACTATGCTGTTTGTTTATAATGAAACTGTAAATCTTTTAACACTGTGATGGAAACCTCCTTTGTAAGCATCTGTTTGTGTACTTGGATACTCTACAGATTCAACTGTGACATGATGGAGCTTCGGCGAAGGTATCAGAGCCTCTACATCCCAAGTGACTTCTTTGATGCTGTGTTCACTTGGGTGGATGCTTTCCCTTTATCGCGACCTTTTACCTTTGGAAATTACTGTAACTTCCACATCATGCATAAAGAAGTGGACTCTTTAGTGAAGAACACAGCTGTACTGGACCCTCCAGATGCCAACCACACCTATAGTGCTAAGGTGTGAAGACACAAATTAATCTTATGAATCTTTATTCAGTTTTTGGCATGCTTTTGGGGAGAAAGGGAATCCTGTTTTGGGCTTTTTATTCCACTTTCCTTTTGCTTGTTGATGTTAATATTAGACAAATTTGTTTGTTGTGTAGGTGATGCTGCTTGCCACTCCCAGTCTGGATGAACTCTATCATAAGTCTTGTGCCCTGGCCGAGGACCCACAGGAGCTAAGAGACTCTTTCCAGCACCCGGCCCGCCTCATTAAGGTACAACCAGACTACACTCATACCGCTGATATGTATACTTCACTAACCATTGCCAGCTTACTGTTTCATTTACGCTTTTGATCTCTGTGGCTTGAAGTTTATATTAATCTACGTAACCCTTTAATCGTGGTCATATGTCTTTACAAGCCTACAGTAATAGGCTTTGCTGCTTACAGCTGTAGCTGAAAGCTTTTCTACTGGTCACAGCTGTAGCCTTTTCTTCCTATATAATGCTAAGTTTGTGTTAATGCTTAGATTAGGAGTTGACAGTGATGTCTATTCCACACAGCTAATTCAGCATTGGAATAATTTCTTCTGATGTTCACTCTCCTCGCTCTCCTTTTTCAGCCAGCACATCATTATTTCTTTGTCTTTATTGCTTCATTTAAAGTACCTAATCTGCCTAATCTATCTTAATTTGTGTATTCTTTACTGCATTTCCTAATAACTTGTTAAACCACCGGATAAATATAGTATGTGACCTTTTGTGTTTTTGTGAACTCCTCTGTTCTCAGTTTCTGGTTGGGATGAGAGGCAAAGATGAGGCCATGGCCATTGGTGGCCACTGGTCTCCCTCCTTGGATGGAGCTGACCCAGAGAATGATGCCTCAGTCCTTATAAAGACAGCAATACGTTGTTGTAAGGCTCTGACAGGCATTGATCTGAGTTTATGTACCCAGTGGTAAGTACAGTTCCGTTTTAACACTGTTTGATGCATCTCCTCTTTCCATGTGTGCATTTCAGTACTAGGCCTGAGCAATACTAAAACATCCCCAAAAAAAAAAAAAACATCCAACAGTCTGTGACCCACTGCATGGTTTTGACAATAGCTCTGAAATGTCTGAGGCTTTTTTGGTTTAATTTAAATGTAATTCTGTAATTTTTATGTATTTCTTTGCTCTTATCTTTATTTTGCAATGTCCTTTTTGCTGATGTGTGTAGCAGTCCTGCCTCTTTATCTATGTGGTGAATGCATTTATTCTGTCGCTCGAAAAGCAGAGCCGGAGGAGGAGTCGCCACCATTACTTTCTGTTTGATATGACTTTTGACCTGTGTTAAATATCTTACATATTTAACTTGCTTTCACCGTGTCTTTGAACCTGTCTTTCTCACACCACGGGTGTATGTATGCTATCCTACACAAGCATCCAGTTCAGACTCACAAATGCTATGGGGAGGGGCCTGACAGGAGGGAAGTGAAATGTCTGGATTGTCGTTGTTTTTTGTTTATTTTGTCTGTCGATTTCCCCAATACATGGCTGCCGTTCATCGTGAGAACCTACTGTGGAGATCTGCAGGCTGTATTTTCACAATTCTGGGGCCATCTTACCACAAAGGGGAGGCAGGGGGATTGCAGCTGTCTGAATGAAAGTGTATTGGGGGATAGGCCTTGTGTGATGTCTGACAGAATGTTTCTTTCCAATTCACTTCTTCCTTTGCAACAGGTATCGTTTTGCAGAGATTCGCTATCACCGCCCTGAGGAGACTCACAAAGGGCGCACAGTTCCCGCACATGTGGAGACAGTGGTTTTATTTCTCCCGGATGTTTGGCATTGTCTTCCTACCCGCTCAGAGTGGGAAGGCCTGTCCCGTGGACTCAAGGAGCAGCTGGCAGAGAAACTCTTGGCTGAACGGAAGGAGGCTGATGGAGAACAGGCACTGAACGCTAATCCTTCTCTTCTCATTTCCGCTTCTCACAGGCACAGGAATAGACAGACAAAACACTCAAAAAACACACAAAAACAAACAAAGTATCGCAGGCATCATACAAAAGCCCCTTCTATATTGTCCCTGTCTCGTCCCTTTTCCTCCACCCCGTCCCAACCTGCTTCCTTTACCTGCTCTCCCAGCACCGCCCTCGCCCCACCACCCAGCCCGCAGTCACACACAGTGGAACAGATTAGCTCGTACTTTAATTGCACTGCTTCAACTGGTAAAACAGCTTCCAGCACTTATGAAACGTAGTTGCAGAATGACATGAAAATTCATCATTTAGTTTCGTGTGTAGCATAGACAATTTTGCTGAAAGTGCAAAGTGTCTTACGTAAATTTCCACATTTTGATTGTGAGATTATATTTAAGATTTTTAAGACATGCTGGAATCTGGAGAGCCAGTTGTGATTAAAATGTGTGTTTTTAGAATGTTTTTTTTTTATTTTTTATGATTAAATTTATATTTTAATTCAATATCTGCTGAACTTCAAAAAACTCCTTAAGTTCTGTCTCTTGTCTGTCCCTTTATTGGTTTTACACTATTCTCGGATTGGACTGTACCTAGACTTGTGGACCTGATTTTTCCAGGGAAGTTGGTTGCTCCAAGGACAGTCTTCTTTGACTAGATGTTAAAAAGGAAGGAAAATGAGTCAAATCAATTTGCAAATGTAGTTATAGGGAACCCGTACACACATTGAGTTTGGAGACCATCTCTGAGTGCATCTTTCACATTTTACATTTCTTGGACCCACTGTCATTGATTACCTTTTTGTATTCCACAGAACTGGCATTGATTGGCTGATGGTTGGGGTTTGGGTCTGTTCTAAAAGCTAGACAGCTTCCGTGTATCCTAGAAGTGGAGTTTTTATTTATTTATTTTGTTTGATTTTGTTTTTATTTATTTATTATTTTTACCCAATCGAGACCTCAGTTGGAGGAGACAATGAGAGACAGTTGTGACCTTGCTTCTTGCACGGATTAACTTTTGTTTCAGAAGCTCAGAAAACACACAAATTACTATTTAACATTTTATTGTTCTTCTCTTTTCCCCTCTTTCCCTAACCCGACGATAGGAAGAAGAGGAGAAAGATGACGACGATTCAAAAGAAGTTACAACACCCACGCACTGGTCTAAGCTTGATCCGAAGTCCATGAAGGTTGGTTGCCTCTAACAGGCTAAGTATCCTTTTTGACTCCTTCTTTTGCTGGGGAGTCTGTCCAACTTCAGCTCCGTGTGTGTTGTGTGTTTAGGTAAATGACCTACGTAAGGAGCTGGAGAGCCGATCTCTGAGCTCTAAAGGGCTGAAGTCTCAACTAATAGCTCGGCTCACGAAGCAGCTGAAAGTGGAGGAGCAAGTGGAGGAATCCAAAGAGCCAGAGAAGACAGAGTCTGCTGGTGTAGAGGAGGAGGAGCCATGTAGAGTGGAGGAGGACCGGGAGGTGAGATGAGATAGACAACGTGTGAGCTTAACTAGAAAGGTGCCCCTTACACTTCCTATGCATAAATAATTGGTGCAAAGGGACTCAATTTGTGGGCATTGTTTAACAAGACAAAGTGTCTTAAAGGAGGTTTTTAGTGTTATTTTATTTGTAAAGTCAATTTGATTATGTCTCTCCTCCTCAGGAAGAAGAGCGTAAGCGGCAAGAGGAACTGGAGCGGCAGCGCAGGGAGAGGCGTTATGTCCTCCCTGATGAGCCTACCATCATCGTCCACCCAAACTGGGCAGCCAAAAATGGCAAGTTCGACTGCAGCATCATGTCTCTGAGTGTGCTGTTGGACTACCGGCTTGAGGACAATAAAGAGCACTCTTTTGAGGTTATCCATTTTTAAATGCCTTCATTAGAAATCATTACGATTATGTTGTAAATGTTTAGATTTCAAATATACCTTCTAAAGGAAACTACATTAGTTATAGTTTAGTTTAGGAAACTAAATTAAATTAGTTGTTTGCTAATGTTCAGGAACCACCCATAAATCTAAGTCCATTTCCTCTTCTGGACAAGCGTTTACACTGTTCTGCCTGTCTGTTCAGGTCTCGTTGTTTGCTGAACTTTTCAATGAAATGCTTCAGCGAGACTTTGGCTACAGAATATACAAAGCTCTTGCTGGTCTTCCAAGCAAAGATGAGAGAAAAGAAAAGAAAGAAAAGGCGAAGAAGGAGGCAGAGAGAAAAGATGTGGAAAGGAGGGATGCAAAGAAGGACAAAGAAGAAGAAAATGGCGAGCCTTCCACAAAGAGACAAAGGGATGATGATGAGAAGAGGAGGGTGAGTAGAGTATTCTTTAGTCATTAATTACTCTTCATTTAAATTAGTATTTGCTTTTCCAAATTTGGAAGTAAATATTTATATATATATTTAAATATGTTCCATGATGAGCTATCCTTTAATGCCTTTAGACCAGGTACCACATACACTCTTTATAGAGAACCACCCTTCCAATCCTAGTCTAATACAGCTGATAAAGTTTAGGTTTTTCTCCAGCATCTTAATACCAGAGGTGTGTCCAAAGTAGACACTGCAACAAGGTACCTCTGCCATAGTGAATTAACTGAAAAATGAAATAGGAAGCCTGCTTACTTTCAAGAAAAGATGAAAACAGCCTTCCTTGTGTCTGTGTAACAGGATGATGACAAGGAGAGGATTCTGAAGAAAGAAGAGTCCAAAGATGAAGACGATAATGAAGATGAAAGTAGCAATAACAATGCTGATGAGTATGATCCAATGGAGGCTGAGGATGCAGACGACTATGACGATGATGGTACAGCTTACGCCTCATTTTCTCATAGCTTTTCCTGACTGGTAAACATATTAGAAAATCAAATTTCCTAACTGTAATTCTGACAGATAAGGATGATGAAGACTCCAACGGAAGGGACAGGAGGGATGACCGCCGAGATGACAGAAAATCAAAAGATAGAGCTTCTAAAGATAAAGTGAGTTTTATATGGTTTACCTCGTTCCCTAGCAAGCATATTTTCATTCTGTTTCCTCCATAGCCAAATCTGGGCTTATTGACACTGTTGTTTCTCTGAAGGATGAAAAAAAGAAGATGATGATGACATATGACCGAGATCTGCTAATGGCTTTTGTGTACTTTGATCAAAGTCATTGTGGGTACCTACTAGAGAAAGACCTAGAGGAGATTATGTATACCCTGGGACTACATCTCTCCAGAGCACAGGTACTGTTGCTTACGGGCAGTGGAAATTAATATGTCAAGTTATAAGTTATCATTAATATAGCAAATATAATGCAAAATCATAATTCAGTATTCAACATTTTTAGTTTTGTATATTTACAGCTTATCATAATAAAACCTATCCTTTTATTCTTCTTGTACTAGCTAGAAGGTCTATCTTCAGGCCTGATGGGGAGGGGGGGAAAAGACATGATGGCCATTAATAATAATAATAATAATAATAATAATAATACATTTTATTTGAAAAGCGCCTTTCAAAACACTCAAGGACACTGTACACAACAAAATGATAAAAAGAACAAGCATAAGAGCACACAATTTACAGAATCTACATAAAACAATCAAAAATAATATTATGGCAGAGTGGAGAAGATTATGATGAATAAGGATAACATTAGGATGGTTAGAATTAATGATCTTATTTGTTGTAGTATTATATATTATCTTGTACGTTTTTTTTTTAATCTAAATACAATATTGTGACATTGTAAGGTCAAATTATAGGATACTCAGTGTTAAATTATACATTTCATATTTTATCCATTTTATCTCACAGCGAATGAACATTGTAGAGTGTAGTCTGTCATGTATCAGAGCTAGTGCTAATAAGGATTATAAGTATAAAGAATTTGTTTTGCAGGTGAAGAAATTGTTGAATAAGCCAGTAGTGAGAGAGTCCTGCTACTACCGAAAGCTAACCGATAGACCCAAAGATGAACCCAGCCCTGTAGGGACTCCTGATTCTCAAATAGAAAACCTCTTGGGTAAGTAAAAATACCAGCCTACTGCAACTGAAAAATCTTGGTTAAAGGAACAAGGGGGGGCTGTCGCAGGAATCAGAATGTATTGCTGAGACTTAACTCAACTTTAGAAAAAGTTCAGTCTAAACTTGGATTTCCTGTCTCTCAACGGTGGATCACGTTCTACCACTCTACAGTGCAGTGGCAGCGTACACTGCAGGCCTAACCTGCTCCAGGTTAAATTCCACCGATCAGCAACCCTTAGCTGCCCATTCGTGTTTGTGCCGAACAGTCAGTTGCCGTAAAATATATTTTTTTGCGAGTGGCACCGTCATACTACATAAATATGAACAAAGTTATTATAATGGTTATAAATTTATTAGTAATTGTCATTCATTCTTGTTCCCTCCCTGAAAGGAAGCCCTTTGACTGCCCATGATGTATACAATTGGTTATTTATGATAAATATCACGATGTCATGTGCACACATACAAAGAGTAATCACAGCCTGTGAATGTAAAGTAGAAACCTGTTAACCAGGCATAAAACAAATTCATAGTGACCGCAGTTGTTTAATTTTATGAAGATGCACCCTGCTTTGTGAGACACAGGTAGTCTGGGAATAGAATCAGCATGTGTCTAATAGAACACATAATTTGAGGATTCAGTACCATCTGTTCGTTGTTGTGAATTAACGCAGTACATTTCCTGTGTGCTTTAAAGGTAACCGACCTCTGCTGCCCTGTCAGAAGACGAAAAGAGAGGCAGAGGACTGCGGTGGCTCTGGGAGTCTTATTGTTTATAATGGTGCTATGGTGGATGTGGGCAGCATGTTACAGAAACTGGACAAGAGTGAGAAAGCCAGAGAAGAGATTGAAAATAAACTCATGCAGCAAGACACTAAAATGGGTAAAGTTCAACTCATTTTGGGCTTATGAGCAGTTGCAAATAATGTTGTATGATGTTGCATGACCAAACTAACAAATGGTGAGCTTTGATAAGCCTGTTTTGGTTCAACTTGTATCATTTACAATTGAGAAACATTGAAATGAAGTCTCTGAAACAGTGTTTTGCCTTCCAGATGAAGATGCTAAGCACATGTCAGAGCTTGAGTCAGCTAACCGCAGTCTGATGAGGGAGCTGGAACAGGTGAAAGCCAGTCTGAGGGAGACGGAGAAGAGCCTCAGAGCAACAGAGCAAGAGAAGAGCAACTATCAGCAGCAGCTGCACAGCACACTCTCTAGTCTCAGCACAGTCATGAAGGAACTGCAGAGTGTCTTGCCTAATGTATGTACAACCTCTCACCTGCTGTGTTTTTAGTGAAATCGTTCTGGCTGTTTTTAATATTTACATTTTCCTTTACCAGACAATAAATATTTTTTGTTTGACCTAGGGAGATCATCCAGAAGACCAGAAGCAGAAAACTCAAGCTAATGGCTCAGATGACTGAACTGCCTTTTGCATCTGTCTGTCACTTCAAATCTGTAAATAAGCACTAAATCCGTAAGCTAATTGTTTTGATAAATGTTTCATTTTCGTTTTGTTTTTGTTGCCATGTACAGAATTTTAAAGACAGAGGAAACACTGTAACTCAATTTTCCTCCTTGCGATTCTTTGACCTAGTAAGAATTTGGCAAGCTATTTCCTACATACTTAAATTATCTTCATGACAATAAAACAAATCGTGATATTTAAGTCTTGTTTTAAAATGTCATTGATTTCAAATTACTATTCTATAGAACTCTTCTCTTGCCAGTTGCCAGTCATTTGAATTTTATTTAGTTGCACCCGTCTTTTTCTGTCAACGTTCTACACAGTTTGTGCTAGTACGTGTGAGTGATTTCTTGGTTTAATTAGCAATAATGATGTTATTTATGTGTACGAAGTTAATAGATCTGAAACGTTTTTTGACGTCAGGACCTGGGCAGAGCTGCGTAATGAATGCAGAGCCAGGCTCAGGGTGAATGTCTTTGTTATACTGATATAACAGATCAGTAGTTGCATTCTTTGTTTACTCTCTGTCAAGACTTTGCTAACTTGCTGCTATCCTGTTTCTTGATATGCATCTAAACTAATGCACGCATATTTGCTTAATCCTAACCGTGTTTATTTGTTCTGTGACTGTTGTGTGATCTTATGAGAGTGGCATTTTGTGAATGAAGCTGTTCTTTTTTTCGTTTTTCAAAGGGAGATTGATGCCAAAAAAGTTCTGTTTCATTAAGAAAGCGGTTACCATAATTGACTTCGCGTCTGGCCTTGTACACTGCGGAAAACTACTTTGCAGAATATTCCAGATGAATTTTTTTTTTAGCAAGAATGTGTTACCCTGGGATTAAAGCAGTTGACTCCCTCCTAACCCCCCCCCTTCTTTGAGCCAGTCATCTAAATTTAAGCCTGGCTGCAGTGAGTGGTGAATGCTGAATGGATAAAGAGCCAAACTTAGTAACAATGAGCCCAAAGCAACCAAATGCATATTATTTTTCTATTCCAGATGTGCAGTTATGGTTGTCCTGTGTAAAAATAAAAGTGGTGCATTTTAACATTTCATTTTTCTTTCCTCCAAGTCCCTTCTTATGGCTCAAGGATGGGATTATGATGAAGCTGTAAAACCAAAAGCCTCTCCTCTAGATGGCAGTGGTGGTCTGATTGAGAACTTTTTTTTTTTTTTTAAGAGGTAAAATAAAACAAAACCTGAACTGCGTCCGGAAACACACACTTCTGTACTTCACATGTAATATTACAGAATGTATCGCTGAGGTCTGTGTACTGTTTTCTTCATGCTACTGAGTGAGGTAGCATGTAGTTTCAGGCACTTGGTCTCAGGCACTTTAAAGTATCGCAGCAGTATTGAAATATGCTGTTCTGTGTTGTGTAAATGAGCTCATTTGTATGAAAACAATTATATTTTATAAGCTTTATGAGCTCCTTTTTGCTGGACTCCCTCAGAAGCGCCCTCTAGCGCCTGGTCAACCCGGGAGATCTTATAAATTGGCAGTACTCATGACAAGTGCTATGATTGAACTTTTTATGTGTTTCGTGATTTAGTGTAAATGTGATTCGTAAAAAGGCTGGCGCTCAAACAATTGCAAATCCAGTCATTTTCTTATTAGAAACTTCAAATTAGAAACTTCTTTATCAAAAAGTGATGACTCAGGTGAGGGACATTCAGGTTCTCTGTGGCTTCAGGCATGCAGGCTATTCAGAAACATTGGTTGCATTTTAATCCCCTTCTTCAGACCTTTGTTCTCATCGTGAGTCTTTTGTTTACTGAGCTCCCTCCGGAGCTCTGGTGGATGTCAAACCAGGAAGCTGTTTCGGATGTAATGGCCTACTTAAGCTGCATTCCACACCATTCTAATTAAGTGCAAGAGTTTAGTATAATCTTTAATGCTATAATTTTCTTGTGTGCTCAGTTTAATTTGGGGGGTGGGCACTTGCAGCAAACACACTCTCACGAAACAGTTTCTTGACAGAAAATGTTTCTTTTTTCACATTCTTGGCTCTGGTTTGACCATGTCAAGGCTTCGATTCTCTGCTTCCTGCTGCAAATGGGAAGCGTGTAATCTTCTGCTTAGGAGCGTACAGTCCAGCTGACAAAGGCTTTTCATTGCTGCTCACGACTGATTAAAACTCAGTCTGTCTTAATCCCACAATCCACACGTTTCATTAGAAAATGATTAACCTGTTTGGCCTCTGTCAGTTAAGCCCTTTACCTCATTCTGGGGTTTTCCTTAATTCTAGAAGTCCTAAAGAAGTAATATGAGACCAGAACTGCAAGCTTATTAACTTGAGATCCATGGCGCAGAAAAGTACACTCTCTGACAGTCTTACGTTTATACTATTGTTCAGTCTGTGAAAGCAGTATGCCATTGGAGGGCCCTGTTCATTCCTGAGCCACCCTAGGTGGAGCTGGGCACCTCTTTGCTGCTGTATAACATTCTCCACCCTTCTGTAAGGGCTTGGGGTGCCAAACTCCAGTCCTGGAGGGCCGGTGTCCAGCACGGTTCAGTAGTTCCCCTCCTCAAATGCACCTATGAACCCTGGCAATTAACAAGGAAGTTAAACCAGGTGTGTTTGAGCAGGGAAATCACCAAACGTGTCTGGACCCCGGGACTCCAGGACTGGAGTAGGGCACTCCTGCACTAGATATTGGAGCATGTCTGCAGAGCATTAGTGAGGCTAGCCGCTGACATTCAGTGATGAGGCCTGGTTTGCAGTCAGGAAGTTGAGGTTTTCTGGTTTTGGTTCAGAATTGTTCCATCCAACCATCTGACGTTATTTTAAGACAGCTTGTGCAAGTATTGTTTACATGCTTCAGGTGGTCTTTTCCCTTTCATGTTTCACAGAGGCCAATAAAGGCTAGCCATCAGCACTGGTCCAGCGATCATCGCCACAATGTCACTCTGCAGTCCAGCTGCAGCAGAGGCAAGGAAGAGTGTTGTGAAATCAGAGCGTGTGCAGGTAACCACACTCTCCCTGGGAGACAGAGGCCTTTTGTGCCTCCACCTTCTCTCAGTCTCGCAGACCCGGAGAATGCTTGCACATTAGAGAGCCACAGGACAATCGGCTCATTTAACACAGGCTTGGTGTGTTTTTTCCCCTTGCTTTTCTTTTCTGGGTGGAGAGTTTAGATGCCTCTGTTGAGACAGCATTAGAGAAAAGATTAGGTTGCAGCTCATCCTCGATGATAGGGCCGACTCTCTGAAATGGGAGAATGAGAAGTTTTCAGAGTTCTTCTGCATGTTCCTTTATTAGTTTTATAAAGCAGAACACACAGAGACCACCAGTAGACCCAAAGGCGTGCCTTGACTATCACGGACAAATATGTTGAAACAATTATGTTGGACAGTTATGTTGTTTTCCTTAGAATATAAACCCATTTAATAAAAAAGTTAATGGGCAGTTATAAAAAAAAAAAGTCAAAAGTTCTGAAGTGTTACTTTAACATTGCTGTACACTATGGATAAGACATAATTGATGTAAACAATGCTTTGTTCACACACATTCTGCCCCTAACAGTGTTTTCTGAAGTAATTTGAGTCCTGAAAGTCTCACTTTGAAGGTGCCGATCATCTCAACAATCATTACGCTTCCCCTTTTGTGTCTCTAAGGCCATTGTCTGATGCAGCAGGGCTGAAACCTACTCTTTTGTCTCCAGCCAGGCTCATTAACCTCTGATCTGTGTGTTAGATCTTTGTCTGACCCGGACCCCCTCACTCTCCTCCCCCTCTGTTCACGTACAGCCATGCTTTCTTAAAGCAGGCCCCACACTATGTGCAAACCCCTCCTCCCCATTACTCCATAACAATGTTGTAATTATCACAACAAAGATGAGTCGTCATCCTCGGAAGGCCGTGTCTGCTCCGTCATGATAGCCTTTCATAATGTGCCAAGTTTCTCTGTTTATTTGTTGTTTTATTGTCCGCGTGACTCCCTGACAAAAGTGACAGCATGAAAAGTGCTGCAGTGAAATCTCTGGCCCATAAAAAGCCCACCGAAGGTGATCATATGCTGAGAGTCAGCTTGGTGGATTCCTTTTTGGACTTTTTGGTCACTCAGCTTACATTTAACTACATTTATTGTCAGCGTCAGAACAAAACTACTTATTTCCAAAAAAAAAAAGTAAGTTCACAGAAAAAAGAACAAATATGAACTTTTAGTGTAAAAATGTAACATGGCTGTATTTTAAGATATTTTGGACTGTTTTAAACACAATGTCAGCAACATTTGTCATTTTCAATTTATGTAGAAAAAAATGACATAACTGGAGATGCAAGGTCATGTTTGCGGTGATCTATTAAACACAACTGAACTTTTTAAAGCCGACTGCAATAGATTCTGTCAAATCTAGCAGTCTATTAGCTGTAGTTCTTTTTAAACCATAGCCTCTTTCTGCAGGCCCTCTAGTGGCAGACAGAAAGGTAAAAGACTAGGATATTTTTAATGTATGTAATATAACAGTGGTGTAGGACAATGCTGGATGTCTATGTTGTGAGCTTCCAGTGATGGTCTGAAAACAGTTATCACACCTCCATAAACCATATAAAAAATGATGCAATTAGAAACAGCATTTAAATGCAGAGCTTTTTAAAGTAAAAAACTGAAGGGAAAAATCCACAGAGTTCAACTGTGTGACCTCTTAAACTGCGGGATATTAAACATTTTAGGGTATTGTGAAAAAAAGTTCATCTAAACCTGACCGAACACTAATGATGATCAACTGAGTTGTACTAGACAGTTTGTAAACAATTTAACATTAGCCTTAGATAATTTATCAAGGACTATCAAAATCAAGCCTGACAAAATAGACCTCTTGAGTTTGGATCGGAAATATTAAAATGTGTTAATGAATTAATAAGCTAATGTGATGATTCCAGTTTATATAAAACTGTACTGCAGTGGTTTAGATCACCAGAGACAATACTGTCCTTATTATTTCTATTGTGTTCTTCTAATAAACATTGCCGAATAGCTGTGGGACATATTACTATTCATAGACTATAGTATGGTGTGCTATAATAGATATTTAATAGAAATAACCAAATCAAGTCTTTATGTGGTGATTGACCAACTTCTTTTTTTTGTTTTTACAGACTGGAAGTACATGTGATGTGGTAATTTAAGCGGTAACCAATACAGAAAAAAGAAAGCAAAAAGATCCAGCACAGCAAAAGTTAAACAAACACAAAAACCGCCCACTTATGTGATGTTTGATACTTTAGGTCAGTGATATATGAGAGCAGCTATTGATGGGCGTCTTTAGCATTGCCTTTCTTATCTAGCCTGGGCCCCTGCGGTGTGTGAAGGGTCCTTATGTGCAGCTCTGCGTCTGCTCAGCTGCCTCGGGAGCAAGCAAAGTGGTGTGGTTGTTGAGGAAATTATCCTGTTTCCTGGCTCTGAGGCCGGGGAATACAGGGTTACAGTGTGAAAAACCTGTGCAGTTGTTTTTGCCTGGCCCCTGGTCACCCCCCACTGGGAGCACCGCACCCCTGTGTAGTCTGGAGCTGACACACAGGCAGACATGCCCTGCAAACGTTTACACTCACACAACACTCCAGCAAACCGGGGACACACTGGACCTGCAGTGGGGGATTTTACTCTTACTGAACGATGGCATTACTGCATAATCTCTGATGGCACTGTTAAGATTTTGAGCTAATTATTTAGTGCTATTCTTGAAATTGCAAAATTATACACACACGCATATATAT
>JBBPCZ010000156.1:13859732-13877622 GCA_037974445.1 Brycinus macrolepidotus | reverse complement strand
ATGTGTATATATATAAAGATTTAACAATATGCATATGTACAAAATATATACAGTGTAAAGTAGAGAAGGGTAGGTTTGTGCCAAGGTGTAAGTCGTGCAAAGTTTATATTATATATCTGTTTTATGACATTTAACTCAGGTTATTTGCAATAAATAAATTGTATATAGAAAAATGTATAGAACTGTACTAAAAAAAACACCCCAGGAGTTGACCACAAGATGAGTATGCAGTATTGAAACCCACCTCACAATGAGTGCTCTGTACACTTGTTTCCTTGTCATGAATAAAATTATGAATGCAAGAGTAAAATTAATCGAATAAAGACACATAATCTAAGTAAATCTAATTAATTTGTCCACATAAAGCGTCCTCTTTAGTATGAACACACAGACTAGCTTATAAAAAGCCTGTCTGGCTGCACCTGCCCTGCAGTACCAGGCAACTACGTCATCGTAGTTTATTGGTTCGTGGCGAGACGTCGAGCGCCGTGTCCCCGCCCCCTCTTGCACCGTCATCGGCCGTGGTTGCCTAGGGAGCGAGACGAGCCAACAGAGCTGAGAGAGGTGAGAGACGAGAGAGAGGGGGGTCCGCCTGGGCTGCAGGAATGAGCCACTCTGAGGTGTGTAGAGAGAAAAAACCGTTCTACCGTGGTTTGAGGCAGAGGACAAGGTGTTAAAATTCATATTCTGACCGAAAACGACAGAGAAATGTCTCAGCAGCAGCGGGTGGTGCCGCTGTCAGCAGCCTCTCTGGCTGTGGTGTTGTGGAGGGAGGAGGACGGCTCGGCTGCTGGAGGAGGCAGCAGCTCTGACTGCACCAACGGGCAGGAGATCTTCATGGATTTTAAGTCCCAAAACCTGCGCAGCTTCTGGAATAAAAGACTGGTGAAAGCCGTGGCCGAAGTGTACTTTCAGGGTTGGATGGAGAACTCTGTTCTGCTCATTCAAGGGAACGGCAGTCATTTGGAGGTGCTGAGGGAGGCGTGGATGCGCCGGGCGCTGAGGTCTCCAAAGGGCTTCACCATCAAAGCAGTGGGTAGGTGGTCATAAATCTCTTAGGTGTGGAGAAGACGACCCTAAACATGTCGCTTCTTCAGGAGGTGACTTTTGCTGTGAAGTAATGGATGAGAGCAAAGTCTACCTTCAGGCTGCAGGTTGGGTTCCATGGGAAAGAAACTTCTAGGTTTGTTTACATGGCTGTCATAAACCTCTAAAAGGCTTGGAAAGGTCTCAGTAGGTCAGTAGGTCTTCATGTCTTTCTGGAGCTTCTGGAGCTTTAAATGTTAGACTTGTACAGTGTGGCCATGGAGCACGTTTTAGAGGAGCTGCATGGTGTTTTGAAACTCCAATCATATAGACAGGCCTTCAAGAACAGCTCATTTTCATCTTAAAGAGCAGAATTTATTTTTTTCATAGCTTGCTTACAACTAATCTCATCTTCATGTCTCTCTGGAGCTTCTAGAGCTTTAAATGTTAGACTTGTATGCTGTGGCTGTGGCTTTAGAGAGCTGCATCGTGTTGTGAAACACCAACCACACAAACAGGCCTTCAAGAACAGGTCATTTTCATCTTAAAGAGGAGAATTTTATTGTTTTCATGGCTTGCTTATACCTAATCTCAACCCCTATGACAACCAGTTGTTATAATGAATATACTGTACTTGATGGACTTATGTAAACATATGGAAACCACTTTGTATATACTTTGAATAAACTTTGTATAAAGATATTGAATATAGACTCAGAATAGTCTATTTGAACTTCCCCCACAACCCTATGCTTCTCCTAGTTTCTAGATTCAGTAAAATGATGTGGCCCCCTGTGTGGCCCCCTGAATCCAACCTGAGCAGCGTTTTTCTCGGAGATATCTCAACGTGCTTGAGGCACAACTGTGCGTGCAGCATTGCTGTATTATTTCCAGATGACAGGAAATAGAATTTCGGGTTGAGAGCGGCCTTTAACCCCCCCCCCCCCAACAGCCCCCCCCACACACACAAAGATCAACCCTACACACCCACATGCAGGCCTAGATACACACATCCTGCTGAATGAGCTCATCCTATGTAAATTCTTCTCCGAAACTAATCAGAGAAGTTAGAATGCTGAGCAGGTTTACCTTTGAGGATTCGTGGCCTGGGACTTTACTGCACATAGGTAACAGTTGAAGTTGTTTTTACTGCACACATGTTGAGGTGGCAGGTCTTTGGCCCCCTCACACGTGATTGCCGCTGCTGAGTGCCTGCCGGTTCACCCACACAAAGCCGTCACTGCTGTGTGAGGTCAGCCATTTGCTCCTGCTGTCAGGGCCACTGAAGGTGGAGGTCAGTGTGTGTGTGTGTGTGTGTGTGTGTGTGTGTGTGTGTTTGGAGGAGGTGCACAAAGCTGAGGAATTTGAGGAGAAAGACCACACAGTGGGATTGGATGTGTCTGTGGGAGACTTCAGTTCATTCAGGGCTGGGAAGGTTCAGACACATAAACACACACAGGTTTCTTGTGTTCAGGCCAGATAAATCTGTTGTGATGCTGGGATGTGAACTCAGCCCTGGTGTCATTGCAATTTACTACCCATTCACTGTGGCCCACAGTGCAGAATCATCCTCTGTCCAGTGGTGCTTCACTTTTGACCATTTTATAGCTCCTGGTCCTGGACTCCATAACTGTGAGAAGTAGGGGTTGACGCTGCAGCGCCCCAGATTTGATACTTAGTGATCATTAAATCCAAATAGAAATTCCTCTTCCTCCCCTGTCGACAAAATGAATACATCTCCGCCCCTCTCCTCCCAAAAAAATTTGAACATCCCCTGTGTGCTTCAGCTATAGTGGACTCTGATGTCTCTTATATGCACACTATGGATCCTCTGTTGCTTTATTGCACTCTGAAAGGATTTTGTTTGGTCATATTCAATATCTTACTGTTGTTCACTAAAGATAAACACCTTTAAACTGGAGCATCTAACTTTGCATGCAATTTGAATGTTGTTACTCTGTGATGATCTGTTGTTGAACACTGAAAAAGTGATGCATTGGGTTTTACACGTGAACGTAATGTAATACATGAGCACAGTTACAGATAAAAGTACGATAAAATTGTGTTGATGTCATGAACTTTAATTTATTTTTGTAAAAATTATGTACACTGGTGAATTTAATGCATCACTTACTTAATCTGTTGACCTAATCTTGAGAGGGAAACATGTCATCATAAACAGTCTGTGAAGTCCAGCTTGTTCCAGGCCTGTGTTTAGTCAGCAGGAACTACTTAGTGCTGGCCCGTGGTTGCCCATCAGCAGATGTGATGATGAATTAGTCCACCTCCCCTCTTTCTGTGCTGCTGATTATCAGTGTACATTAAGTGAAAAGATGGATTGTACTCTGGGGCCTCCGCTGGTCGACCTGGCAGGGTGAGAATGATGAGACCCTGTTGTTTTTTTCAGTGGAGAAAGCCTGTCGTCCATGATCCTCAAATTGACCTTTTTAAAGGGGAATTCCACAGATTTTTCAAAATTATAGCATAATTAAAAGGTTCAGATGTAAACAAAGCCATTCAGAGTGGTTTGATGTGAAATTATTCATTGTAGAGAAATCTGTTGGTTTATAGATTTGGTGACAGGAACTGAAGTTCACAATGTCTACGCAGTATAGAATAATGCAAGTATAGTCATCTTTATTTACAATTTAACCATTAAATTTATATGTGTCTTCTCAGGTTTTGATATGTAATGCTGAAAATGGTAAAATAGTACATTAAAAACTGCCATCAATGTGTTTTTTAAAATGCTTTAACTTAATCTTAAAACTGTTATAAAACCATGTCTCAGCCTCAGCTATAATGCAGCATATTTGTAACCATTTAATGTCATAATGTTCTGTAAGGTCGTCTGAGAGACATTCAGCTAAATATAATATTGTATATAATTTTGTATAGAATGTAGATTTTCACATCAAACCACTCTGAGTGACTTTGATCTTTAATTCTGCTTTAAGTTCAAGTAGTTTCTAGGGTGTGGTCTCTTCTACCTATCTTAATAAATGTTTTAATTTACTGACTCTTCTGAAATCAGTTTTTACATTACAGCTGCTGGAGGACAGAAACGGCCTGAATCTAAATTTACTGTTGGAACAGGAACTGTGCAATTCAGGACTCATGAGATCTTGATTAAATCAAGTTTGTTGTGGGAATGGTCTATGTATTTCTAACATACGCTGTGTTGCCTAGAACAGTGGCGCTCTATTAAAAAGCTAACGGAGAGCCCAAATACTTTTTCTCTTTTTCCTAGGGCAGTGGCATTGAACTTACAGGAAATTCACTGTAAATAATGCAGAGGAGATCTGGCCCACATTTGGGGTATAAAACTGGTGGAATTCCAAAATAAGTTTTTGAGGTATAAGTATAATCACACGCTGTGCATCACAGTGATGTGTTTTGACATGCTTTAATACTCTGGAGTGGAATATAGTCTGGGCAAGGCCATCCCTGTTCTGTGTGCTTGTCGAGTGAAATTTGAAGCTCTACTCACAATGGTTGACTGGGGCCTCTGCATAATTGAGTGACTCCAGATCGAGCTCAGAACTGCCACAGGGATCTAAAGGGTAACACATTTATGCAAAGGCGTACTGGGCTGTAATGAGGTGTCCAGTACCATCGAGCACTGTTAAGCTGTTGTCTTATCCCCTTAAACTTCAAGGAACTGTGAACTGAAGGTTAATAACTGAGTAATAAGCCTGCAGTTTGACTCAGTATGAGTTATTTCTCATTTGTAGCTCCCTGAAACAAGCAGAGAAATTCTGGCAACATTCTAAACTTTGAACAACCACACATTTTTGTAAAACTAAGGGGAGATATTCTATTATTATGAACTTTATTAGAAGTTATTGTTGGGCACGGTCTTGTTTTATAAACAGACTCTATCTTTTACAATTTTGTCACCTTTTTGTCATTGACATCGAAATAATTGAAAAATACTGGAAGTGCATAGTCGAACCTGTTGAATGGAAATGAAGTGTAGAAGTACATTATCAAGCCACTACATTTTATTAATCTATTAATCTATTATTATATAATGAATAATATAATGTATATAGTTTAGCAATAGTTTACAATGATTATCTGATTTAGAACGTTGTGTATAATCTGGTTGAAGTCAGTATTCCCTTTTTTTGGGTGCAAACAACAGGAAAGGTTGTGTTGTAGTAATCTCTGTATTGAGAAGTTTACCTCTGACTCTGGTTGTCTGAGAGTTGCCCTGCTCGGACCCAGCTGACTGTTTTGTAAATTACTTGCACAGGACTGAACGGCGTTCATCGATGTGGGCCACGTCTTCTAGATTGCAGCATATTAGCCATGACCAGGCTTCATGCTGGACCTCTGTATCCAGAGGGGAACACCCTGTGGTGCTTACGCATTGAAGGTTGCCCTCTCAGTTAACTGGGGACTAAAGGTCACTGCCCCCTGTCCTGTCCTCACAGAGCTCAGTGCAGACCTCAGCAGATAAACACAGTGGTTCCAGGTGTGCCCCATACACAGTCGAGGCCCAGTTCAGCCAACATGAGCTTGTAAAAGAACGCAGGCCTTCTTACACTCATTAAAGCAGAACTCGCTTTCCTTCCTGAAATTACTAGATGAGGACCACTTTGAATACATTTATGCCCTTAACATGTCAACTGAACTCTGAATACTGAAAACAGTGCATTCTGAAGCACAGGACGAAAATATCTGTATTTGTCTAGATAATACAAAACACGTCACAAAACAACATGAACGTTGGTGAAATGTCTAAGGAACAAGGGTTCTGTGGATGTGCAGTGTTGACAGACTGAGTATGTTGGATCTGGTTTCTAAGAAGGCTACCACTGGAATGTTTTCTTGCGGTAACCAAACACCAAACCAAAGTCTACCACAAGCAGCTGTGTGTGGTGCCTCCTGGACTTCACCCTCTTTCTCCAGTGAAACCTCGTATCCTTTATCCATCAGTGTAGTTAAACAACCTTGACGGCCAGCAGATGGATGAATCCGAGACATGAGTTGTGATAGTCACTGGAGTTCTGCTTTGCTTTCAGAGCCTCGGCCTGTATTTGCCCTTACTTAGGTTTTTTTTTTTTTTTTTCAAAATTGCACCTCTCCCTGTGAATTCAGACCGGATGTTTTGAACATAAAAGTGCACGAATGTCAGTGTGAATGACCGAGTAGCATTTGTAAACATCCTCCTTTGCCATACATGTTTGTGACACTGAGTGTAAGAGGCGTTTGTGTGAGATGTTATGAATATTGTTTTCCTCGCAGGATGAAACTGAGTCCGGCTCGTTTTATGAGCTCTGATATGAAAGGTGACCTTGCCCTCAGCTCTAGAACGTGACCTCGATCTGAAAGCATGCTGGACATCATTTGCTGCATCCTTTTCCCATTAGCCAGGAAGGCCACTTTTTAAGTCATCCGAGTTGACACATTTATGGTCCACGAGCAGCCTAAGACTTGTGCTGATAATAACCAACGAAGAGATTCGCTTGCTCCCCTGCTGGTTTCAAGCTCTGTCCACCTTTAGCGAAATCCAGCTCACTTCCATTTCCATGCCACAACTCATGTGGCTTCATCAAGTCCTGATGCAAATGTACACTGCGGTGGCTATGCATTTTGACCTCTTAAAAGGGTATCCTTATTTTGATGTTTATAGTATTGGTCTAGTTCTATGCTTTGGTATGACTGAAATCAAGATATACTGTGCTTTTAATTTTAAAGCTGCTTGGGATTTAGACCGTGATTAAACTGTTGCAATGGCAAAGGCTCCCCAGTGTAAGGATAACAAACCCTTAATCTGGTGTAGTTCAGTCTTACTTAGAGGAAATGACTCTCATCTGGTGTGAATTACTGTCATGGATCTTGATTAGTGGTGTGTGTGAGTGCAGTAAATGTGGGCTGCTCCAGCTTCTGGAGGTGAGACCAGTCTGAAACACCTGGAATGTCTAAACATCTCAGGGAGGAAATCTTGTGAAATGGAACCCCAGCATTTCTCTGGCCCCTCTCTGTCAAACAAGCGATTATAGAGGACAGGGACCATCAGGGTTGGTAATAATGGAAGGGAAATATGTTTGTGATATTAAGTCCTGAAATGTTTTATTTTGAAAGAACAAAAGAAAGCCTTTTGTGTTGAACCTTTGTGTTGATTTTAAACTAACTGGCGCATAAAAGGGGAGTAGTGGTAAAGTAATAAAGAATATATTCTTATCTATTTATATGCTTATAGATCTTATTTGCACAGTTGTTTTTTTATAAGGATGTCAGTTTATTTTTGAGTAGTTTGATAACTTTCCAGCGGGTTGTTCTCTCTAATTCCAGAGCTTTAAATTTCCTCAACAACACCATTTGTCAAATGTTTAGTCCAAGCTTACAAATGTCCATGGCCTTTTGTGTAACCTCATGCCAGATGTCCCGTAGCGAAGGTTAGCTGCATTGAACCACTGACTGGAGCTGGCATGTTGATGGCAGTTTTGTGGATTTCTTCCAGAAGAATTGTCAGCATGCATGTTCTCACAGCATGTATATGAATATTTTTAATTCCTTTTACACCTACTGTTCTTTATGTCCCATTGTGTGAAAGCGCTGCAGCTGAGAAACAAAACACTTGAATCACTTTGCTGGTTTTGCCATTTCCTCATGGGAAGATGGGAAGATGATGATAAGCGAGCAGACTAAATATTGGTCTTTACATGCCATCTGAGTTTTCCTTTTACTTTCCTGCATACAGATGTCCTGCATTGTAAACACTAAAATATTTATTCCCTGTCTTTTGGAAGGAGGTAGGCTGATTCGAGTGTTGAAAATCATTAGAATAGTTAACCAGTCATAAAGCACTTAGAGAACGGTTGTTTTCCTTTTGACTGCACAAAATGTAGACATAATTGTAGGGAGGGATTTGTGTCACAGGTCTTATCAGTAGGACTGTGCGAGGGAGTTTCGTTTGTTAATCAGTGCAAAGGTCCATATAATGAGATCCAGTTGCCCACCTTTTTCTTAAGTAAGTTCAGCTAGTGCAGAGCTGCCAAACATGTTCACTCAGACAAAATGTGACTGCAGTAGGAAGATGAAAATCTGTGTAAGTCAGTATCTACAATGTAAAACACCTATCACTGTCAAAACAAATGATGTCTAGTGAACTACACAAAGCTTCATAGTTCAGTCTGCCATGAACTTGTGAGTTCACTTCTCCTCCACAGTCATGGCCTCAGGCCCTGCTAATACAGCAAACAGGTGAAATTGTTATCGCGAATTATCGCAGACAGGTGAAATTGGTTTATAACTTGTTATGCAAGGTATGCAAAGCTAAATCTGGTTTGATGTTTCTGTTTTAGTGGTGCATCTATTAGTAAACATGTTCCTGGGTGAATGGGCTGTGCTGAGGGGCTCTTTCAGCCTGTTTATAGCTCCTTTTTTACTCCCCTTTCCCAACACCATGGCAGCCAGAACAGCACCGTCTCGTAAAAGCTGCTGAATGCTGTTGCTGGAACTGGCACCTACTAGTGACATTACAAAGAGCATTACCAAGTTACCCCACAGTACACAATAAGACAATGTGCAATGCGTGCAATGTGTCAAAAAATAGCCAAGACACACAAAATGTGTCACTATATATATATATATATATATATATATATATATAGTTCTTAATTGTTGAAAACGTACCACAAGGTAGCAGGGCTTCAAATCATACCATTTGAAAAAGAATGGATGAATTATCATAATGGACTAATGAACTGACATTAAGTCACATACACTGGTTGTACTGGCTGGGTTTAAATGTTGTTGTTCAGTGTAAATAAAAATGTGTTTTAACTTAAGCATCTGGACTACCTTATATTTTTTAATTTACTCTGCTTTAAACTTAAAGTTAACAGAATATAAAACATAAAGTAAACATTCAAACTTTTAGTAAACCAGTTTTTGCTTTTTTAAGTTCTGAAGCTGATAACTGGGGAACTGGCAGTGTGTTTCCGTGCTGTCTTTCAGCGATCCAAGTAGTTAATTGCAGACCTGACGAGGCAGGATTTATCGCTTGGTTTCTTCATGTGTGGTGCCTATGATCAGACTCCTACTGTTCCACAGTGAAACTGTACCAGGTGTCCAGGTGTCATTACAGAGCTCATGACAGCTGGACTCAGACTGTGACTAAGCCAGGCAGATATTAAAAGAGTTAGAAATAAGACAGGAGATTAAAGCAGTGTGATAAAATCTTGCTGTTAGTGGTAGAGGAGCTGGGTGTTATGCTGGGAATGCCAGTGGACGAAGGATTACGTGGATTAAGATTTCAGTTAGATAAGAGTCCAGAGCGCCCGAGAATGCAGGACTTGCCCACCTTAAGAACATATTACAGTGATATTTGACTACTTGTTTGACATAGATGCAAGTCCATGGCTTATTCTTAATTGTTCTTTTATTTTTTAAACTTTCAGGAGATAAAACCAAAAAAAAAAAAAAATAATAACACTATGTGTGGGTGTGTGTGATGTTGAACAGACATCATATGAAAACTATTTGACAAACCATACGTTCCAAATCCTGTCCTCGTTCTCTTTGTGTCAAGGTCTCCTTTCATTGTTTATGTGCTTCAGGAAATTGTTTCAAGTCAGGACATGCTCAGTTGTGTCTCTCTAACCATGGACACTCCAAACATGTGCAGTAGCCTGTAGGTGGTTGGACAACATATGCCTTAAGGGCATCTTGCTTAGGTTAGGCTTTCTTCACCTCCTCCCCCTCAGGAAGAAATCACAGCCTTAGAAACACCCTAAACGCCCCAGCATTCGTTTTTGTTCCTCACCTGACCTCCCCACGGCCACGGGAGGACTGATGGGAGTTGAGTTTGCGATCGTGATGAGGAATGAACCTCACCACATTAAATCCCAACTTTATTAGCACAAGGTCATGCATCACAGGGGAGTCTAACCACCGTGCGTAAATGTGTATATGTGTGTGTGAGTGTGTGTGTTGAATCAACAGCACCTTTGCAGGTTAATTACCTCTGCGGTTTTCTTGTGTGAACCCTGACTCCCACACACGACTGAATTTCTTCTAGTTTAAACTGAGTAGATGAGTGCTCCCCATCTGCAATTGCTTTTTTCACCCCAAAATTGTATGACAGCAACTTAAACAATAATTAAACCATTTAAAGCAAATTTATGCTTTGGACTAGTTAGTTGCTGAATGGCCAAGCATTCACCCTTTTCCTTTTCGAATAATTCATACGTAATGGCTATTTTCTGGGCTATTCTCACTAAACCATACAGCAAAATTACAAGGCAGACATGGTTTGGGTTGCATGATATCAAAAATAATCTTGGTCACTGTAAATAAAATTCAGGATGAAAAAATAAGCCACATTTCTTCTTATAAAAGGACAAAAACTGCCTTTATTACTACAAGTATATTTGCATCAGCTTAGTAATAAGATTAAAGTAAGTAAAGTTACAGATGATCAGCTACAGTCCTTCAGTCATCTGTAGCAATAAGGATCCAGCGTATTCATCAACTGAATATACATGTAACTATAGTGTAATACTACCACATCAATATGCAAGACTGTGCAACACTGAGGATTCGTGACCCAGTACAAAAAGGACCCTTTTTTTAACCAAGAATGTCAGCCCTAAATGGAAGTCGCCAGTGACTTTTGCCCCAGTCTCCTGCCACCCCATCTTTGCTTTTGCGGCATGCTGCTGAGTTACCATGGAACCTGGCAGGGCATTCATGTCGTATGTGACAAAGGTCTTAATGTCTGGAGAGCCGCCTCATGTTACAATGAACACAGACTCTTGTCCCCCCGGAGAGAGGGGAAGTTACATTTACCCCACGGGGGCAGTCACGCCCTGCCACTAGTTCAATTAGAACTTTAATTCTAAGTCATTGTGAGTTTTTCCCACCTGTTTTTTCCCCACCTGCTTCTGTTGAAGACACAAAACATGCAAACTAAAGGCTAGTCACATTTTTAAAACATTTGGCCAGTTTCACCAGGACAAATTTGTCTAGATATTATGTTACATTTTATGTTTTATGTTAAACATCTTTACTTCTGTGGAGGAGTTAAGGGAGTACGTGTGTTTCCATATTTTCTCCAATGATGTGAGGACACATATACATAACGTTCAGAGTTGAGAGAGTTTTATGTGGGGTGTGTACATTAATCTTTCCTCTCTTTCCTCTCTTTTCCCTCAAGGTCCACTCTTAGAGTCCAGACAGAATTTGCCTCTGGGAAAGGGGGAGAAAAGAGAAAAGAAGGATCAGAGAGCCGTTATCTCCTAGCAATCTAATACAACAAAAGACTTGTTAACAGGGCCTGTTAAAGTAGCTACTCTCCATTGCCTTCCTACTGAAGGAGATGCTGGAACTGCGCAGTCAGTTGATACTTATTTTGTAAGAGTGATTCAAAATGGTGAGTGAAGAGAGTCAGTAAAAGTTTATGAGGAAATAGGTGCCTTTCTGACCATCTGTCATATTAAGTTAAAGTATCCATGTATAATATATAATACTCCTCAATAAATCTAAAAATAATCAAATATAATTAATTTAAATATAATAATTGTTACAATAAATAAATATAGTGTGCTCCCTCAAGCAGTGTTGTTTTCTGTAGATGGGGGTGGGGGGTTGGGCTGGCCTCATTTAGCTTCTAGCCTGGTAACAGCAGCTGCCTGATTAAAGTTTTATTTTCTTTACCGCTGACTTAAGTGCTCCAAGTTTGTGATGGCTGGTTTGGTTAAAAAGTGTTTTCTTTAGTGCCTCATGGCTGATATAAGAAAAACAGTCCGATAAGGTTTCTGCAGGTTATTATATGGTGGGCTGTTCAGTGTCTCCTCATTATCTGACCAGGTGTGAATGTTGGTATCTCCGGACAATCCCTTCTGGAAAAATTACGAGAACAACAAAAAATAGCTCTTACACATAATTGTTACATATGAACTTGTGTGGAGTGAGTAGTGTAGAGTGGTCTTAACTTTTTTAATTAGTCTGGAGTCTGTAAATAAAGAGTTTGTAACCAAACCCATGGACACATGGATCTACAGTTAATGATTAATACTCAAAGAAACCAGATGTAGTTGTAGATTAAGACCCCTGTTCTCTTTGGTTTTACAAAAATTACATGTTTAAAACAGCACACATTGAAGAAGTAGAAACATTGGGTTTTGTTTTGAATAGCAATATTAGATCATTTTGACTATTACGTTTAGAATAGTCTTCTAAAGCCTGGGTATGGGTCTTACTGCAGAAAACATTTTTGCGCTTTCCTTCTTCCATAGACCCACCTACTTATGCTTTTAAATTGAAAACAGTAAAAATTATGATTACACTTCTGTTCTAAATTGCTGTAAGAATATTGTTTTTAACAGGTTTTGTTGCCTTTTATAATGGTTTTGACTTTGTAACTTTCTGTATTTCATTCTTTTTTCTATTTCAATTCTCATGTCTTTTGAAAAACTCCAGAATTCTTTCATGTTCATAAAAATGTCACTGACTGATATTTTGAAATATTTCCCTGTAATTAAGCTGCATGCCAAGTGTAACAAATCACAACTCATTCTCGACTGGATTTAGCATTCTTTGGTGTTTTAGTGTTTTTATGTCCTAGCTCTGAAGTTCAAACAGCGTTTTATGTGGTTTTATGTCATCTCATGTTTAATGCTTAAAAACACAGACAGTGGTTTAGGCATGGTTTTTAATGTGCCTATTTCAGCCAGGTTTGAAGACTGTATGTAAAATGACAAAAGCAGACTGAGAGCAAACATGTTTGCCTTGAAACGAGAAAGAAGTTTGAGCATGAATATTAAGAGTATTTCGTTTTGTTTTTTTTTTCCTCAGGTGACTTGTCCCCAGTGCAGATGTCACCTATTTCCCAGTCACAGTTCATCCCACTGTCCGAGGTTCTCTGCTCAGTCATATCTGACATGAATGCTGCTCATATAATGGTCAACCAGGAAGCTCTGATTAAACACATGATGAAGGCCCATCCAGGTATTGTAAGAGAGAACACATTTTAACGTATTTTAATATTTTAACATTTACAACTGTTCTTATACCTATTTTGATCTATATGATGAAATTATTAGGCTCTGTCGTAGGCATTTAATTTTATACTATATCTTTTTACCATTCATGAAAACAGCAACCTGTTTGTCAGCTCTTTATTGTTGTCCTTAACTTTTCTGGTTGGGGACTTTTCTAAGTTTTTTTTCTGTGTTAGGAATGACAATTCCCACTCAAGACATCCTGTACAATGCTCTGGGAGCACTCATTAAAGAGAGAAAAATTTACCACACTGGAGAGGGCTACTTTATTGTTACTCCTCAGACATACTTCATCACCAATAGCATGGTGAAGGAGAAGAATTGGTGGACAAGTGATAGTGATCATCCCTCTCCTCCTCCTATTACCTACCTGGTGAACAACGAAAGCTGCATGGATGCCTCTGTTGAAATACCTGTTATGGCTCACTGCAAGTCCTGTAGTTGCTTCACACCACAGACAACAGCTCCTCCATCTGTCCAGGACCAGTCTATCAGTATAAGTGAATGTACTGGAAAAAGCCTTAAGTGGAACAGAGAACATAAGCCCACTGTCCAGCATCAGTCCACTTCCACTGCAGTAGACTACCAAGCCAGTGAGCTCAGCAAGTCCACAGCTACTAGCCGTAAGGACAAGGAGAAACCAGGACGAAAGTTCGGCCTCAACTTATTTCGTCGTAACACAGGAAAGAAGGAGAACAAGCTGAAGAAGGAATATGCAACCTTCTCTGGACAGTTCCCTCCTGAGGAGTGGCCAGTCAGGGATGAGGACGATCTCAATAACCTTCCCAGAGATCTGGAACATGCCATCATTAAACGGATCAACCCTGAACTTACTGTGGACAATCTGGTTCGCCATACAGTCCTGATGAAGAAATTGGAAGAGAAAGCAGAGAGAATGACAAAGACCCTGACAAGTGACAAAGGCATGTCCACAGAAATCCTGCTCTCTAAGCAGAAACACCATTCCTCCAGAGCTGGAGGAAAGAGGCCCATCTCTAAAGCCACTAGAAGCAAGAAAAGAGGCCCTTCTGCCAAAGAGAAACAGAGGACAAAGATTAAAGATGTTCCATGTGACGACGATTTACAGGGAGATGATCACATTCCATCTTGCCTCAGGCCTGAATTAGTTCTAGATGAAACTGAAAATCATGAGGATTGTACTGCTGTGGAGACAAAATGTGTCTACAAGAAACGCATAGAGAACCCATTTCAGTCGCTGCCAGGACGGGATGTAGTATCAACCACCAATCACAAAGAACAAAGGAGGAGAGAGGCCAAGACGTCTAGTCGACGAGAGCGTGCAGGTCACAGGTCCAAATCCTGGGACCCTCACCGTGCGAAAACGGTCACTGAGGAAGCGGAGAAAGGCCAGATTCTGACTGACAGATCCTGTGAACAGCTTCACGAGAGAGGGCTGAATCTAGACTCCGTCATGGATTCTAAAGCCATTAAAGAGCTTCCTGGAGATTACAGTTCTGTCTACCCTGAGAGTAGCACACTGAGGATAGAGGACAAAGTCAAGCTGAGGGACAGCAAAGTCAGAGGCAGACAGCTCAGAGATGGAAGTGGAAAAGAGATTAAGCATGAGGTTTTTCAAGAGGGGGATTTGACAAGTGTTTCTGATCAAAAACACATTTTGGACCTTACTTCACATCCATTCAAAACAACAGAATTACCCCTGTCTTGGCCCAAACCTACAATTCAACGTAGACTGTCCCTCCATCTGCTCAACAGTAAGGAAGAATCTGAACACTGTCCTGATCTCCTGTCATCACACCAACAAACAAGCAGCCAAATGGTGGGTGACACTGAAAGCATGCACAGAGACACCAGTCATGTAGACAGGGAAGTGTACACTGATGATGAGCACCGCATTTACCAGAAAGTAGAGGAGGACGATGATGATGGCTGCAGCTCGCTCTGCCTGAATGAGGAGTGTGTCAGTGAGGTAATTCACAAGGGCACAGCTCGGTGCCGTGAGCCGGTCTGTTTGGATGGGGACTGGGACAGCACTTTCATGGATAACGCTTCACCTCTTCATCAAGACCCCATACGAGCCAGCCAGAGGCAGCATGAATACAGGTGGGCGGCAGTCGAGCAGCAGCCTGTTCTGTCTCACCTGCTAACAGACGCCATCCCCAGCCGACTTCATGAGCCCAGTCCAGGACACTCTGAACCAAAAGAGGCCCTGGACAGCAGCATCTTTGATTACTGTCAGGCGAGCGAAAGGGACTCAGACACTGAAACAGTGCTTAAGTCTACAGATGAAGTAGATAACCAGTCCAGCCTTTGGACACGTCACCCACAGGTGAAAGACTACAATCAGGGTCAGTTTGAAGTACCAGAGGAGGCTGATGCCCTTCAGTGTGCAAGCATCAGTCATGGTGACTCTTCTAGAGCCTGTGCAGTGGAAACGGGAGAAAATCAAAGCAACACAGCAGACAGCGGGATTGACTCACCAAGGTCAGTGACTCGAAATGGTTGTCAGTTTGGTAACTGGATGGAGCTAGTGGTGATTTCTTAATGTTTGCTGTTTTGTTTTATGATGTCTTTATATAATAATAAAAATACATTAGTAACTACCATATATGGATAGAACGTAATATAATTACTCATTGGTTGAATTAAAAATGTAAATGAAATGTAGTGACTGATGGCTTGTAAGTTTTGTCTTTGTTCATTTGCAGAACGCGCATGAGTCTAACCTCGAGTAACTCATTGATACTGAAAGGGTTAAAGCAACGTGGTTTCCTACAGAACCTTGAAAAGCTCCACTCTAAAAGCAACGGCATTCATCCTCAGAGCTCCCTGCTTCAGCTCACACCTGTCATGAATGTGTGAACGGCTGGGTGGAGACTCCAGGCACTGTGCTTTCAGCTCGTTCAGATGCCTCTGTATAAATGTGTATATATATATCGCTGTAACATGTAAATATCTTTTGTTACAGAACTGAGCAGTACTTTCAAGCGGCATTTTTGGGTACTTGAAGTATTCATTTAGGGTTTCATAGTTTTTTCTCTTGTGCTATTTTAGTACCACGAGCCTTTGTTTACAAAGAGGGATACCTTAGTTAAATTAACCCTTTAGCCTTTAAATTCCAAACGCAAAGACCCATGTGAACAGTGACAAAAAATAAACTGTACTTACATTTCCTGTACCAGTTTTGTCATGTGTATTTCTCTTTCTCATGAAAAGACAACAGAGGCCCAGACATTGATCAAGAAACCTCATCCAACACAGGACATCATGACAGTACATCAGTGATCTGTTTAACCCTAAAGGGCCAGTTTCTCAGATTTAGATTAGGCGTAAGTCTAGACAAAAAAAATGTTTATATTGCATTTTATTCTGAGACTAGACTAGATCACTGTATGGGAAACTGGAAGATAACCATTCTGTTTCAGACAAACAGAAAGCGGTAGTAGCCTAGTGGGTAAAACACTTGCCTGTGAACCTGATGACCACAAAGCTGCAGGTTCAAACCCCCACTTTCTACCATTGTGTCCTTGATAAGACACTTAATCCTCAGTTGCTCCAGGGGGACTGTCCCTGTAACTAATGATTGTAAGTCACTCTGGATAAGAGCGTCAGACAAATGCCCACTTTACAAACATCAGCATGTATGTTGTCGCTGATGGAACAAAATCTTCTCTTTTTGCAATTTTTACAGGAGCAGGAAAACAATTTAGTATAAATTAACTGAGCAACTAGATCGTTTCTGTTGGTCAGTTCTTCGTGACATAGTGTAAACAAAGGCTGGTATTTTTGAATTATGTAAAAAATAAATTACAAAAACGGTTCTGAAAGCGACTACATGTTTGTGTAAGGGATTTAATTGGGCAGTTTAATTGACTTGCCTACTCTGTACTGTGAAATGTCATGGTTTCATATTATATATATTTACTTTTTATGCACTTTTTTTTTTACCCTTTTCTGCCAAATGTAACATGACTACACAGGCTCTTGCAGCCAAACAGGATAAATGCAAATGTCTCATTGATACTAAGAATGTAACATGATCTCCATTGGTAGTACAAGTAGTCCAGTAGGCTTTCAAATGTGTGAATGATGTGTGAAATTCACACTGAAAAAAGGTGAATACATGAGCCTAGCAAAGATTACATTTGTCCAGATCGAGACGGCCTGTTTCTGACTGGTCCAGCTCTCAGCTCTGCTGTATTTACCTCAGTGTTCACACTTCACTACAGCCACACACAGTTACTGGAGGACACACAAAAGAAGGCAGAAATGTGGCGCTCTTGGATGTCGACTCTCAGAAAGGTGTTTGTCGCTCTCAAATTTCATGAGCCAGGTAGACAAAAAAACAACACACTTCCTTATTTCTTTGTTCCTGAATAAACGACACAGATCTGTCTGCCAGGAGTGGAGCAATAAGAGCTCTAACCTGTAACAGGTAAAAGTAGCTGTGGCCCACAGGACCCAGGCTACAGACAACAACCAAACTACACTATAAATAGTCAAGTTTATTTATATAGTATATTATCATACGCAAAAGGTCATTCAATTTGCTTTGCAGGAATAAAATAAAAAATAAAACAGAATAAAATAATGGAATAAAGAAATACATAGAAAATCAAAAGAAGTGCAATGTATTTAAAAGAAGGCAGAGGAGAATGGTGTGGTTTTTAGGAGCTTTTTAAAGTTACAGTTGGTGCATATTAGTGTCTTGGTTTGAGGATCTCATTGTGAGAGGCTGGGCTGCTGCTACTGAAGTACACTATATGGACAAAGGTATTGGAATGCCTGACTATTACACCAACAGGGACTTTAATGACACTGCATTCAAATACATAGACTTTAATATGGAGTTGGTCCCCCTTTGCAGC